>BOPP01000043.1:1690580-1732508 GCA_017312745.1 Gryllus bimaculatus
TGAAAGGATGGTTCAAACATTTAGGATTTTTCTAAAGAAAAACAAATTACATATCCGTGACACTTCCAAGTCTTTTCCCAGCGAAATATTTGTTTCGTGACGTTTCTTAAAAGTGTGCGGTTGGGTTTGGATATTTAATAACTAAATTAACCTATTCTGTATTTGCAAGTTCAACAGGACTGGGCTTTTAAACACACATTTGGAACGTGGGCTGACGCAGTTCCATAGCTACAGTTCTTGTACCTCTTCCCTCTTCAACGGAATATAAAAATATATAAATAGGGCAGCCTATAAAATAATGTTTTTAATAAAAAAATCAAAATACGTATACATATTATATTTGTGATGTTCAATGTATTAAAATAATTTGTATCGAGCATTTAAGTATGACATGATAAAACAATTTTCATTCCTATAATTAGAATTTAAGTAATGATCAGGGTTTTGCCTGTCCACATGATTGGTTTCCAAATATTAGAGTTGCAAACGTATCTATAATGAATTAATGTCACATGAACTTTAAGAGTAATGCAATTTATCATAAAAAACAATTTCAAATAAGATGACATCTTTCAACGTAATACTAACTTTAATTATAAAAACATAATTAAAACAGTTTATAAAATTATCATTCAAAGTTAACATTTTCAGTAAAATATTCAAATTATACAATTTAGAATTTCAATTGGTGCCTCTTTGAATTGTGTCCCCTGGACAGTCCCCCCCCCCTCCCAGTAAAACTCATAACTACGCTTCTGGGTTCACGTCGCCTGTTTATCGAATAGATCAAAACACAGAATCACAATTTAGTGAGCCATATGGTTCAGACCATTCATCTCGAAAGTAAAAATTATTTCGCAATCCCTTACATTTCCTGGCAATATGTTACTACTTTTTCAGACTTCTCCATGATTATCTAACCTTTTCTGACACTATTACTGTTCTTCGAACAAATCCTTCGTAACACGGTTTCTGATCAAGAAACATTTTTACACTAAGTATTTGTTAACATAAATGTATGTAATAATATAATAAATGTAATATAATAATGTAACAATAATGTATAACATTCAGACAATAGAAAAGCATTTCTTAGATTTCTTTCACATAAACCTAAAACCGTTTTAGATACAGAATGGAAATTATACATATACAATACAAATTTTCACCGAGACAAGCTACGCGTAATCTTGCTACGCGCCACTACATTCTTTTCGCTACTTTCAAAAATTTAGGAAGAGTTCCCAGTGCAATTTGGTTACACTACTGGACACACAGAAATGAACTGGTCATTCACACCTACACCAAACGTAGAAGCCGTAAATGCAACTATTTCAGCAAAGCCATATATTAAACGAAGGCAATTATTTCTGTTCTGTACAATGTTAAAATTATTTTGTAATGTTAACATTAAAAGTTACATTCGGTTAAAAGTACTGAAATATGTTAAGTGCAGTTAATGTAGTTACTGTTCGTTAATAGCTTGGTTCATCCATTAAAAAATACTGATTTTAAGACACGATCTAACATTTTACTTAACAATTAAAATCAAGGTAATTCTAGAACTGGAAATGTAACATGAGCCATTCGAAATAGGAATATTTTGTTGTCTTTGATATGGTGGTATGAGTTGCCTTGTTTCCTCGTGAAAACACTACATTCATTGCACCTTCCGTATGTGATTAATGTTTTATTCATAAAACTCAACTGAGAAACATACTTTAGCAACCCATTGTCGAATCATTTGCTGGGTCATCTACATCAAATTACACACGAGGACACGCTTTCAAACATTTCAAGACACAAGAGTAATTTATCTTACCTTCCGAAAACTCTGACCTTACTCTGAAATCAGTCTCTGCAGCGTGCAATTGGTGCTCCATTAACACAACAACAATAACGATTGCATACTACTAGGCAATCAACGTTGATTAACACAATGAGTGTGATTTGTGGATAAGATAAATTCAAAAATCAGTTTTTCATTGTGTAACCTCAGAATATAATGGAGAATTACTCAATTTTTTCACCTACTTTTGGCATTAATTACGTAGAAACGTCAGTAAGAAAAAGTTTGCGCTAGAACTGATACTAGCGATTGCGAACACTCAAGAGCAATATTCTTTCCTTTAGATGTGAATTCTTGTTGACTGACGTGCATTGTGTGGTTACCAATTGGAACAGAGAAACTCTTACAATTTTACAGTGAGGATTAGCGTCGTGCCGAGGAGTGACAAAAACATTTGACTTGTCTTTTTACCTATATTTCGTTCTCTTCACGATCTCATCCGGTGACTGCCAGTGTAGTATCATTTCACGGTAACAAACTGCACGCCTTCACTCCTTACCTAGTCTCCGTTAAGGCGAGGCGAGGAACTGCTCAACTTACCTTACTTGATCCAAGACTTCAAAGTTGATAACCTTACCCTCAACGAGCCAAAATCCTTGATGAAAAAAATTGCTCGTAGTGTGGAAATCGCAGGTCAATATCTGTTCTCGCGTGTGGTAAGAGCAGAAGGAGAGAGTGATAGGACAGTGTAAAGAGTAGAAGGCAGAGTGTATCATGGCGGTAGCAGATCCAGAGGGGGAAGAATAGCAATTCTCTTATTTAAAAAAAAAGTATATTCCTGTTGAATATTGACATGACACCTGATGGCAGGATTAACTATTATTATTACTATTATTATTACTATTATTATTACTATTATTATTACTATTATTATTACTATTATTATTATTATTATTATTATTATGCAATTGATTTGGAAAGAAAATGCTTGTGGAGACCCTTCGAGGGTAAAACAGGTGGCTGCATTCTTTCTCCGGCAAGGGAGGGAGCAGACTCTTTGCGGCCGCGTCTTTCTTCAGGAAGACCTCAATATGCGACGGCCGAGAGGCTGATACGCACTGCGAGCCTCACTCGATCTGAGGGCACGTCGATTCCGCGCCTCAGTGGGAAGCCACAAACGGACGCTCTCCGAAGGCCTTGGATCCGCCAACCGGCCCCGAGCGAAGGAGAAGGGCGGAGGGGGACGGGCTGCTCCAACCGCGTGGCCCGGGCGGGCCGCGCCGCGCCGCCAGGTACGACCGCCGTGCCTCCGCGCCTCCGCTCCCGCTCCCGCTCTCCGCGGCGCTCGGCGGAGCTGTCCTGGAGCACGGTGTTCCGCGCGGCCGCCGCGCCCCGCCGCCCGCGCCGCCCTGCGCGCGGTCCCGTGCTGAAGTCCTCGAGCCCGGCGTCGTGTCCTGCGCGGGGGAAGGGGCCCCCCCACCCGCTCGCTTGCGATGCCGGAGGCCGAGCCAGCGATGGGCGTTTGCGGGACTTGCGCGTTGGCCCGCGCCAAAAAGCCCGGAGGGGGGGGGTACCTACGTAGATGCGGTGCGCATAGCGTTTGGAAGGCTGCCTCGGTCGGTGCTGTGCGCTGCGTTGCGTTGCGTTGCCTTGCGATGCATTTCTTGAGGAGAGGATCTCGCTCAGGGGAGGCACTTCACACGGGACGGCTTTTCTATCCAGATCGTTTGCGAGCGACCGAACCCCCATTTGGTACGAGAGGCACAATTATTTCTTTCGCTCAAATTAGCCTATTCTGAAGAGCGCAAGTGGATCCTTTAGGTTTTATCGTAGCGCAACACAACACTCGAGACAGACGTCAAAAGCAAGACCTAAAGAAACGGCTAACCCTAAGAAACATACACGTTTTCTTAAAACCAAAATATTTTTTGACAAGGAACATAATCACGTACTCTACATGAAACTAGTAATTTCATTTCTTGGATAAATAACTTTGTTGGAATTGAAATAGTCTGAATAACTTAAAGTCATAAGTAACGGCGATATTTGTTAACATCTACATATGGAACATGCTCTTTAGACGTTAATGACCTCACAACTTCCTGAGCTCGGCAACTACATTTTGCGAGTAATGATGGAAGCAAAAGAAAGTATGTAACAAGACTGTCTCAGCAGAAACAATTTGTTGGATAACAGAAATAATAATTACGATGGTGCAACAAATATTCAAAAATTTCTGTGGAGTTTGATTTTACTGGGGGGGGGGGAGGTACCAAAATCTATTTCTTGGCGGTCATTTTCTAGTAACGCATTATCAATATACCAGTTAACGAAATAATTTAAAAATATTTGGCAGAAAATGGTCAGTGGAAAAGGTGCAGAATGTTTGAACTCTCACACCCACATACTGAAACGAAACGAAAACAAAACTGAAGTAAATATGCGCGCATGTGCCGATAGTCTGAAAATCCTCGTAATATGAACTTCAAGAGATACGCGAAACTTTATCAATACGTAGTATATCCACAAAACGCGAAGATTTTTTTTTTCAAATATTTATTATGACATCTTAATAAAATATATAATTCTGGTTTCTCGTTTTGCGTGTATGAGCAGTGCAGTTACGCACACACGATCTAGATGAAAAATCGCACTGTGTGAAGTAGGTAATGGATGAACCAACGAAGGAGGGTGAAAGCATTAGTTTGTTATTGTCGACTAAATTTAAACTGGCACAACTTAAGCGGACTCGATTTTTGCCATTTGCTTGGATTTTGGTCACTAGAGACACTTATACATGTATTGTGTCCACTTGCTCTAAACTCGAGGGAAAGTGCTCATAAATGGGTCGTCGACACGAGCGATTTCTCAGATTCCAGGACAGCGAATCACGACTAAATGATTTGAAGTCAAATTAAAAAAAACACATTTCATGTTAATTCAAATTTGGTTAAAAACACTTGGATTGTTAGCAGAACATTTGAGACATAGGTATATTAGCATATAATCTCCTTCCTGTTCTTTCACCCTACTTCGATTGAGCATTCTCATTCGCAACTAAGGAATACTTGTCAGGATCTCAATCACTCTTCCCATACTCTCTGTTTTGCACCCACCCTTGGTTTCCAACACCTCAACAACTCTTCCCGACGATCATTGAACGAATAAAATTTCCTTTATATAGGAAAATTCAATTTGTTTTACACGTTTCTATTATTTTTAGAAGCATATAAAATCATGTTACAGAACGAATTGCCTTTAGGGAAGCAACGTTGGAAATAAACTCGGACAGTCCAATAAATCAGGTAATTTAGTGTTTCTTCCATATATATCCATTTAGAGCAGACTTTAAATATTTATACATCATTGCATGCTTTAATCCCAAGGTCTTGTTAGACTTTGTATGATGTTGTATGATTTCTCTAAGTATTTGTACTGTCTTTTAATAAAAATAAAGAATTATATTTTTAACGCACCCTGCTTGAAACTGATTTCTCATAAGTGTTTTCCGTGTGCGAACTATCTCATTGAAATAGTGGGCAAAACATAAAGAAACGTGTGGGAATCTCTTTCGGACATGGCATGTAAAAAACATTATAACACGGCGATTCGTGCAAATGTTAAGTAACATTGTATTTGCGTCCTGAAACAATTACAGGGAAATATATTATTTAATATACTTTTCAAATGGAGCATTTAGCGGATAAAACATATACTTTGTAATTTTCTGTTTTCATACGTTTAAACATGATTTACGACGATTTAAAAAAAATGTAGTTTACTTTTAACATTAGTATTTTTAATTTCTTAGATTATAGTCGATACTAGATTTTTTCTTATACCTTTCTTTTTTCTTAAAACTAGCCACAAAAACAACACAATTGTAAAAATGTGTAATATTTTTTAATGCATTCTTTTATACAATTTACTCACATTACAGCCTACATTTATTCCTCCGCAACTATTTACCTACCAACCCGCATTAGACGTGCATACCACACGCAACCAGACGGGACAAGGTTTCGGCTTCTACTGTGGGACTTACTCAGTTCTCCAAGCGGGGAGAAAATGTAGAGCTGCCCGCACTGGTGATCGCCCCAGCCAGCCATTCCTCGCGGGGTACGGACGCGCAACCATCGGTGCGAAATAGAAATTGGAGAAACACATTTTTCTTATTGACAGGAATGAGTCTTCCAGAGTTACACGTTTGATTGATTACTTCTGATTACGGCCGCATGAACTGATGTGGTCATTAGTCCCGTAAGTGCAGTGCATGCTTTATCAGGGAATGTTGCAGTGTTATACCCCAGTTGAATGGTGAGATACGACGCCGAAATACACGTTATCTTACGGGTGTACTTTCCCCATTCAGGTATCTCCCACCAGCAGGGATCCGCTCCAGCCGAAACAAGCTCTAAGCTCTCGCCCAGTAGAGAAGTAAGCAAGAATTTAGTGAGGATAGGACAAGGAAGAGGGAGGAAAGATTGCGCGCGTTCCGTGGCCCGCTTGTTAAGATGCCTATCACATCCATCATGAAGGTGTAGGAGTGACCATACTTAATGTTCTTCTTATTCCAATAACTTTCCATAACATTCTTTAACATTTCCATTTTCAGACCGCAGTTTTTTAGAATTCTATGATCTGATTAAAAAATTCTGTACATATATTTACGGCAAGTGTGTTATATTTTATATACGTATAATCTCTTATCCAGATGATTCGAAATTTACTTCTCCTCCTATCTCTATTTTCCAATCACGCTCATCGCCGTCGAGTAGCAATTCCATTTTATACACTGCGTACACAGAGCATGGAACGCGTAAACAACATTTCCCTGGCAATTCCTTGACTTTTCCTAGCAATGTCAAAATTACCTGGAATCCTTTGACTGTGCGAAGTAATTCAAATTTTTGACTTAAGGTGCGCCGCAAGCCAGTAAGGGTCATAACTAAATCCAATTACCAACATTTTAAACCAATTATGAATCTCTCATGTCATTTTTACCCGACAGCGCGAAGGAAGAAGGGTCATATTTCGACCGTGGATTTCCCGGTCTCATAACGTTTGAACCAATCATCAGACTGCGATTATTGAAAAGCAAAGAATCATTTTTCGGAGACACAATAACAGTGGGTCTACAAGTTACAAAAACTGCGAAACTTATCACACGAGTTCGCTGATCCAACATCGCGCGTCGACGTGAATAAAGATATTTGAGCAGTCGTATCTGAAGTTTCATTACTGAACATTAGTTTTGTGTTTTCTAGTAAACGGAGTCTCCATTCGGAACTTTCTTTGTATCTGAAAGGAATAACGATCACGGTTAGGTCGAAAGCTAAGTGAAAGGTTAGAACGAAAACTGCCCTGAACTCGCTTCACTAAGCGAACGTTTCGTTGAACTCTCCTTTTGCCAGTTGTGCTAGGAGTAGAGCCGGGAGTGGGAGTAGATATAAGTAATACTATAAAATCAAAGCTGTAATTCGTTTATCGACGCAAAGAAGTTCTCTATAACTCGGGAACAATTGTTTCTCGTTTGCAAAATTTGCTAACCACGCTTTGCCGGTACATTTGTCCGTTATCTAACTACGTTTAGTAAAAGGGGTGTGGAGAGGATTCTGGAGCTGAAGAAAACTTACGCTGATTCTAATTGTCGCCGCACGCAATCAATCTAACGCAAGCCGCGTCCCGCGCTTGCACTACTCCGGCCCGCGCCGCGCCCTCCGCCTCCGCCTCCGCCTCCGCAGCTGGCGCACTCACCTTGGACGGGGTCTGCGAGTGCAGGGAGGAGCCGGGCGACGCCAGCGACGAGCTCAGCTCGTCGGCGGGGCTGGGCGACTCGCCCGCGTCCGTGTGGGGGCCGCGCTGGCCGCCATCACCGCCATCACCACCACCATCGCCACCACCACCGCCGCCACGACGACGACAGCCGCCGCCGCCGCCGCAGAGCCGCGCGCCAACACCGCATGCAGTTAGGACCCGCCAACACGTCGAGCGCCACCGCGCCAGGGGGGATGGGATGCAAGGGAAGGGCACGGGACTCTAGATTTATAGCAATGCGATGGGAATGGGGCTGAGGGAGGTTGATTGGAAGAAAACACCACACAACACGCGAGCTCGCGCCTACGACACATGGGATTTCCAAAACGCGTTTATCTCTAATGGTCTGCCCCGTATGTCGGTGTCAGAGGCCATCCTTTTTGTTCTGGCAAGGACAGCCCTGCGCATTCTTACACTTTACGTTTACACACTAGCCCCAGAATAGGACACTTCCAGAATGGAGCTACTAAAGTAAATCGTTATTATTGTTATTATTATTATTATTATTATTATTATTATTATTATTATTATTATTATTATTATTATTATTAAGGATCATAATACCGAAGTGGTTGAGAGCGTAGCGCGCTGACTTCGCCATGGGGAGGCCCGGATTCGATCCCCACGCCGGCTATCCTGAACGGGTTTTTTCGTCGTTTCCCTCGGTCATCTAGGCGCATGCTGGGATGGTTCTACTGAAAAGGCCACCAGCGCAATATCGGCGTTGCCAAGCCGTTTTCACTAACTACGCGAAGTCACGAAGTTTGGCTCTCCGAGTTGGGGGTTGACGTCAGGCTGACAGCCGTAAAATTCAGTCAAAACTAAAACGGAAAGGTAAGCGATCCGAAAAAGCTGACCCCATCTAACTCAGATATGGTTTAGAAGATGATTAAAGTCCTTAAAAAAGGATGAAACAACTGGATTCTTTATTTATAGCACTTGACAAAAAAAGTTTTCATACCCAATTATCATTCTGGCAAACACGCTCCAATTATAAAATATCAGTTTCTGACGCACCATCGCGGCGACGTAAACGGCAAGCGATGGTGTGACGGTTAGCGCACCGGACTGTTGTACCCAAGTTCGCGGGTTCAAGCCCGAATCGAAGCCGTGGATTTATAAGGGCGAAAAAATCCTTCGTACGCCTTCCTTCGGAGGGGAAGTAAAGCCGGCTGTCCCATGTTCATAGATTTACTTGCATGTAAAAGATCCTCAAGCCTAAATGACGCCTCTGAGCTAAATACAAATCGCCAGTTTCTCGCCCAAGAAACACCTCCTTTTTCTGGTAGTTGATTAAACGAGCGTAGCGAAATTTGCGTGGTCAGACGGAAGAGCGGGCCTGATGGCCCGAGTCTCGCCACGTAAAATAAGGCAAATTCAATCTAATTTGTTAGATGGTCACTTGCCATTAACCTTCGTAGATCGATATTTTCTGCGTTACTGGAAAAATATTTACGTTTCCTCCTTGGTATTTCGATCTTCTGAATTTCAAGGTGCGAAGTAATGATGCGTGATTTCTCTTCTGGACGGTTATTTCTTTTTCAATATTTCAGCAAGAGAAACTGCTTTATTTCTTTTCGGAAAGAATCTGAGCAATAACTTACAGCTTGAAAGAAGATCGATACGTGGAGATAGTTTTCCTTCATGAATAGTATAACAAAAAACAACGATCACCTATCTCAATCATCAAATACTATTTTCCAACTTTTAAATTTACACAGCATATTCTCGAAGTCGGCTTTGCCAGCGGCGGTAGTTCAAAATTCAGCCAAAACTTTTATATTTTAAAAATGTTGTGCACTCTTATTTCACAAACTATTGGCTTGGTTTCTAATAACCTCTATCTGGATTCGACAAAACGCCTCGCATTGATGGTTCCTTTCCGCAAGAGGTCAGGGTGAAGGGATGGGATACTAGATCATTGACCACACTGGGCACGGAGACTGTGTTACCACATGCGTAGCACACTCACCAAAACTACAAGCACTGCATCAAGCACAGTACCTCACGTGGATCTGGGAAGGGCCATTGAAAGAGACCTGTCCACGCACGATATAAGTCAAGGCTTGGAAAAGTTCTTCTTTGACTGAAGGTGGAGAAATTGGACCCACTACCAATGAAACAAGCAAAGAATATTGACATCCATAAGAGGTCGTACGACAACTACTTTAAACGAAAATAGGAATTAATTTATATCGGTAAACAGAGACAGAACAAGAAAAGAAAGCATATGTAAAACATACAGGTTTTGGAAAAATCGGTTTTCAGATAACCCAAGATCCAAAAGAGGCACTCACTTTTCCTGAGTATTCGAGGCATCGATTTCAGACGAGCGATATGAATACGTAGTACTTTATGAAATGAAAGTGATCTAGTGAGCTAAAACCAACGCTAATTGGCCACACTCCGTTGCGCTTCGGCTATATTAAACTGTAGAAGTTAAATTTTCCACAATAAATATTTCACGAGGTGAAAGTAATACACTAGCATGTGAATGATAAAAGAATACAACGCAAAGTTCATGATAAAATTAAACCACTACTACCAGATGTAAGATGCCTGGGGGTATTATGGCACTCTTTACTGCGTACGGAATGTGCATTTCATTTTCTACGTTACTTTCAGATGTTTGTCAGTCGCTGATGAGCACATTTTGCTCGTAGCAAATCCTATATTGACAGAATGATCAGCCTCTTAAAACGTTTCCTGTTATTGCCAGATTGTTATTCTCTAGGTTCTCTCTTATAAAAAACCAAATAAACTGGCGACGCCCTGTGGATTCATTTATAACAATGAAAACAATAACACCGTATTAACATTAAGTTTGGGCCCTTCATACTTCAGATACCTTCATATCCTGGATATTCGGGTGGTATCGTCAGCGAACGATATTTTCGGAAAGTTTTAAATTTTTCATTTCTTTCCCCTTCTCTTCTGATATAGCAGAATAATTATCTTCACATTCCTTTCTCTCTTCTTTTTTTCTGCCACATGCCCCTTTGTTCCTATTCAGATCTTAAACAAGCCACTGAGTCTTTGGTTGAGCCGCACTTGTTTACTTTCTCGTACACGGAGTATAGAGTTATGCAATGCTGCGGGATCTCATTTTCGAGGTTTCAACAGCAATAGCGGGAGAGAGGTCAAAAATTAAATTTAGGGTACCCTGAATGTCAGTCTGGCTCGAGCCGCCGAGGTGAACACGTCGCGCTGAGGCAGCTCTTATCTTCTCTTCGCAGTTCACATTGCAGTGGTCTCTTTGCTAGTGCCAAGAGTGGCTAGTGCAGAGAAACATCTAACGATTAGTCTCTTTTCTTTATAAAGTGCTAAATATAAAAAAATCAATAAGTGCGATCAGTTCGTGTTTAAAAGCTTATGCTCTGGTCTCGGCCAGAGAATTATCCAGTAAACTACCAGTGATTCACGCGCATTGACTAGTGCCCTCCACGCCATCAGTGTTCCTGGACCCAAGTACAGATTCAACAGCGGAAGCAATTAAAAAAGCCCTAGACGCGTTAAATAATACAAACACTGGTGTAAATTCAAACATTGAAATGACCGAGTGCAATACAGCCACCCAGCGGCAAGTAGATCTTCAAACTCAACGAAAACGCCAACTTCAGGCAGAGCAACAATTGAAAATGATGCAAGACCAACAAAAACCGTTCCTACAATATCTTAACGAGCAACGCAGAACTATACCGCAACTGCAACAACAGAATTCTCAACAGGTTCCGCAGTTTCAGAATTTTTCACATTTGCAGCTAAGTAGCCAACCCCGTCAACAAAATGTAAGTAATGAACTCAATATTTTGGAAAAGAACTCTGCTAAAAGACAAAGAATATTGTGATATGTATGGCGTACCAGTATCTAATAGATTTGAAATATTTACAGAAGATGAAACAACAAATGAACCAGTCAATACTACCCCACTAGTGAAAATCCCTCCCATACATGTTCTAGGTAAACACTACAAAATAATATTAGATGATATCAAATCAGTAGCCAAAAACGATTTTTCCACTAGAACATGTCAGAATGGAATCAAGGTTTTCTTTATCGATATAGACGACTTTAGAACCTATAAGAAATTTTGTGAAGGTAAATCAGTGTCGTCTTATACGTACAGGGACCCTTCGATGAAAATCTTTTCAGTTATGCTTAAGGGAATACCAGAATCTCTTAAAGAAAGTTAAATATTCGAAGAATTCAAACGGCTCAATTACCCAGTAATTAAAATATATAGGTTATATGATAAGCAAAGACAGCCACTACAAACTTGTGCCATGGACTTAACAGAGACTGAATAAGCAAAATCTATAGACAATATAAACAAATTCATGAATTGTATAATTCAAATTCAACCTAGAATCAAACGTAATGAATTGAATTGAATTTGCCTTATTTTACGTGGCGAGACTCGGGCCATCAGGCCCGCTCTTCCGTCTGACCACGCTAATTTCGCTACGCTCCTTTCACCAACTAGGAGAGAAAGGAGGTATTTCGTGGGCGAGAAACAGGCGATTTGAATTTAGCTCAGAGGCGTCATTTAGGCTTGAGGATCTTTTACATGCAAGTAAATCTACAAACATGGGAAATCCGGCTTTACTTCCCCTCCGAAGGAAGGCGTACGAAGGATTTTTTCGCCCTTAAAAATCCACGGCTTATCGGGTTTGAACCCGCCAACTTGGGTAAAACAGTCCAGTACACTAACCGTTACACCATCGCCGCCGCTAAAACCTAATGCACCTGTACAATGCAAAAATTGTCAAACATTCGGTCATTCTCAAGCTAATTGTCATGTTAAGCCCAGGTGTGTTCGTTTTGATGGTCACCATCACTATTCAAAATGTACTGTTCCTAAAAATTTCAAACCGATTTGTGTTCATTGCGGCGAGGGTCACGGGCAGATTTCCTTTCAGCGAAAAACTCTAACAAATCGTATCAGGTAACCGAAACACAAGAGAAAGCTTCTATTAATTTAAACAATGAAAACTTTCCCGGTCTCCCACAACGCAAACTAACAGCTTGGCAAACAGAACGACTATTTTCAAACCCACAGCCTCAAATAGACATAACTCAACTCGTTAACACAATAGTAAATCAAATAATCTCAGCTATAATACCCCAAATAAAAAACAGTCGTTAATGCCAGTTCTTCAATATGGCAAATAAAATACAAGAAATAAAAATATTAAATTGGAACGCTAATGGTATTAAAAGACAGCAGATAATAGTTGAACAATTTTTGCATCACCACAAAATACATATTGCGTGTGTTACAGAAACACACTTAGTACTAAATGAAAAATTTAAACTACCAGGTTACAAAATATATAGAAACGATAGAACCTCAGAAGTGGCTTCAGGAGTTGTAGCCATACTAGTATCTAACAACTTTAAGCATCAAGCGACTCACAGTCCAAAAATCAATATAGGTAGCAATAATTACGAAATAGTTGCGGCATATAAACCACCAAATAAAAAATTCCCATTAAAAGCTTATAATGAAATTTTGAATGGCTAATTTTGGAGAAGGTAAAATACACACGTATGTTACAGAAATAAAGGCTATACCTAGTACTCAATTCGGATTTAGAAATAAATACTCAACAACGCACCAACTTCTGAGACTTTCAGAATTCATGGCTAATTCTTTCTATCAACACAAACACCTTAGCAATATTTCTAGACATTGAAAAGGCATCTGACAAAATGTGGCACCCCGGATTACTATTTAAACTACAACGTCTGGGTTTACCAAACTACCTCTATAAAATTATCGACAGCTGTCTAGCAGATCGCCATTTCCTGGTGAGAATCAATTCTACTTATTCTAATCAATGTCAACCTAGAGCCGGTGTCCCTCAAGGATCATGCCTATCACCTTTCAGCATATTCTTATCGGATATCCCAAAACCAGCTGACTCAGAAATCGCTCTCTTCGCTGACGATACCGATTTATTCACAGCCCACGAGGATATACTCTGTGCTTACGACAACCTTCAGAACGACTTAACAACATATATCACCTGGTCTGAACAGTGGAGAATCAAAATGAACTCGCACAAATCTCAAGCAAAAATCTTCACACTTCGAAGACCACCGACCCCTCCCCCCTTAAAATTCAAAAATAAAATGGCTTCCCAAACAAACGGCAGTTAAATATTTAGGACTAATTTTTGATGCAAAATTAACTTGGGAAGACCACATCGAAACAGTTGCAAACACAACAGTTGCAAAAATTGCTAAACTTTATCCTCTTCCTAACTCTAAATCAGTTTTAAGTATTGAATGTGGAACTACAATTTATAAATCGATATTACGACCAACAATCACGTATTTTGCCCAATTTGGTGTAATGCACACATCGAAACACCCACACATCGAAAAACTACAAATCATTAAAATAAATGTTTAAGAAAAATAACTAAGGCTCCCTGGTTTATTAGTAACGAACAACTTCACAGAGAATTACGAATTGAGTCAATACAAGAACACATCCTAAAATCCTCTCACAAGTTCTTTGACACTCTCTCAGATCTCCAGCCACGCCCAACTTCAATCTCGGCAAAATCTACCCAAAACCAAATAGAATATGATCACGATTTCCCAAAGATAAACTCAGACTTCCCTAAATACTCAACGTCATTAATTCCCAACAGCTATTAATATAAAATAATAACAAACAAATATTTTATTCAATGAATTATAAAAATAAATTCACATCAAATCAATTTTCAAAATTATACATTGAACACAGCCTGTAATATTCAGGACAATTAGTGTGAGAACGAATATCAAAGCATTATTTTGTAAATGTTAACACCCCTGAAAGGCAGCAATGCCGAACAGGAGGAAATAAATTTAAAAAAAGGGTAACCTGATACCGAAAAAAAGTTTTTTTCAAAATGTCAGTCCATCCATTTTATTGAATTTAATTTTTACGTATCATCAGCTACCGAACTCCATAAAAATGCGGCATGTGGTGTCTTTATCGGAATGTTCTGACAATGGCATTGAAACATCCATATGTGTACGTGAAACCCGATCAACAGAAGATGAATCAGGTAAATGACTATTTAAGCGAGGACTCTCTTGCTCGTGATGCTAATGTACTATCCTATTGGAAAACGAAGTGATTTTCCCCTCTTTACGAAATAGCTTTTTGGTACTTAGTATTCCACAAGCTTTAGTTATTTTTTCCGAAAGGCATTTTATTAAAACTGTACTGCTATGTGACCAAAAAAAGAAACAAAATGAACCCAAAGTGAGTATGGATGTTAGCTTTTTAAATAAACAACGCCAAAAACTTTAAAATATGTGTGTTCCGTTCAATAATTTTTTAATATTATAGAAATATTCAGAATAGATTACGCATATATGAACAAATTTACCGTTCCAATTCTAATTGAAAGACTCGTTAAGTTTTTAAAGTAAAATGGTGTCGAGTCTCTCAGACAGATAACGGTATAGAGTATCGAGAAATTCACCCACCACTAAAATTTATTTTCGATATTGCATAACAGTTCGTAACGAGAAACTGGAACATCGTAAAAACTTTGTAGACCAACAATATTAAGTTTAGATTAAAAACTTGCATTTTGTCATCTTTTTATATTTTGAAAACTTAAAATTCCGCCATTATAATATTATTTTCAAGAACCCTTTTTATAAAGCTCATGAATCTCAGAGGTTTCACTAAGTACCCGTTCGGAACCATTGATATAGGTAAATAGCTATATTTTTATTATCAAAACGAATCATTTTTATTCTTTCATAATTTTTTCCATTATCAAGGTAGAATGAAGAAAAAATGTTCAGTTGCATGTAATACTTTCGAATTGTCACTGAGATACATTTTTCCTACGACATCATTAATTTGGCTTTCCAGAGGCGTATTGCCGGCGGTCCATCTGGCTCTTTCTGTTAGTTCTTTTCTGATGTAATTTCTTTTGATGTTCTTTTCACTTTCTACTGCGATGGCGATGCTGTTCTCATTTAAAACCTGTAACGTCGCTCTTTAGTGGTAATTTAGTTTACAATTTTTGATATGAAATAAAATGTGTTCTATTCCCGTTTCCCTTTTGCCTCTCCCCCGAAATGCTGTTAGGCGACTAAAATCAATCTTCATTTTTAGACCGAAAGTTTGAGAAGGGCCATATCTTAAGCGAGACATCATACCCCCAGGCACATTTATGGTGAGTTTTCAGGGTACGTTTGTCCTAATTTCTAAAACAAAGATATGAATATATTATTCCTGTTATCCGAGAGAATTTCTAGTCCAATCTCAAATGTACAAACTTCTGAAAAATTTGAGAAAAATGAATTTCTTGTAATTTCACAACTGTGTAAAACACTTTATCAACAAAAGTACAGTATAGAGACCAAGTCAGTGTGGCTTAACTAATTTATGAAATGCTATAAAATGATACGTTTTAATAGGCATTTTAGAAGTTATATCGCTCCTTTGACCTCATACTCAGAATTCTCGGAGAATATTTACACAACACGAAACATCAAAAAAACATCAACGCATGCTTTAACTTTATAGTGTTATTTAAATTGTACATATACTGTTACTTCTAAAGATAACCATGCACTTGCAACAAAATGACACACATTTGAACAATGACTAACAGTACTCACGTCATAAATGTTGTTGTGATATTGGTTATTCACAGCACGGCCATACCTGCAACATCATAACACTTTTGCTATTGAGATGAACATTGCACGATAAGCTCAGGAGCACAGTACATGGTTCTAGTTCGTGAATGTTCTTAGGGGTTATTGAGGAGATATTGGCACATTTTTAAATTGAGAATTGAAACAAATCATAAATTCATATTCTGAAATGACTCATACTACAGTTTCATTTCTGTTTGGAAATGAAACAATTTTGTGCAGCATCTTAATTAAACTACGTTAACACAAATCTGTAAAAACAAATTATAACTGTAATAAAATTGAAAGTCTTGGGACAGTAACAAAATGAGACACGCTACTACCAAAATCGAGATATCGACATTTATGAAAAAAGCTTGCTGTGGTTTTTTTGGTTCCTGCTACCAAGCATTTCAATTAATGTAGATAGAATCACTCCGAAAGTCAGAGTAACTGTCTGTAGAAGAACTGTCAAGTACATCTTACAATAATGCTGTAGCAATGGTAATATAATGAATGTATCAGCAGGCCACCGGATTTGGTTTCGCAATGCTCACCACTGAATTCTGTCAGGTGCAACGGTGTGTAAAGAAGAAAAACTGAGTTCTTGAGTAAATAATAATACATGACATTTCACCTTCTGGTGATAAATATAATATAGAATCGCATTTTTATGCACGTAACGAGACACAAAAGCCACGATGTTCAAGCGCATTGTCGCTTGTCAAGCTATTAATTGCTTGTTATTGAAATCTCTTTGAACATAGTCTGAGCTACCCCCACTTCTTCATTAAGGCGACTAATCTCGATTTCATAAAAAATGTCAGATATTATTTACACCGAACGCCTAGTTTTCTATCACTTGCGAGAGATTTTATCTTATAAACTACCGGCAAAACATAAAGAATATTAACTAATTATATTATGCATTTATTGTAATCAAGGGTATTTTTGTTGCTAAACCCTAATTATTACTTAAAATGTTCAAATCTTTGAATGAGTAATAACTATTAATTTATAAATACAAAACTAAGTAATGGAACGTGCAACATACAGAAGGTTCACTCAAGATAATGATTGACAGGTAAACGGTTTTTTAAACCTTTTTTTTTCTTTCTATCTCACCTCACTTCTTTCTAATTTGCTTTGAATAGATGCTTAATAATGAAATATTCATTAGAACATCGACTTTCTTGTTACCAACGCTGCGTTTTCGCAATTTTGTGCACATTGCCTCGTGTTGACTCACCCCGCCGTGGCGTCCGGCTCGTAGTTGGCGTTGCGCCGGTCCGTGTCGTAGAAGAGGCCGGCCGGCTGCTGCGCTTCGGGCTCGGAGTCCGGGTCCGGGTCGGAGGGCGCGTGGCGCCGCGGCGGGCTGCGCTGCTGCGGGCGGAGGCACCGGTCACACGACCCCTCCCTTCACTTCATTTCCCGGACCAGCGCTTCGACGGGGCGATTCTCACAGTGCTTCCCAGTCCGGCACTCCACACGAGAATGGTGGGATACCAAAGCAGCATTTTGGTGAAATTTCAAATAAAATGAATCATTGGAATTTATAATAAATGTTGATAGGAGCAAGGAGGCTAGTCACGAGGTCCTCGGTCTGCTGCCTCCAGCTTTGGTTGTTTTCAAACCCGTTCGATTCGCGAGGATTTTTTATTACTTTCTTTAAACGTCAAAAGGCATGCATTTATAATTCTGGCAAATAAGTCACATACTCTGAACACGATTTCCTGAACTCTGAAAGCCCTACCCCACGCCATTTCTATGCTGAGCTGAATTAGGAATAGAAGGAACAAGGAGCGTTTGGCAAAAATTGATAAAAAGAAATATTCTTTCATTTGCATTAGAAACTATTTGCATCGGCAAATGAGCTAGTGATTGTCTCTTTCCCTTATCGTGCCCTGCGTGAAGGATCTATTCACTGTCACGAGAACACAAGGGCACGGAGAGAGATTTTAAGATGGTACATCTGATTAAGTAACTAAATTCTAAATTCACCATTCGTAATCTTCAACGGAATGACGCATCAGACCTTTGCGAAATACCGACGCGAGTTCATGCCAGTGTAACACCCATTCTGAGTAATTAACTATAATTTTTGATAGAGATTTTATCAATTCGCTCGAGTACGCTTGAGTCACGCAATTCATTTTAGCGAAGTATTTTTAATATTTTTTTCTCTATTGAAGATAACAAAACAAAAAATTAAAAGCAAAGGCTATTATTAAATATGAGTAACGACTGTTCGGTTCGTTTTTGGAAATGAATCGCAATGGTATTTCAATAGAATATTCTACTTTCTGTAGACCTCGGTGGGAAATTACGAGGCCAAGAACGTGAGATATCTTTATAGCAAATATGCATCAATTAATCTATTGATATCAGTGATTACTAGTAGTAATACGAGAAGTTTCCTTCCATGCTACAAGCACGAGATGAAGCACCCGCTTTCATTTCAGGCAACCAGACTGCGCATCAATCTCCTGGGACACAGAATCTGGAACTTAATAATAATTGACCTAATAATAATTGTTAATTTGTAGTTACAAATTTGACTGTAAAATTATTGCATTTCAATTTCAACACAATTATTTACAATGAAATGTGCCTATTACATCAAATAGGATGGGATAATTTACCGGAACTGTGAGTCTACATTTGCTCTCGCGATTGGTGAATTACTGGACCACCACAATGCAGCTCCAGGCAAGTATTTGATGATTTGCCACGAATACTAGTACAAAATTAAATTCCAATGCTTCAATTCTATGAGCAGCATAATAGTACCTTAAATAAACTGTCATGTAGAAATACCTGGGAAGCACTGTATGTATGTTCGAAAAATACCAGGCATTACGGATGTCATCTTTAAATCATCAGCGGCAGTGAAATCGAGAACGCGTTTCATCTCGAGTTTACGCCTGGAGGCGTAAGGCGGAAGACTCAAGTGGCTACGAATGACGTTACGATTGTTGGTTGGTTGGTTGGTTCATACGATGTCGTTAATTCAACTGTCACACTCAAACATTTGAGCAAACTTATACTAACACTCAATCAGAGATTGAACCATTTACAACAGAACTTCTATTTACTATTACCTTTTCTCAGGCTTTGGAAAAATCAGCATTCCTTTTCAATCGTTGTCACTTTTAAGAAAACGATATTTTTTAAGAAATGTAACATAGATTATGTGAAATGAATGTTACATAACCAGCTCCACACGTTGAATATAGTCATGAGAATATTTCACATGAGAAACACGATATAAATTACCCTACATACATATTCGAGAATGCTTTTAAACATTTAAAAATTAAAAGAAGAGCGTTACATAAAGAACTTTGATAATTGTAGTATTCCAACATGCATAGCCGCCAAAACAACTAATTCACTTGGCTGAACAGGTTGAGACTTGCTTTTCACATGTGGGTGAATAAGCAAGTATTGATGATTAGAAGTGTCATTCCAGCAAAACTACGTTTACCATAGAGGTTAAAGCATAACCGTTAAGACATTACCTCAGAAAAAATTAAAAGCCATCAACATCTCTAGAACTAGTTATCAGGACACTTACAAATAATTTATATCTCGTATCATGCACAAAACACAGTTACATAAAGCGGGCCCTTACCGTCACGAAACGTGTAATACCCTAAAGAAAAATGTGTATTTCAAAATAATCAGTACAAAGTCAAACAAAAACAATAAAATACAATCAACTGGCTTTGCTAACGAAATTAATGGGAAAATGTGTTATTTTATTCTATTCAAAAAGTACCCACATAGCACTCCATCACCACTACTATTCAATAGAGATAAATTGCAAGGACAACTGATCTTTAAAAATTACCAGCACCACCATACATAGCCATGCGACAGACAAAATTGTAGTACATGATATGCTGCATTTTGATTCTGATGTCTAAGGCACCCACTTATTATATACATGTACTGAGATCAACCACAGGCCATTACAAAGCCATTTAAACAACTCATATTAAATGAACACATTACATGCTCCTTCGTCCAAGTAGAATATGAAAAATTAAATGTAGCCAAGAATAATTAAGGACGAACAAATCACGTATTTGAATATCCATATCATGCTATCGTTTTTTCCATGCTCATAATTTGACAGAAGTACAACGAAGCATGCCACAATACGCAGAAGACATATTGCATTCTACAATTCACAAATAAAAGGGATAGGGTTGCCACCTTACTATAAAGTTTATCGACAAATACTCGTTAGGACTTGGTCGGGGCATATTTATTTAACAATGCAGCTGATTCATTATACTGTCTTGACTTCGAAATTATCTATTCAACGTAAGGCAAGGAACTACTTGAAATAAATTTAAATTAATTATTCACGACATTTGTCCAACTAGTTTCGTAATTTTCTAGAAACTTTGCGTTCTAGGGTGGCAATCCTGGGCCAGGGCATTAAACTGATGTAACTATATAGAGCTCAAGAATTACTTTTACGAGAAAATCAACCGAATTCTATACACAAAATCTAACTCCATTACATCGACTTTACAATAAATTTCTTGTTCGTACAAGGCGGATCGTGTTGGTTGGCATCACATGTTCACGTCTGAAATGTCTGCAGAGCGCAACTTCGTCGAACTCACGTCGGGATCTGTCGGTTTGTATCCATCATGCGAGCGCGAGATGAGGATGAGTAAAAAGGTTGAAGCGTCAGTTCGACATACGACAGTTCTGCGTACGAAGAGAAAGTATTTAAAATAGACAACAGTTCGATGCCCTGGTTTTGGACGCAATCTACGACACTGACAAAACATGGAATCGGCGCGGCTCCACTTACAGTGCTAGCGAACAGGCTGCTGAGACTGGCGTGGCGCCGCTGCAAGCAGACACAACCAGCTTCCAGATCTGAGGGTCCAAACGCTAGCATTGCGTCCAATACGCGCACTCCCCAATGCCAACTCACCGGCGAAATGCATACAAAAAGCGAGCTATCTGCAATTTGTGCGTTTGAGAAGGAGATAAAGAAAATAATGAGCAAAATCAAGGGACATTTGATCAATACTGGTCCCGTGAAGTGTATCCCCAAACCATCTCCATGAACACATAACTACAAAAATGTGGACATTTAACTCGAAATCTAATCATTCAACTTATATTTTCGGCACAGGTTTAAAAGCATAAAAACATGACCTTTGAAATATTGGCACTCACGGTAAATTAGATACTCAAATGTACCTGCACACTTCAAAAACGTTTTCGTTCATATTTTGTAATTTATGCATATTTCTAATGTCTCATTTTTATCTTAAATATTCCGTTCTTTTGTGTCTGAATTCTAATACATAATCTTGATAGAAAATAAGAATAAGAAAAGTTTTGTTTCTGACTGATCATTCACATAATCACATTCATTTAATGCATTTTCAGTAGAAATTTTTTATGAAAGAAACGATCACACTCTGAAGACGAATATACCAACAGTTCAAGAAAAGATTCAAAAAATAAGTTCAAAAGTTCGCCAAAATCTGGAAATGATTCCCAATCAACTAGTTCTAAACCTACTTGATATTAGCCAAGGACTTTCTCGATTCAATAGAATTTCCACTATTCATCTCCCCTCAGTTTTAATAACAAACATTTTTCGAAACATAATCCCTTATTTTGCTCTAAAATGTTCATATATAATTAATCCTCATAACCCTTAACAATAATGTAATAATATTTTAATCTTTTTATTATAGATTTGAGAAGGATCCCAAGAAAAGTATCAATGGGGGGCATTCCTAATTTCATTTCATTTGATATTATTAATAACCATTTATAGTATTTACTTATTATTTCACATTTTAAAAATATTGCAAATATTCGGGAATAAAAAAATTAGACTATATAAACATGTTATTGGAATGTTCTTATATAATACACGTGTTAATGGAACACGTATATTTTGAAATAATAGCCAAGGCATTTCCGGAGGGTCAGCCAATGACAGCTTCCGATAGAACGAACAGTTTAATCCAACAAGGTGCCAAGAACCGTTGAAAAAGCTGAGAAGCAGGAAGGCTTCCAATATAAAACAGAAACAAACGAAAAATTGCTCCCAAGAAACAGCATTCCAAGACTACAGCAACAGATGTAAAATAAGATAAAGCTAATCAAATGTGGCAAAGTTTGTAAGCAACAGCCTCAACTACGTGTAATTCTTGCTTGCCCTGAAATGAGAATTAAAGAGCTACAATTAAAATATTTGGTGACCAAATATAATTAAACTGTAATTTCTTTTCGTGAGATATATACAAATGCAAAATTATATTTTAAATCCGATTGTTACAATACTCAATAAAATTGCCCAAACCTAATTCACAAGTATAACATTGATACACAGCTGAAAACAAATTGTTCTTATGCGGAAGGAATTGAAATAAATTTAAATTACATCGAAAATACAATTTTATAGTCTGTATCTCGAGAAAAAGAAATATGAAAAAAAAAATAAATTAAAATACGATGCTAGTACAATCATTCAAGATAACACACCAGAATCAAAAAGTTTCGTTATATCAGCCTTCAAACTCAACGTAGGTTGCGTATTTTCAGAATTGCTACTTCTTCAAACTTTAGATTAGATAATTTAGTAAGTAAATGCAATATCGCATTGTAAATTTTAAAACAATCTTTAGTGTGAGGAGTTGGAATCAATTAGATTGTTTGATACTTGAAAAAATAAATTTAATGTTCGTCGGGCGTTCCATGGCTTCTAGAAAGAAGGTAGAGGCATGGGTAGGTGACAACGTTATCCAGAAGGGAGTCCCTGGATCGGCAGTTCCCTTACCGTTGGATTAGTGAATATAGACACTACAATAAACCGTATTTCTTTGTCAATTACCTGTCTGACATGCAACGGATGAAATAAACATTTCTCACAATTTGGTGTGAAATCCGCCATTTACAAGCTACACAAATGCCTAGAAAACAAAAAATAAATCGATCCAAATCCTAATTTTTGAGTCTCACACAGCACGTTTGTTGTTCACTTCTTTTTAAAAACCTATTGCAGTAAATGTTGACAAATGGAATTTAGCAACATTTGATAACAATTAAATGCTGAAAACCTTACACCTTTTTTACAAAGTTTTTTGTAATATCACTGCACATCACTTTAGTTTTGAAGTTTTAAATTAAATAAGCGTATAGTTATCGATGAAAAGAAGCAATAATTATCGCATTTCAATTGAAACATATTCATTAATTCTTAATTATCAAATATCATTTAATCTTCTCCCAGAATTTATAAATTTTTGGGGGTCCCATCACCACAAAGCCAAATCGATTGTTGCTGTCCATAGCAATTGATTGTCCATGACTACAAACTTAAAAATTAGGGAAATGTGGGAATCCTTGCTGGGTACGTGCGTGGGCGGAGTAGAAGCAAGGAAGGGAGAGAGAGACGAGGCTCACCTGGTGCTGGAAGTTGTCTTGCGTGCCGGACGCGAATGCGCGAGGGTCTTCGTAGTCCGTCGTCAGTACGGTCGATCTCGTGACTTCCTGTTACGAGCGAGAAGCCACGCTTGACGATTGGCCGGTACACTGGGACGGGGTGGAGTGGAAGGGGGGGCGGGGCGGGCTACAGGATGGAATGAGAACGGTGAAGTAACCGGTAATGCACTGCTGTGGCCAAAACAGCGTGGCTCGGTAAATAAACCTCGTATCTGGGAATTTCACGTCTTCCATTGATTTGCACGTTTCCTTTATTACCTAATGACGAAGGGACACTACAAGACTCTTGATTAATAGATCTGCTGACCTAGCGACACGCGACAATGTGTAACCACAAGTTTAGGAGAATATCTCTTGGAGTACACGGTGCCATGTATCGTTGTACATAATTTCGAGTTTGAAGCATCAACTCAAGAAATGATGTAGATTAAAGTGTGCAGTAATTACTTACACTATTATTTTACATTTCTCTCTTCATCTTTTTGAATTAAAAAAACAAAAAACGATGAACAGGCCGGTTTACATATCAATTTCACAAGCAAAAAGCGACAACCGACCAGGCATAACGTAATAGCTACAGTCACTATAATAGAAGACTCTCCAAAATATGTACATGTTAAATGGAGTATCATCACTCATGAATGATAACAATAATTGTTAACAATTACTGTATAAGTGTGATGATTATTACTCTCATGCGTTTTGTCACTTCTCAATTTAACACACATAATTGTATCATTCGTCGTAATTCGTTAGAAGCACACGGATTTCATTACATTGTGTGTTAGTCTACTGGGCGTGCTCAAGCCGTGCCGTAACGAAACGTACGCCATTTGGCAGACATTATAGGAGCATTTCTAATACCAGGTGATTTGAAAGGTGCATGGACAAAGGTATGTCAATGTTAAATGGGGTTGAAGATTTAAAATAGCAATATTAACACTGTCGCACTAGCAGACACTTCCAAATGAGACCTGAAATTATTCACAGGTAAGAACACAAAGGCATTGAATGTGGACGTAAATGAGATAATGGAACTACAAAGTTTAAACAACGCATCTTTACACGTTGAGATGGACTGACAAGAAGCAAAGAAGAGTGATTGAAGGAATTGCAGAGAATAATTGTGAGAATACTTGATGGGTAAATGATAAATGTAGTCGAATATTAGAAATTATCTTTGTATCTACAGTAGCGTGATAGCCTGTATTAGAAGTAGCTTGCACCGCGGTGTAATAGACATACCGCGCACTGTGGGACAGGCTGAAAAGTGAAAAGATATACTCAAATTGTGAAGATGAAATAAGTGATTAAATATAAGGAGGGGTAGGTCAAAGAGGAAATTTCAAACTGAATATAATCGAAAAAGAAAAGAGAATTCGATAATAATGTAGCAATAAACGCGGGCGAATCACAGTAAGCGAAAGGGACAATATCAGGTGAATATTAATGCAAGTTAAGACGGGAAAATTACATGATACTTGTGGGAAACGCGAAATAAAAAAATGAGGATGGTTGGTTAAGAGTCCGTAATAATTATGCATTATATAATACCAATAAAATGAAGAACGCTGAAGGATAAGCATTTTTTTTTTGAAAATGTTTTCTTCCTTCCAGTCTTTTTTTGTGGAGATGGAGACACAAGGGAATGAATTGAGAATGACATAACGAATAGAAACATTTGCGATTTTACGAAGATATTTTTCTCACGCGCTGTCTAAACGAAATTGTTTCAGAGTTCACGAATATGATGATGGGTTGACTCCCGGTCAGGAAGTCAAGTAAAATGGATACAGAAAGAGTGGAGAAGAAAGAGAGGACAAGGAGAATTGAGGAATGAGGAAGGAGAGGAAATAAAGTACAGGAAAAGGAGAATAGAAGACATAACGAGAGGACTATGATGAAAAAAAAAATTTTGAAACAGGAGAGAACGAAGATGCAATAATGGAAGGCGGAAGAATATTTGAGTTACGACGTCTTGAAGGAACGTAGAGAGAGTAAGTTCCAGTTTGTTACTTCACACACGGATCAACCGCACGGAAAGAGTTTGGTGAGAGCGTGGGCACGAGCGTGCGAGCCGGTATGCAGGGGCAGGCGGGCAGGCAGACGCTCACCTCCTGTCGCGCAGGGCTATGCTGGCGAGAGTCTGGCATCGGCACCTGCTGCTGCTGGTGCAGGTGCTGGTGCTGGTGCTGCTGGGGCACCTCGTTGGCGCGGGCGTCCTCCGGGTGGCAGAGCTCGACGCCGCGGCGCAGCGCGTCCTGCACCTCCTCCGGGGCCACCGGCACGTTGTCCAGCTTCTGCAGGTGCGGCAGCGCTCGCAGCACCGTCACCCGGTACCTGTGCCCCGCACACGCGCGGCAGACGCGCGTCAGGCAGCCGCAGCGAGGCCGGGCGGGCGCCACAAGGGACTACGCGCACCCGTCCCTGATTTAACTGAGCTTCTGCGACAGGCCATGCCCAGAGAAGACGGGCGCGTTGTGCAAATCACTACGCGTGTTTCTGCGTCCAGTCAGCCCCAATTTTACTGGGTACGTCACACGAATCAATACGCGATCTTCCATGACATGACCACTCAGTGAAGCTGGGCGCGTTGAGTGTTTCTGCTTCGAGTCAGCGCACAATAGAATCGGGCGCGTTACGCGGTGAGGAATGTTTTGTTCACGCAATTAATTATGTAGTAGATTCAGCTACCAGAGTGCGTTAGCAATGGTTATTGCTAACACACTCTTCAAACATCATCCAAGAAGACTCTGTACATGGACATACCCAAATGGAGAATATAAAAACAGATTGATTACTGCCTAATTCAATCAAGATGGAGATCGAGTATTGATAATGTAAAGACAAGACCAAGTGCAGACTGTTGGACAGATCATCATCTACTTATAACCAAGCTACGCTTGAAAAACACTAAACGACAACTCAATCCCAATACACGTCTCAATGGTGGAAACGAATGGACAGCATTTGGAACACTCCTCCAGCAGAAGTTAGGTAAAGATGAAATTAGCAATTGGGATAATCTGAAAAAGACATTTCAAGAAGCCAAAGAATAAATTTAGGTCAAAAGAACAAAGAGACCACGGAAAGGTTGCTGGTTTGACTCAGAAACTATAAAATTTTTAGAAGACCGGAGAGAACTGAAAATAAAAGGGCTTCAGTGTACACCGTTGTATAGGCAATTATCAGCTCAGATAAGACGAGAAATTAGAAAGGATAAGAATCAAATCATTAACGAGACATGTGAAAGAATAGAGGCACATGCCAACAAGAATCAGTCCCGAGAATTATTCAAAGAAATAAGAAAATTAACAGGAACATTCAAGATAAAGACATCAGCTATTCAAGATGAAAATGGTATAGTACGGTCAAACCCAAATTACATCCTAGAATGCTGCAGAAAATAATGTGAAACACTCTATGCAGACCCTGGAGAGACCTCAAATAACAGACCTATACCTAAGGAACAAGAACCATACATTCTAATCGAAGAAATTGAACAAGCCATTACAAAATTAAAGAACAACAAAGCACCAGGTCCTGACGAAGTCACAGCAGAAATGTTAAAGATAGCTGGAGAAAAAGGAGCAAAAATTGTATGGGAACTATGTTATCAAGTGTGGTCCACAGGCATATGACCAAGAGATTGGGCTGAATCAGTCTTTATTCCACTACACAAGAAAGGTAGAACAGAGGACCGCAGTAACTATCGTACTATATCACTCATCTCACATGCATCAAAAGTCTTACTGAATGTTATTCATGCAAGACTAAGATATTACTTAGATAACCAAATACCGCCAGAACAAGCTGGATATGTCAAAGGCAGAGGAACAAGGGAACAGATTTTAAATGTCAGACAACTTATAGAAAAGAACAAGGAATTTAATAGGCCATTAGTACTGTTTCGTAGACTAGAATAAAGCCATCGACTGCGTTCAATGGAGGAAACTGGATATTTCTACAAGATATGGGGCTTCCTGAACATCTGATTCACCTCATTCGGAATCTATATGGAGACTCAAGGGCAGTAGTAAGAACACATAATTCGATGTCAGAGCAATTCAAACCCAGGAAAGGTGTAAAACAAGGTTGCATACTCTTTCCTATCTTATTTAACATCTATAGTGAACAAATATTGAGAGAATCCTTGGACAATTGGAATGGCGGAATAATAATTGGAGGTGAAAGGATCAACAACTTACGATTTGCTGATGATACCACACTATGTACACATTCGGAGGAAGAAATGAGTCAACTAATAAAACGAATAGAGAAGACCAGTAACAAATATGGACTGACTATCAATAAGGCCAAAACTAAGGTAATGAGAGTGGATAAAGGAAAAGTTCTCCCACCATCAAACGCATTAATAGATTATGAAAAAGGGACAGGATTTATTTACCTTGGCTCCCTAGTTCAGGTCGATGGAGGATCATCTAAAGAAATAAGAAGACCAATTGCTCTAGGAAGACAGGCAGATAGTAGGCTTACCCCAATTTGGAAAGATGACCACATATCCCGAAATAGCAAACTAAGACTATTTAAGACTTTAGCCTTCTCTGTGATGTTATATGGAGTAGAAACCTGGACTATTAAGACAACATATATAAAAAGAATTAATGCCTTTGAAATGTGGGCCTCCCGGCGACTGTTGAGAGAATCATGGACAGAAAGAGAGACTAACCCCTCAGTCATAAATAGACAAAACATTCAACAGAGATTGGCTGACATTTGCAAGCAAAAGATATTGAGATTCCTGGGACACTTAGTACGAAGCAATGGAGTATGGCTTGAGAAACGGATAGTCCAAGGTAAAGTAGAAGGAAAAAGAGGCCGAGGAAGAACAGCCATGCGATGGATAGACCAATGTAAAACATTCACTGGTATGAGCCTGGAAGAGGCAATGCGGAAGGCAGAGAACAGAGAAGAATGGAAAAATACTGTGGGAGACATCTAGATGGGTCACCTAACTTCCGTCTGTGGAAGATCAGGACCAAAGAAGAAGAGATTCAGCTAAATGGTATAATACATTTTGGAAGAACAAAGTGCTAAGTCAAGTTCACGAACTGCTGTTTAGTTACACTAATGCACGTATAGTAATGTTCACTAAACAGGTCGGACCCGTGACGAAGGAGTGGAGTCTTGTGGAGACAACTAAACAAATCGTTGCGTTGAATTATACATTGAGTAATATTTACTAAACACTTTGCAGTGAAAATAACTAAACGAAACGTGATTGGGATTACTTTCTTTCTATTCTTTGCAGCAGGTAGCACCTGGCGTTCCGGAGTGGTCACCCCCCATGGATTCTTACTTCCGTAAGCCTGTTTTATACGATCATTTTTGCATCCTTCATTCATCATTTTTCTGTACAGAAAGTGGATGGAAAAGGACGTTCGTTTCTACGCGTTATGTTTCGATGCCGAAAGTCATTCCAGCGTTTTAAATGATCATTTCTGGTTTTTGTACGTAATCGTGATGAAAATATTTCCTCTGGACGCCACAAAAGGCGCTGAAGATCAAATATTTGAACATCACATCTATGGTAAAAAACTAAGTTAGGTTATCCGTCATTACGCCCTGAGGAAGGTCGCAGAATGGCGACCGAAACGTCGGCACCTTCGCCATGGACGCGGCGGACAGCCTAGTAAATAAATATGTTTAGTCAGATTAGAAAATTGATGTGAACTCGTGAGTGCATCAATAATTCCATGCCGAACAAAACTTCTGTGAAGAAATTTGCTGCGAACTAATTGGATTCTTAAATTTACTCAAACAATACATATTAATTATACCTCAAAATAATACCAAGCGGACTCTTCGGGACTGCATATGGATATCCGAAGTAGTTCCTTTTATATACTGTGCTGCATATTGATCTCCATGAATTACTTACAGCAAACATAATACATTACTAGTGTCTTTCAATTTCTTTTAACATATTTCCATACTTTTTAAGGACGTGGCATCTTGCATTTAATATTTTATTACACACGTTTTCGAAAACAATTAAAAAAGAAATGAAAACAAGGAAAAATCAGATCGCAGAGGCAGCGATTAGTAAAAACTCACAATTCGCATGATGAACAGGGGTTCTCGTCAAGCCACAAAGATCGCAAACGAGGTAGGTCCCGCAGGTAGCACACCTACAATAAATAAATAATTCATCACATTTCAACCTAATTGGGAAGTTTAAACGAAACGTATTCACTCTTCACACACACGCAAACACAATTTTATGAATAGTTTATAGTTCACAAAAACAATATTCACAATAAATGAAAATTCTCACGATGGACGTGTAAGACGTCATGTATGACGTACCCTACTTTCGTGTTTCTCCAGCTTCACTAGTACCCGTTAAGTATTTCCTCCACCTTAAAATGATAATAATAATAATAATAATAATAATAATAATAATAATAATAATAATAATAACAACAACATCTTACATACTTAAGTTGTCGACCGAGGCCCCTGCGGTATAACAGTAAAGTGAACCAACCGTTTTTCATAATTAGTTGCTTTCGGCTTTGTAGGCCGTGGTCCAACGGAGACTGGTCCAAACGTTTCGCCTGTAATTGTGGCAGGCATCATCAGTGGCGTTTCTGGCGGGGGCGAAGTGTCCTTCTAGACTGACGCAACAGTCAACGCGGTGCTGCCAAGGACACTTCGCCCCCGCCAGAAACGCCACTGATGATGCCTGCCACAATTACAGGCGAAACGTTTGGACTAGTCTCCGTTGGACCACGGCCTACAAACCCGAAAACAACTAATTATGATGTAGAAACCGGCCGTGAAAGCCTACATTGTATGTTAACCAACTGTTCTTCTGCAACCCGCAATATACTCCTGTATTGCAACACGAAGGAATAGCTTTCGTTCTGTGAGGTTCTGTGTGTTCTTTCGTTCTGTGTGTTCACAAAGATCACTGAGTGTGTTGGCACATTGACCGCCAATTTGCTTCAAATTTGACGCCTTGTTATTTAATAGGGCATTTCTGATTTTCTTTGAAGGACTTTCAGAGGTAAGGACTATTCATTTCAAAGTAGGCGCTTCGGATTTCGGTCTTAATTTTCCCCAAAAAGCCACGCGAATTTCTTCTCTGTACGAAAGAAATGAGTATTTGGTCAACAAAGTTCCTTGACATAGATTGTCAGCTGTTTCCTGTTAGTTCGGAATGTCACCGAAAGATCACACCAGATCCTGGGCAGTTCCGCGTAAAACTGCAATTGTCAAAATACTAGGAAGTCATCGATTTCCTACCTCAGACGCCTGCTCGCATTGTCATCACAAGCTAATGCAGAAAGCTGCGTAAACACGTTTTGAACGCCTTCAAGGTTCGATTTAGGGTGCCAGGCACTGGATGCAATTGAAACATGAAGTAAAAACCACTAAATTTGTAAGGAAAGGTATAATTTCGTTTGGGCAGAGGTAACAATTTCTTCAATACTCATTAATTCTTTCTTCAAGTAACAATATTTACAATTGTGTGTCGTTTCTTTTCCAGAACACTCTTGTCTGACAAAAAACTACTGATAGAAGAGGTGATGTTTCGTTGCAGCTTCTATTAAAATGCTCTCCCAACTTTTCTTCGACTATTTCGTCGCCTGAACAGAGCGTTCTAGCAAAAACACGATTCTAGCTTACATACATACATTTATTAGAACTGCAATTGGGTATAACCCGGTGGCAGTTAATGACAATAATTGCAAAAATTACAACACTTACATTAATAATAATAATACTAAGAATGATAATAATAATAATAATAATAATAATAATAATAATAATAATAATAATAATAATAATTCTATTTGCGATTCTATTTGCAATGAGAAACACGAGAAGAGGAACTGTTCATGTTCGAAAATATACCGGAGGATTATAAATTCAAAATCATCATTTCCCTTACGCCGTTGACACGATTTTTTTTTGTTTGAAACGTCAAAATTATGTTGACTCATAACATATTCACACTCTCATTTTTATTGGCGTGTCTACATTTTTTACCCGTAGATTATTACTCTGAAGTTAAAATGTTAACGAGTCTGTTGATGATTCACATTGTAACTCTATGACGAACCCATCACCTTCACTTAGCGAATTCGAATCTGCATTTCCATGTAGGGGGAGTCATTGTCAAATTGTCTGACATATACTGATTGAAATAATAAAAGAATTGTGGATTAATATAAATGGCCATGCCATTTTAAAATTAAATCCCCAGTTTACAGACGTGAAAAATAATAAAATACGACGATTTAGAAAAGGCCTCAAATACTAAAAAATTAAGTTATTTTGTATTGCTCAATAAAGAAAAACAATATTGCAAAACTAAATACATTCTTACAAACGGATTGAGACACAAAATGCAACAAAAATCATGAACTCCAGGGATTCTCAAACTGTGATACGCGCAGCCCTCGAGGTATGTGGTAGTCTTTTCGTAGTGGATATGCGAATATCATGTATACTCCGAATTTCTATTTTACAATAAATTGAAGCCATGATTAAACCACTCACAGTCGCGAAATAATCTTAAGGATAAGAATGAAAATTATTCAGTATTGGTTACTGCACAGCTCTTAGTGTTAGTTGAAGTTAAGAATTGTCAAATAATATGTTTTGTTGTGAAAATATTGCGAGTAAATAGTGAGTAGGATACAACGTAAGCATGCTGTTAGTAATATTAAGAACCGACGAAATTGGTTTCTAAAACTACATTAATTTTAACATTTCTTAACTACTCCAAACAATATACAAATTGTACCAAAATTTATATATAAAACGCCATGAGGGGCTAGTTTCAGGATAGCTGTCCTCAATTGTTTCTTAAATTTACTTATTTATACTAAATCAATTTTGTCATTACAAGCTACTCATATAACATATCGTTTCTGAAAACATCACGAAAAGCATTTATATTTATTTGTTTCCTTCACACAAAAGTGTACACGAGTCAGCAAACTTCAAAAATTGAAAGACTTTAAGTTGACAGTTTTCTAAAAATCAATTACAAAAAAAAAAGTTCACAAAAATCACTCGTTTTAGTGATTTTTTATCTGTCTGGGTGAAATTTTTTGTCTGGGCTGAAAGTTGGTACAAACTATTCTATCTCCCTCCCCTAAGCAAAACGTAAGCAAAAGTGTGCAGTGTCAGATTTTTATGCAATAATATCAAATTCTGACGCTCATCCAACAATCATTCATCACATCACATCATCAACATTCTTCCTGCCATTCCTTGCCTGCCTGACGGCGCTGGGGCTTGGGAACACCTCAAGGCTACCGTCGTCCGGGCCCACTCCGACGGTCGATGAGGGGAGGTCCATCCCGGCCACCTGAAGGACGTCTGAGAAGGGGACCGGGCAGCTGCCCCGGTACATTTGAAGTCACTGACAGCTTAATGTTTAAACTAGAGGTGCTACAACAGCACATTCTTTCAAGCATTATTTCTAACTGTTATATTGTACTAAGAAGATCGCAAAAGACAGAAACATGCAAAAGTGTTTTCAACTTGCAAATGAGAAAAAAAAATTTCCATACCGAAACTCGAACTAGGGTCCCTCGAGTTAACCAGCCGTAAGCCTTACTCTTACGCTATTGAAAAGCAATGAGTTTCGAAGTTCGGCTTGCAGTTTTGAAATCTTTACTTTTCGAGTTTTTTTGAAAATAAGAAGAGTGCGCCGAAAATGGGACTACCATCTTATTTTTACCGCACTTTGTTACATACCAGAAGAAAATTTTATAAAAAAGTTGGATCAGGTTTTGAGATTTTTTAATAGAAATTGCATAAATTACAGACAGAAATTAGGCGGGGATACGTTTTGCCGTCAATCAGTGTTTCGATATGAAGGATCCACAAGACATGGAATGTGGCTACACGTGCTATAAGAAGTAATTTACTACACAGAGTGAGTCACGTAACTTCAGAACCTCCTGTACTTTTCAAACGGTTGAAGCTATTGCAATGCATTTTTCACAGAAGCGCATGAGCGAATGGGGCTAGTTTATACATGCATTTATTTTCATTTTCGCACTTGTAACTTAAGAGATATTGAGGTAACTTCGTCTTTTATTGTTGTTTTTTTTTTAAAAAAAAGAAACTATGCATATGTTTTTAGTTCATCGTGACGGGGGTAAAAAGACGAATCCAATGACATAAATATTGTCGTATGCTAGATAAGCATATTTTTAGTCATTTCGATGTTGTCCGTCTCTGTTTAGGGATATTGTGATGCTCCGAGCGCGGGTTAGCGTGACCTTGGATTGCGGACTGTTACATTCAAAATATCCCTTCAATACGAGTCGCAAAATAATCGAAATTACTTCAAAAATGTTTATCTAAAATATGTCAATATGTATATCATTGACATCGCCGTCCTGCAATCGTCATGATAAATTAAAAAATATGTATAGTTGTATTTGAAAAAACAACAACAAAAAACAACTACAAAGCTACCTATATCTCGTAAAATACAAGTGTTAAAATGGAAACGAATACATACATCAATTAGCACCATTCTCTCATGCACTTCCTTGAAATATGCGTTCCAATAAATTAAACCGTTCAAAAATTACAGGAGGTGCTAAAGTTACGCGACTCGACCTGTATATAGGAATCATGATTTATCTATCCATTTATTCGTTACCAGGGTCCGACAAAAAGTTTTTCGGTCGAAAATTCGCCGTTTTTCAGCGCACTATTACAATACTTCTTTCTTACATTCGCAAGGGCGAGAAGGTAAAAAGCGACCTCATCAACAAGTACAATACACCGAAAACGAATTTTTAGACTTTTACAAAGTTGATTTCTTACGCGTTCTTGTAATTATTTAATTTCTTCAATATATAAACTCAAAATAAATGTATTACTAAATTTAAAACAAGTTTTAATAATTTAACAAGACGACACTTAAAATCATAGTCACTTGCGGAAATGTCACCTTGAGAGTCCAATATTCAGTTCTGAGTGCGCGTCAGGGACACAATCTTCAAAAAAGTTCACAATATCTGACCCGTCAACACAATATCTGACCCGATCACCCAATATATTAAAATTAAATTTTCATTAATGAAAAGAAATGGAACTGTCATCCGGATTTCTTTCCGTCTTCTTGTCTCGACTTCGCATCTCGACTTGGATGATTCCCTCCCAGGCTCTAAACCTCGCAGCTTACGATCCCGGGCGGGACACATGACTTATGACGGCAATAGCAATGCTCACATATACGACGAATTTCGTTTAAACGCCCCCGTCAAAACGTGCCGAGTAAGGCCTTTCTGGAGCGGTTGATGGCTCCTTTGAAGAAGGCCCGTCGCATTAACGCATCCCACGCGAAGAGGTCCGTGAGAGCTAAGGCTTCGTTCATAAAAGGCGCCCGCAATAAGGGAATGAGGAAGTTAGAAACACAGGACGTCCACGGACACAAGAGGAGTGATGTTTGAAGAACACATCCTTAAATTCATATAAAGATGACTACTAAAATCAACATTTAAAGAAACTGACGAATAATTTCCTAACAATAGCTCACGTAAACACAGAAACCTCAATGATAACCTCAAGAGATCACATTAGGTGCTGCTATTATTAGAACGCCAAGAAAACAGAACTGCATTTTTTTCGAAAATCTATGTCATAAGTACCTGGCCTTTACATCCTTTAGTTGACGTTTAAAAAATCTCATTATTTACTGTCTCATTAAAATAATAAATACAACTAAAATGTGTTTCATGTAATCGTTCATCAACTTCGCAGATGAGTAGAGTACGAAAAAATATGCCGTTTGGAAACGTCAAAATGTTTATAAATAAGTAATAAAATATATGAATATGTAACAAATATGCAAAAGGTATATGATACGTAATATTAAAATACGCTCATATATGTAGAACAAAGATACAAAATTCAATTTGATATTACATTAATAAAATATTTATTAAACAAATTTTTCAAATAAATCTTAAATGTTAAGTGTACATTTGCATTGTCATCACAAATTTGGGAGTTCAATGATCCGCAAACAATCACTGTAGCATTGTCTCCGTAGAGTTACATGTCAGCGACAACCAATCTATGTCGTAATTTGGGATGGAAGATCAAGAAACACCTGATATTTACTGATACACTTCCACACTTGAAGAGCGTATTTTCAGAGACCATGCGACACACGGAAGTTAACTCAGGCTGCCTGCAACTGACCGCGTCTTCGTAAGGCACCTCGCGTCGCCAGCACCCAATTCTCGATGAGTAAATAAAGTTTATGATGCTTTTTTATATAAAATTTATTTTTGAAAATCCATTATAAATTTATTCCCAAATAAATTTTAATAATATGGGTAGTATAATAAAAAGGTTTACAAAATATACAAAATATAAGCAAAAAATGTAACGTAACACAATATATGTCAAATTGTGCGAAGAAAATTTTGGATAGTGTGTTAGGATTGCCCTGATTCGTCAAGGTCATAATTTTGAGAACTAAACACAGAAAGGAAAATGCAATTAGGTAAGAATCCGGTCACTATTGAAGCATTCGAATATTATACTCAATGCATCAATTCTAACATCATACGTCACATACAGTTTGTCCTTTTTTTGACGAAATAAATCAAATAAATCAAACTTTCATTATCAGATCAAGTCTTTGAAGATGAGTTGAAGGCCTTCCTGAAGCAAGTAGTGAATAAATTATTTTATTTTACTTTTAGACAATCTACTCATATGTGTATAATTTGTTGTGTCAATTTACATGAATGATTCTGTATTTGGGATTACCACAACCATCCAAAGCCGCGGAAAAGGCTCTTACAGAGTTGTGCATCTCACCTGATTGAGGTCTCTGATTTCGTTCCTCCGCACGTACAGTTCTTGAAGGTTGCGACACCATTGAAAATCTGACAGAGAACCGATCTTGTTTACACTGCAATCAAACAAACAAACAAAACTCCATGAGCAGAAGCAATTGTTGTTAAATAAATAAAAACTTCACTACATTATCTTGTGTTACATTAAATCTTGTGCCTTTCCATTAAATTAAAGATTTACACTGCGGCACAGCGGATGCGGTACCTCTGTCTTCCAAGAAAACTAAATTCCAATGATACAACTTGGGACTACCGTGCGCAAGCGCAAAGAAGGAGGAAACTTGTCCTCTTCGCTCTTTTCCAATAAAAATGAGAAATGTAGCACAAATTTCACGTTTCTACAGCGTCTACAACTCGACAAAAAAGTACACTCTAATGTACTGTAGGAAGTGTCACGTTTTTTCCTGAAAATAAAATTCTAGGTAAAAACAACAGAACTTAATTTTTGCCAAATGAACATGTCACGTTTTGAATTTTTGTTCCTTAATATAATGAATTTACCAGATGTCTGTATTTATGCTATTTATCCACGTAAATGTCCTATTGCATAACTGTCACGCGCTGTTCGAAATGTTCGTATGTATAAAACCTTACGTTCACCACAAAAATATATTCCACTTATCTAGCGAAAATATATTACGAGGCGAATGCACAATACCAACATATGTTTATATCAATAATACTATTACAGTATAGGTAGGACAATCTGTACTAGTGAAAATTGCCGTAAGAAACGGCGATTGTGACAGGTTGAGACATATGTCTAGTATGTCGACGGCAATTTTGTCACGCAACAGAGGATGAGTAAGTGCTCGGTTTCCCTGTGCCACTGACCATCGCATTGTCTCACAATACTAGGTGAAGATTAGTTTTTTTTATTGAATACTCTCTTTTATTCCTTCTTACTTTACTTCCTTCTTCCTGTTCTACTGGTTCTGTCCTGTATATAGTTGCGTGTGCAATATACAGGTCTCTCGTTTCGAGAGAGACAACTACTTCGGGCAATTCGAGGATAGCTGGATTGCGAGCGAAGCTGAAACCTGCCTAGATGGCAACTCTAGAGGTCGGCTGATCCGACAGATGGTTTCTGATATTTTCTCTTATGAAACTCCCAGCCGATGTCGGAGCAGTATCTTAAAGAACGAAAAACGGATATTTCTTTCCCCATCCAAGCACCATAACATTTTATTTGTTTATTTTACGTTAGAAACAGTTAAAATCAGAATGACGAGCTTCGGGGAGAAGGGTATTCTCTGCACAGTTTCTTAATCTGGGATTCCTACCCTAAGCCATATAGAAGTTGAATGCTGACAACAGAAAGAAATAAGCGTTATTGGCCACAATAAAATCCTCTTCGGTGTAATAAAATCTATTTTCAAGGGCAAATAGCTATAGATTTGGATTCATAACGTATCGCGTTCTTCGTAAAGCAATTTACTTCCTGCCGCAACAACATGGGTAACGATAATTTGAATAACTATATATCCCACTGAACTCTAGAAGCCGTGTAAGATAGTAAAGTTACATGCTTGGGATTATCTGATATGTGCCGGAGATACGGGCGGTAGCTGCGAGGTTACCGAATGCAAAAGGAGTTCTTTGTTTACTTTATAACTGATGTATACTTCTATATAGTTTCGTTTTTAATGTGTGAAAGGCTACAAAAAAGAGAAACAATGTAAGATCCATAAGTCTCCAAGGGTTAGATGGTTGGGACACACAGAATGATACCACAATCCAGAATACCTAAGAAAGTATTGGACGGTAAGCACTTTTCGAAAGAGAAAAAGAGGTCATCCAAAACACGATGACAAAGGTGATGTATTGCAGGACTGAACCTCGTGGAAGTGAAAAAAATGGAAGAGGAAAGAGAAGGACGAAGAATATGGAAAGCTGTTGTACGTGAAGCCCACGCCCACAAGGGCTATACATCTAGGGAAGAAGAAAAGAAGAAGAAAAGAGGAGAAGGGAGGGAGGAGAGGAGAGGAGAGGAGAGGAGAGGAGAGGAGAGGAGAGGAGAGGAGAGAGGAGAGGAGAGGAGAGAAGAAGAATGCGTTATCTGAGTAAATAAATAAGGCATTTACCTCCAAAGCCATGTAATCCTAATGCTGTCAACGGCGCGCGTGCCGCCCAGCGGGGCGCACGGGATTGCTCGCCCATCAGCGGCCTCTCGGGGCCCCGGTCCGAAGGCGTCTTTCCCGCCTGGAAGGGAACCCCGTCTAGCGCCCGATGCGCCCGATGCACGCCACCCCATATGTTTAATATATTTACGGCATTTAGCGGGCTGAGGCCGAAGCTGCGCAATGCGACTCATCTCTCATTTATTTCAAAGCTCCATAAATCCTAACAATCAACGCATGGACTGTAACATATTCCCCATGCAATGGAACATTAGGATTGAATGAAATCCTTCTGGATCTTTCGGCGACTGAAAATATCGAAGTATTCGGAAATAGTTTTCTGGAAATATAAAAATAGTTCAGACAAGAAGCCACAAATAGACATGATCCAAGGAACCATCGAATCGTTCTATGAAAGTCACTTACCACTAACTTTTAATATTTTTTAATATATATATATAATTTTTCAATACCAACTAATTTTATATTTATAAAATTTTATTGTTTTGGGCAATATCTAGATTCGTATGCAACATTCAAAATGAAATCACCCTAGCAAGATCTGTAATACTTAAAAACATCCAAAAGTTACTCGTGCTTGCCGGAAGTAGCGGATAATTTTATTTGACTACACACATCTGTTGAAATTATTAAATATTAATTATAGTTGAATGTAGTACTTCACGTCGGAGAGAAAACTAATAAGGATAGAAATTTACCCGGTGAGTTATATGTGATGCTAATTCGTAAAATTTATTTAATTTATTCATGTATTTCACGTAAAAAAAACATAAATATGTAAGACTAATGAGTGAAAGTGCAATGTGAACATTTTCATATTAGATAGTTTTCATCAAAGTTTAGTTTTTATTTAAAATTAAATCTCCCCCTCCATCCCGCGGAGCAAGACTGTCCACTTCGCGCCCTAGTTCATCCACCTTTGAATCCGCGCGTCTGACAACTGCGAGGGCGGGGACCAACTTCACGAGCGGTGGCGCTGCTGGGCGGCAAGCAACGTCAACAAAACTGAAGTTCCGTCGGCGACCGACAGATGGTAGCGCGCGCGTCGTGCGCGAAGGGTTGACGATGCGGCAGGCGCCGCCGGCGTTGCTCGCGACACGTACGCGCCGCGCGTTTCGGGGGCTAGTCGGCGCCACCGGCGTCGGGTGCGTCGCCCCAGGCGACGGGTCCCCAGCGCGATGCGCCGGCTAGACGCTCTTACGACGCCGCAAAATGCCCTCATTCTCAGGTGCTATTTCATTAAGCAAATTATTACTTGACTACCTTCGCAGGTGCATTCTGCTATCAAGAAAGCCATTTTAATGCCAAGGGATCACAAGACCCCGACGAAATCGTCCGGAAACAACGAACTGAAGTTGGCCCCGGGGATATCGATTGTCCGTCTTCGGACGTGAGTTATTGGAGTGGGCGGACCCGAGACAGATTACGAATATGTAAATGAAACGAAAAATACAAGAATACGGCTATCAATCAACGTACTCGCATTCATGGTCTCCAAGAACTGTTATACACGTTTTAGGTTCCCTCTATGTACATTATATTGCTGATCGGAGCCTATATACTACGAACTGCAAAATGTGATTAATAACCCAAAGAATAACTGCGATATGGATTACTTGTTTCCATGATGTGAAGAGGTGTATATGATCTGATGATCAAAGCCAAGCAGAATTATGATACTCTTTACGCTAGAAATATCACCACCGCCGAACTCAGGTAGGGCAGTGTGTTAATGCCTATAAAATAGTTCAAACATAATGTCGCTGATTCGATTCCAAAGTGAGGCTCGGATGTTTTCATTTTATTAAAGTCGAGAGTGTAGTGAGTCTTGGTGAAAGTAGTGTCAGGAAAGCGGAAATGCACAACCTACAGATACGTCGTTGTGATTCGCAAAATACTGAGTGGGTGGAATATAGAATAATTGGAGTGTAGATACCACTCATCAGATATTCAAGCTTGTGGAAAAGTGAATCTTCTCTTTTCACAGAAGAAACGCAAGAAAATCACGGAATAATGACTTACAAATTGAATGGTTGTGGAGATGTGTCTACCATAGTCATTCCCTATATTGCAGACTAAATACAAAGAAAACTGTGAGGATTGAAGGGAGAGGATTTCAAAGAGGATTGAAACTGACACTAGTATAACTAGAACACGCGTTTTAATGATCTTCAATTTAGGGTATCAAAGTCACCCCAAAACAAGCGTGGATTTACGCGTATGAAAGTAAACAGCACTCGACTGTATAGGTGTTTCAAGATGAGCAAAATCCAACAAAAGTTGTTCGCGCACGAAGCACTTCCAAACAGATGGTCGCGTGTTTTTTCGGAAAAACTGGACAGTTCACAACCGTACCACTAGAACAACGCAGAACAGTCAATTATGAGTGGTACACAACGATTTGTTTGCCAGCTGTCTTCCAAGAAATCAGGAAAACCAACCGCTCTTCACCACGACAATGCGAGCTCTCACACATCGGCTCAAACAACTGCATTTTTGAGCACCCAAAACATCGATTTGAGGAGTCATCCGCCGTATAGTTCTGACTTGACACCGAAGGACTTCTTTTTATTCCCGCACGTAAAAAACAAACTGAGAGGTCAACGTTTTTCGACACCTGAAGAAGCGGTTGCTGCATTCAGAATGCATGTTTTGGAGATACCTCAATCAGAGTGGCAAAAATGCTTCGACAATTGGTTCAAACGCATGTAAAAGTGTATAGATCTTCATGGGGAATATTTTGAAAAGCAATAAAGTGATTTTCGATGATTAATATTTGTTTTTGTTCTCTAATCCTGCAATATAAAAGGCAACCCTCGTACTGCCCAGCGCTCATTTTTAGTTAGTTTTCTATGACAAACGAATTCCAGCTAATTGCACTGCTACGTATTTGCCACAATTCGAGGGGACTGTCTTCACTGTGACGCATCGGAAAATTTGAAATAGCTGAAGTGTTGTGCGCGTAAGTGGTGAACGGTGCGAAGCGCAGTAATACGATGCGCCAATAATAAAATATAACGAATGTCCAAACTACTCGTATTAATGATAATATTAATAATGATAATAATAATAATGATAATAATGATAATAACAATGATAATAATGATAATAATAATAATGATAATAATAATAATGATAATAATAATA
>BOPP01000043.1:1749372-1775300 GCA_017312745.1 Gryllus bimaculatus
GTAGGCGAGGGCGAGGGCGAGGGCGAGGGCGAGGGCGAGGGCGAGGGCGAGGATTCATTACAATGTCGCAAATGCCACATGGAATTAATAACACCACATTTCATCTAATACAAGCCATGTAGGAATTTTCCAGACACATAGATATTCATGATCGGACGTACGAAGCTAGTTCCTTAACTTCCAACATCTGACAATAACGATTGTCATTTTAATAAGGAAACACCTGTATAAGATTGTTGATGTCATAAGCAATGTTAATATTAACACAACAGAAAGGAACTCGTAACTTCTACGACTGTACTACTGCCGACGATCCATATTATTGACAGCAAAGTGCAGAATATTTACACACAACGTCTGTTTCAGGTTGTGTTTTCCGCATGTCTATGTCCAGTTCACAACTATTTAGAAATCGTGTTCACAACTTCAATACTCCATGCGTAGTAGGAGGAGTGAAGAAGACGAACAAAACAGCAAAGTGGATAATAGGAAACAACGCCATTCAGGAGTATTTATGAGGTGTCTGTCTGAAAAACACTGTCGGCTGGCGCCACATTTTACTCGTATAGGAGAGAATTCCATATGGGAAACCGCACAAACAAATCCATCTAGGGTTTCAGCATAAACTCTCGAATATCGAAAAACTCCCGACAACCAAGGACGCATACAACACTCGTATTATCACACGACACATCCTTATGTGCAATATACAATTTTCAATAATTAAGACATGAAACAACGGATACCAGAGACAGGAACGTCAGGACATGGGGCATTAGAAAAATGGCATGGTGAAAGTATTTACGAAACACACGTTTCAATGGCTGTGCCGAAGACTACCTGATTGGAGAAAACGCTCGGAGCGTTACCTTACGCACTACAAGTCACGAAACTCCTTCAAGCCCTAATTGTGATTACGCCGCGAGTCATTTTGTGAAACGTTTAGTCGGTTAATGATTTAACTCCAATAAACAGAAGGAGCGAATGCTGCGTCTGGACATTTCGACATCTTGTAAAAGCAGTGTACAAAAGGTGTACAAACCATACATTCTGTGAACAAGGATAAGCATTCACAGTAAGAAAACTTACATTGCTTCCATGCATACATTTTTTGGCATGCGTTGCATTATTTCACTTCGGCGCTTCAAGTAGGAGAAACCAAAAATGGACAATATTTCAAAATCCATTTCTTCTTTTAATTATGATTGTCTCAAATATATTTATAATAGTTTCCACTTTAAATTTTAGACAATCAGCTATTGTTTGATACATTAATATGGATAATATAAAATGTTTTATTGTTAATTTAAAAAAATAAAAGTAGTTCGTTTTGCAAACATGTTCTGACGTGCATTTTGACAAATTATTCAATGACTAAGGTTTTGAGTTATATCACAAAAATATCCAACATGACAATATGGAACATACAAAGTTTATGACAGCGAACGTAAGTTTCCAACGAACTTTTATTTCCCATGCGTTTGCTTGAAATTAACTTCCTTGTATCTGTGAAAATACTTATAATCTCTTAAGGAATGATTTGTATATTTTAATCATGTTTATTTAGTTTCAACATGAATCTGACTACGGACATATATTTTATTCAGTTTATTTAATGTGTCAAATAATAGATGGTCTACAATTTAAAAGTGGACACATAATTATAAACCAATTCAAAATCCCACATTCTCCACGATATCCAATGGATTCTCCGATATCCCTCCCTTCTACTAAGAATTCTTCCGACTTTGACAAGACCAGTGTCATCCGAGCACACTCCCGCTTGTTACAAAAGTTCCAAGTACGACAAGGAGTCTCGCAATCGCTTGGATCCCGGGGCCGTGCGCAAGAATTGGGCAGCAAGGCGGAACATGGACTAGGACTATGCGACGCAGCGAGGAATGTGGAAGGCCGACTTGGGCTCCTGGCACTGCGCCAGGCACGTGGCACGTGGCCCGCGTCACAGGAGGGGCGGCGGCGCCGCGGGGCGACCGGCTCGAGCGTGCACGTGGGCGACACGTCGCCTCCGCCGCCGCGGCGTGCCTACGAGAATGAAGGTCGCCAGAAGGCGCTGCTATCGCATAGCCGTGCAGCTCGGGCGTGGAGTTCGTGGTCGCGTTTGTTTTCTCACAGCTTCAATGGCGTTTGTTTTCTCACAGGCGCCTGATGCACGTGGTGGTGAATTCGTTATTTATGAAGATACGATACGAAACTTTTTAAAGGGCTTGAAGGATATTCATGTTTTAAAATCATACGTCACGGATAACGGCGAATTTTGGGCTCCAATCATTACTACGAATAAAAAAATCAATGGAGTTTCTATATTCATTGTTTATATCCAATAGTGAGAGCAATTATAAAATAGAATTTGTTTTATTCACTTTTCACTTGATGCAACAATTAGCTTTAATATGTCACATTTCACGTACATATTTTCAAACAGATATTTACATAAAACTTATGTTGTAAACATCGAATATTCAAAGTTCATATTTCTATGTTCTTACCCCAAATGAAAGTTAAAATAGCTCAACATTTTTATCTTTAGGGTAATCACATTTCACACAAACTGCTCAGTTGTTCTATTGATTTTATTGTAATTATATAATTATTTATTTATTTATATTTTGGTCCTTCAACTGCTGTGTCCACTGAGACCCTCGAGAGATCTGATGAGTAGATGAGAGCGATAATGATGAGGTAAACGAAACATGGAGAGGCAGAAAACCCAACTAAACTTGCAGAGAGCTCGCTTTGCCCACTACAAATTTCACATGGATTGGAGAGGGATGGAAGCAGGAGCACCAGCGATGGAAGCGTATGCGGAAGTCCTTTCGCCACGAACGTCCTCCTCGGTAGTTGCAGATTCTTATTCTTTGCTAAAAACTTCTCGAAAATCTTCAGTCTTCTTCGCAGCAAAAAATAACGTAATTTACGAACTTGGTCTAGCTCCAGATTCCCAGTATTTTTTTTGACTTGACATTTTTTTTCAAAACAAAGATTAGTGAAATTGTGGGATTCACGTAACTCCTTAAGGGCTGCAATTTCGAGAGTATGTTCTCTCATGTATTTGTAGAGGCAATGCATAGACCATCGTCGAGACGTAACCGTCTTGCTTTGTACAACATCTTTACGCGTGTCGCGAACAATACCTCCAGAAACGTCTCATTCAAAAGTGAAAGGAGTCTACAAACGCTTTTTGCGTCCCAGCGTATCTCCGATTTCTCCTCCGGACCCACGACCCCGGCATGCCGCGGCACGTGCGTTTCCAGTGCCTTGCGCGAGGACCGCCAGAGCGAACGCGGTGGATCTACGGACGGACACGATTTAATCAATTCTGCAGGAATCGAGTAGTTAAAAACATCAGATTTGTATCGATTCGCATATTTGCCGCCTGGGTGGATGAATATTTTGTTGCAATCGATTTTGTTAGAGTCGATTCATACTTTGAACCTACAGGTACCTACTAATTCTGAACATGGATTTGATCTTTCTATTCAACAATGGCTATTGAACAAAAATATTTCCACGTGCCATTGTCGAATAGACAGACTAAATACATGTTCGAAATTATTTTTTACCTCTAAGTGCTTATATATATTTCGTATTCGGTTTCAAAATTTTAAAATTAAATGAAAGATTTAGCAGGCGACTGGTTCCTTGAGAACGGACGAGCACAAGTAATCCATTTCACCAGAGATGACGATTGGAGCGTCCGGAGGCAGACGCAGACGCTAACTGCTGTTCCGACGGAGGTCACGGGCCGCTTGTGCGAACAGGCGCTGGACCGCGCGCGGAGAACAGCGCGTTATACAGGGGAGCTGGAGTGTCCCCGGCGGCAGAGGCGCAGCCGGATCTTCAGGCCGGACAGGCAGACAGGCAGGCAACGAAGTGGGCGAGTGGGTACGCGGGCGAATGGGCGCGCTCGTGGGCGGGCGGGCGCACACTGACGCTCAATGCCGCCCAGACGCTGCCCCGGTGCCGAAGTGCCCCGACAATGCGGGAATCCTATTGGCAGAGACTTCGGCCGTGAGGCAACACAGAAGTTTACTTGTTTGCTGCTGCCACGCCGAAATATTGTTTCGTGTAAAACCCACACGCGCGCCCACGGATAGGCCCTTCCTCAATATGTTCAAATAACATATACATTATGGATAATACAAATATTTACACTGAATTGGATTATTAATGGCTGGAGAGGGCACTTGTCCTCAGGCGTCACTGGTGTACCATCTGGTGTGGGACTGGGTGTGGACGTGAGAGGACCTTGATGCACATTACAGAAAATATTAAATCCTGGGTGAAACTCTTTGCAGATGATTGCATTCTCCTAGGAGAGGTAACGGAGATTGAAGGACAACAGAATCCGCAGGACGATATCTACACTTTCAAAACGGGCACATAGTAGACGTATGAAAATTGAAGCCTTTAAAACGAAATCTATGATATTTTATGGTAAACTATCTCCACCAAAATACAAATATTCTCTCGCCGATTAGATAATTTCATTTACAAAGAGTCAAAGACCTAGAAATAATTATAAATAGAATGGTAACTTTGAAAGAACGGGTGAATTTATCATTAAATAAAGCGTGGCGAAATCTTCACTTAAGCTGCCTAAGGAATCGTACAAAAATAACCATAACCAAGTATAAAACTCGAGAGAAAAAGCAAGGAAGCGATGCGAGTAAGTTTTGATGTGTGTACAGAACGATACGAGATTGAAATAGCTTAGCAGCACCACAGTGTTAAAATTCTTCACCACTCACTAAAGTTAAAAACATCCTTAATGATATTTGATAGTAATATAGTTTATAAATATTCTATGAAGTGTAAACTTGGGATTCTTTTTCTTCATTAAGTTATACTATTTAAAATATTCTTTAAAGATTGGAACTTGCCACTGGAAAAGTTTGCTTGCAAGCAACAAAAATCTTCATTATTATCATTATATTATTATTATCATTATCATTGTCATTATTATGATTATGATTATTTTGATTATTATTATTATTATTATTATTATTATTATTATTATTATTATTATTATTATTATTATTAGCGTGTGGACTATTTCTGCCCACGCTACACGTTCTCTCCCGTGGCCCAGTGGTATTCTATGCCAGAGAGAAAAACGTGTGTCATTATAGAGAACAGTTTTCTGGCAGTATCCCTCGGTAAGATAAGGTTGTTAAGCCTTGAATTATGAGGTGATAGGATGGTGATGAGAGGTCATCGTGTCATTTTAGAGCCATCCTAGTATTCACCTGAATCACCGAGGTAAACCACGGAAACCTCCGTCACAATCGAACCCGGGCCTCCCGACTGCGAATTCAGTGCGCCACGCACTGAGGCACTCCGCTCTATTATTATTATTATTATTATTATTATTATTATTATTATTATTATTATTAGTAGTAGTAGTAGTAGTAGTAGTAGTAGTAGTAGTAGTAGTAGTAATAGTATTAGCTATCGATAATAGTTCATAGTGCCTTATGTAAAAACGTTTCAAAATTAGTGCAGTTACAAACTGATGTGTACATTAATAGAAAAGGCAATTAAACGCCGAAAAATACACTTTTCTATAGACACGGTAATAAATATTTGAAAATCAATGTTTTCGTGCTCGAGAACATAAAGTCTAAAGAGTCATTAACTATCTCGCTGTCCCTCCTCAGTGTGAGTCCTCATAAATGGATGTAATGATGTTGAAAGTGTGTAAACTGTTGTACAACCCGGCATTTGTTGTGTGGTCAACAATGGCGAAGGTGTCTTTTTACGTTTTACTCCTTAGATTTGATGTGTGTATAACTAGCAAAAACATAAGAAACCTGAAGGGACACTTGCTTGGTATAGGCAAATATGAATATCGCACATAAACAAATATTAATAACCTAGTGGTGCTACAAAATGGCACAGGCTTTCCCGTATCATTTTTCTATTTCCTTTGGTCTCGGCTAGCTCTTTGGACTTGCCACATACTCTTGCCTGCTGCCATCTATCGCCGCTCAAACTACATTCTTTTAAATGTTCCGTATTTTTCGGTTTCTCAATAGTGGAACGGAAATATTATTTTAAGAATATTAAAGAACAATAAAACCTCCTCGTAAATTGCAATTTTTTTTAAACATTTGGAACAGTTTTTAAAAAAAATAAGCTTAAGAGTTACAGTAAATTTGATATTTGAAGCTCTTTTTCAGAGGAACTTTTTGAGTTCGAAAAACTTCGTCATTTAAAGCACGTTAACTCACAAATACAATAGTGTTTACAAATTGCTGGAAATGTTCATATAAACGGCTTGAAAGATTTTTCAAAGAAATTACATTTCTGTAATTAAAAAAACATTATGTCATATTAAAGAGTGCAATTAGCACTATCCGTTCCAAAAGCTTGAAGAAAAAATTGGAGCTGTTTTTGAGAAAATGGCGATTGGCGTTTTTGAAAATGCGAAATTTTGAGCTACTTTTCACAAAAACGGTTGACTTAACGAGAAACTTTATCTGGCCTTTTTTTAAGCATGTGTACTCATAAATACAACAGTGTGACAAAATCGTCACTAGTGTAAAAATTAACGACGTGAGAGATGTCAAACAAATTACATTTTTGTAATTTTTTGGAAACAAAAGGATATAGGAAACTGATGTTTATGTCATCTCATAGAGTACATTAGCACTACCCCTACGAAAGCTTAAAGAACAAATTTGGAGCCACTTTTTAAAAAAATATTATTTTTGTTATTTTTTTAAATTTAACATGTTTCCCGCAATATTGCGCGTAAACTACTAAAATTTTCAAAACAATGTATGACCTTAATAAAATAACTAATTATGGACAATACATTTTATTTGAAAGAAAAAATTAATTTTGTAGTTGTAAGAATACCCCGAGAAAAAATCATACTTTTAAATTTTTCGAAAGTTCAGACTTACCCATGAAATTCGGACCTCTGCCATTTTATATGTGTATTTTACTCAATTCTTATAAGAAGCTTAGAGAAAATATTAAAAGCAGATTTTGAAAAAATTTTGAAAATTTCCGGGATGCTTTATGTAAAATACCTAAAATTTTAAAGAATGTTCTTCAAAATCTCAAAGCTTTGACTCGAGATAAATGGACAGGGGCATGAAAAAAATTATAAATACATACTAGTAGTGTTACAGAATTGCACATACTTTCTCGTATTAGTTTTCTATTTCCATTGGTCAGGCTAGTTTATCGGTCTTGGCGCGTACTTTAGCCAGTTGCCATCTATCTTGCCTAAAGTATAATTTATTTAAATTTTATCAATTTTTGGTTTCCTAATAGTAGAACCGAAATATTACTTTAAGTATATTTAAGATGAGTAAAACCATGTCCGGGGTTAACACTGACATGACAGTAAAAGACTGTACTCGAGTACATGTCAAGACTGCAAAAACCACAACGACAGCATAGTGGATTTTCAGTGGGTAATCTGGGGGCAAAGGCGGATGAAAAATACTAAGTAACCCGCTGATACACTGTTTTCGATGAAGCAACATTCCGATCCACTACAATTGCAAAAATCATAACAATCAAATAATCTATATCAAATGGAACACTGCCATTCCATGTTTTTCGAATGTGAAGGAAGGGAATGTATTTTTCCTTTGCGAACTTCGGAGCAACAAATAAAGAGCTCAAGTAAAGGAGATGTGGATGTGGAAGGTAGAAATATAAATGAAAACACTAACGGCAGAATCGATTTCAAAATGATGACAACTGCTGTATCGCATACCTTATAGATGAAAAGAGAGAACAAGGATGGGAACAAGGCAGCTTGAGGAGGGTACTATCGAAGGAACCTACAGAGCCAAACGATCGTCACCCACGAAGTGAAATTTCACATACATTTCACATACAAAATAATCTCGGACAACTTTACGTATTATTCAATGAAAACTCGTTTTGTTCAAGAAATAGTTAACTTTGGTACAGTTTTAAGACTTTCTCTGAGCGACAAAAGGGTATTTCGAAAGTACCGGTGTTAATATCTACACGAGCGAGTGCAGATTGCATTTTGCAGTTTGCAGAGTGCATAAATGATATCGAATAGTGGATAATAATTGCCTTTGTGATCATCGATCACGATCAATATACTTATTTGTTTTGGAATGAAAACTTTTGAGATAACTAAAAAAAAATTAATGTGGTGAAATTTCACTTATAACTTATACAACAAAATATTGTATCGGGATATCTACAAATCGGCCGGTAATGTTTAAAAATAGTGCGTGAAATACGTTAAAATCATATTGCGACGTTTTAAAAATTGGACACATTAGATAAATAAATAATATATAAATAAATAAACAAACAAATAAATACATGTAAATACAAATAAATAAATATACACAAATAGTTGTTGGAAGTTGTAGTTGTAGGAAGACGCCGAAAAAAATCCAAACTTCTGCAAATTTCGAAAATGTAGAATTAACTGTGAAAAACGCACCTATGCCACTTTATAAGTGCATTTTAATCTATTTTTACAAGAAATTTTAAAAGAAATTGGAGCCTTTTTTTGAGAAAATTTTGAAAATGTCCGGGTGCTTCATAAGCACATCCAAATTTTAGTGACAGTTTTTTTTTTTCAAAATCGCGGTGACTCTAGTCGAGCCATATAGACCGGGGAATATCCATTTTGGAAAAAATCGTACGTATAGTTTAGCTAGTGGTGTTGACTGACGGACAGACGGACGGATGGATGGACAGACGGAGCAATGCAGTTTTTTACAATATTTCTTTCATAAACTGCAATAGTAATAAGTAAGTATTGTATGTATGTTTAATTATGTTCTTGGTTTTAGTTGATTGTGTTCGTTTTCTCTATTGAATTTGAAGATCTGGCATGGTTGGACAACTATGATCCAGATTTTAACAATATTTATTTAATACAAGGCAGCATTAATACATTTCTGTTTGGGATAATAAATTAATATTGATTGTGCATTATATTATCTAATGTGTTTCAGTTGTTTGTACTCTCATACTCTAATTTAATACCAGATGCCATGCGTGGTTGCGTAACTATGCAGTTTTTAACAAAATGAACTTGTGTTTAGAGTAATACATTAGCATTGTAGGTGCGTATAATTATTTTGGCCGGGCGGGGCAGAGAGCGGCGTCGCGACAGCCGCATCGATTCTGGCAAGCGCGGCGCGCGGAGGCATTCCAGTGCCCTTGGGATGTTCTTTCCCAGGCGCTCTTGTTGATAAGCGCATTGGAAGAGGCCGGCGTATCGGATGGGATCACGAGAACCTACACATTAGTTATGAAAATGCACATTGTTCGAGGAGAGATGTGTGCATGTAGCGTAAACGTCGTCTTTTTTTATAAGAAATCGTCGAGCGGAACGCAATTAGAAAACACGGTGAAATAAAACATAGTGCACACCTATCCACTTGACCACAGTGTGGAAAAATAAAAACAAAGACAAATTGTGTGAAGTTATTCTGGAATCATATGTAGTTCTGTTCTCATTAAAAACATGTCATCAGTTTTGTTGATGTGTGAAATTAGGCAGGTTAGTAAGAAAGAAAATAAATATGAACATGAAAACAATTACGTGGACAAAACGAATTACAAAATCTTGAATGGGTTTCTATTTTTGCTAGCTGAAGTGTACGTTGGACTGCAAGAAAGTGAGCAAAGGAAAACAAACTTCAGCGTTTTAGTGTAGTAAAATAATTACAAAATTATTCCGCTAGAAAGTACTAACAGTTTCATCATGCGTATGCGCTTCTTGAAAATTCTATATGTATGACAATTGTTTTGCACAATGAACGGAAGAAAACAGCAATGTCACAATAACATCTGGAAAAGATAAACTCGTTTCGTCCCCAGTAAAATACAATAAAGGATAAAACGGATGAAATAAAATCCACTATCAGAATAACATAGATTTGATTTGATTTATTTTCTCTAAGAACAGTAAAAGTGTATGTGACGTACGAGGGAGAAGTACACTCTCCGCCCGTTTTACTGACCTCTGTAATCCGTTGCCCACATTTCACTATAAATAGCCATCTTTTAATCACTTAATAATAAACAGTTGACTAATAAATGTAAGTACCAATCAAGAGAGGTTAGCAACATTCAAAACATAGATATTTTCGCTACCGAGTTATAGAAAATGTATTTGCGCCAGTAAACGAACTACAGATTTGATTTTTTAGTATTGCCGCCAAAAAAGTAACTAGCAAAATAGAGTCCCATAAAACGTGCGTTTATAGAAGCTACATTACTACATTGGTTGAATATTATCTGATCAGATAAAAAACAATAATAATTATTATTATAAATATTTATTATAAATACATAACCAAGAATTATACTATCGATTATTTAATTTGTTTATTCGAGAGCCGTTGGACTGTTCAAGATAGTAAATATGACTCAGTATCAGAAACATTTACAGTTTAACAAGATTAAAATGTCATTCCTTTGCTTCTACCCCCAAGATCTTTATTTATCAAATGTAACTTCATGCGAATGTAACTTCAAATTAACTTCTCCCAATAGCACGTCACACACAGTTTTTAACTGTTTATGACGTAAATAAATAAATAAATAAATAAAAATAAAAGAAATATAAACATCTACAACGACGTAATGAAAGGAATCGGAAAGGAAACGCACTTACAGTTCGGAACTGTCTCTTCGTAGAGATTAAAACCTTTTTAAAGCAAACTTAAAATTCAAATAGCCCGAATTACAAGACGCTTCACGTCCGTTTCCACCACCACAAATTAATAGAGATGATTAATTAATAGAAGAGTGATTAAGTGCATCACCAAGAAATAACATGAAACCGCATGCGTTAGAGGAATTTCGTACAGTATAGTCTCATTTTCTATGTATTGGTAACTATTTTATATCTCCCTGAATTACTCGAAACTTTTAGTCACTAGGTTATGAGACTATATTTAATACTTACGAATGGAACCTGAAAATGACTGCATGTATAATATATAATCTGTCATTTTACACGCGCACACACACACACGTTATATAACACATACACTGTTACATATACATATTTACGGATTCTTCCCCTTCGTATGCTTATCCACAAAAATTGCAGTAGCCATTAATGCGTTCTCTCCCACATTACGACGTGATTAACACATCAAAGCAATCGGCATATCAGATTTAAATCGACGAGGGCACCTAACGATGTAATTATATAGCAATTGTCTGGAAACTCATTATTTGTAATACAGCGCATTAATACTTCACGTTTTCCTTCATACAATATTGTAAACGAAGCGCGACCATCAAACTGGCGAGATGAACGGCCGTAACGAAACTTCAGAATCGTGAATGCAAACTTTTATAATGCGACCTGGGTTGTTCCATAGTAAGTTGCGTCAAGCTGTATTGGCTTACTAATAAAAAGTTACTCTCGTTTACTTTTAGAGAGGCATGACAATGAAAAGCAAAATGCGTCTGTAAAAAGATACTGTAGTTGGATTGAAAAAAGTGTGTTTAAAAGTACATTTACTACAAAAAAAGTCACTAAAGTATTAAATGAGAACAAAATGCAATGAATATCTTTTTGCACATATATTTAAAGAATCCGTACCAATAATCAAATACTATTTTGTACACGTGAATTTTCTAGGCGTCATTAATACAAAACGTATTTCGACATAATGAAAGATTTTCCCTACCTTCAGGTACATTTTTAAGACCTTTCGGATATGGTATAATAAATAATATCATTAGTTAATGCTATACAAAAGTTTATTCTATTGTTAGTCGAGCAATACAGGAAAGAAGATAAAAATATTTTTGTAGAACTTCATATTTCATTCACTCAATGGGTAATGTCGAGTCAACACAAACGCACATTGACTGGTGCGGAGCTGGACTGGTCTATTCAGGGCTGTTAAATAGAAACAATAGGGGCCAGACTACCCGCGGTCGTGTTCTCCCGTTGCTCGCATGTCACCCTCATTTCACTATACTAGAGTATATCGCGTCCGAACGCCTCGTGTCGCATCCCCCTCCCCCCTCTGTCCTGACGGAAAGATCAGGTCAGGCTAGATCAGGTACCGCCAAGAGTTTCGCCCACTGCAAGCAGCCCTGCCTACACAACAATGCTGGAAAAAAATTCAAATTATAGACATTTTAAATCTAGCAATTTAGTACAAGGAGAACGAGAGATAAACTAACAACGACAAATATATGTATGTTTAAAAAAATTTAAGGACATACAAAACCAAAATTGTTTTCGGGACAATTTATCCCTTCATTAGTGGATTTTTTATAGCAACTAAAGAGGAAGAAAACTTCTTTAAGCTGAAGTAGTTTAAATTGTATCTATGGTTTTCTTTCTTATAAGTTGCAGAAAAAATCCACTAGTGGTGTGATACTTATCCCGAGAAGTAGTTTTAGTTTCGTATGTACTCAATTTATTAAGGGCATTAAATCATACACAAGTTGTGTTGTGGTTTTATTATATATCAGCACGGGATTTCTGCTGCCACCAACGAATACTAGCGAGAATTCACCTACACAAGCTAAGGTACTCCATATACAATTTCTCTATGCAAGAGCTTCGAATCTAAAATTAACAGTGTAGAATCGATGCGCATCTTGATTAGTAGCAATTTGCAAGTTGGCTAAGTAAATTATTTCATAGTCCAGTTTGTTATTGATATAGACTTTTAAATGCCTTGTTACATAATGTCAGTAAGTTTCACTACTATTTGTAACTTAGACCATTTTATTTCTTAATTTTTCATTCCCAAATCTCGGCAAATACCTACAAAGTAGGAATTGTTGCAGCTATTAAAATTATATATACATGAAATATTTATTCTTCTAATCTTGTTTAAATTTTTAAGACTTGATAGAAGCTTTCTTCTAGAATACAGATTGTTCATGAAATGCCGGGGCCCAAATTTCGTACTTCAAATATTCCTGACATGTTATTTCATGTTGATCAACTACGGAGGGAAAGAAAAGCGTGGGCGAAACTCCACTTTATTCCGAGACTCCGTGAATTTATTCCGCGAAGTCGAATAAGGAGTCGACCGTGGAGGTCACGAAGTAGACGCTCGTATCAAGGTTTTACGTATCAAGGTCGGCCGTTCGATTAACGCCGAGTGCACGAGAGCCCAAGACTTAGCAGCGCGCTGGCTGTCGGCGGAAGGACACGGCCCAGAAGGAAGACAAGAACTGAGCTAGTTTATCGACAGGGCTCGTTGAAAATCTGCTCTTACATCTAAGATCCAGGAATATTGTTCACTATCGATTACATATTCACGTGATTCTTACTGAGCTACAAGCTAAACTTGAAAATAAATACGCATCACAATTTCAATTATTGTTTATTAATACAACTAGTTTAACTGAGACGATGCAACTTTTTCGTATATACGCCATTTAACGTAAATCAATGGGAATAAAGCAATAAATATTGGGATTTATTGTTTGATCTGCAGTATGATAATATATATGCGGACATCGGTATATTTAGTGTGACGCACGGGAAACCCGGGAACACAGTTCCAGTTTTAGAAACGAATAAAAATGAAGATTAGCATCATTTTATGATATTAGGTCGTAAACATTGTTCGTGTTTTCATTACATTAAAATGAAGTGATTCGCACAAAATACCAATAAGTGTTTGTCCTACAAAACAAAAGAAAAGTTTATTACTTATAACATTTAAACTGTAAAAGCAAAATGCGTACTTATTTCAAATGCACACCATATAATTGAAATAGCCTAATTGGAGTGTATGTGAAGAAATCAACAAGTTAATCTGTCGGAAAGCCAAATGTTCCATGTACCATACAGCCGATGAAACGGTGATGGCTCCGGAACACCGGGGTCGTGTCCTGCCTCCCAACGGGATCTGGGCCTCCAGGAGGACTCTTTCCAAAGGCTCAGGAGTAGCTCTTTGATCGCAGCGTCCATGTCGACGGGAACGACGCCATCGTGATTTACGAGCGTAAACTTCACACCGCCGCGGCGCGCTGCTGGCTGCTGCTGGGCATTGCGACTAGTGGCGCCACACCGCGCGCGGCGGCTCCCACGTGCACTGTCGGAAAAGTCGGAAATTTGCGAGTGGAGCCACAAGGTCACACTCACAGCGAGACTGCAAAATCAAAACGGAAGAAAAAATGCAGCAAATGAAGCGGAATCAAGAAGGAGGTAAAGAAAGACGTTTTAATTGACAAGGCGGAACATATAATAAAAATTCGTAGCAAAACTCTAGTTTTAAACATTGTACAGAAATAAAAGGGGAAGATAAATATTCAAAGAATAATAAGAAAAGCAAGAAAGAAATTACTAGCAGGCAGCGAAACTAAAGTACATTTAAGTAGAACTGCACGATGGTTTGATTAATGATTGAATAATGTTTCCGGACACGTCAACTTCTACGGTCATTCGATCCCAAGTGTCAAGTGGCGCCGCCCCAGCCGGCCCAACCTCCAAGCCCCCGTCTGGTCTTCCGGCATGGGTGCCAGTGCAGGGCTTGGAGGATAGGGCAAGGAACAGGAAGGGACAATGCGTGCGGTCGGCAGAGCTTTTGTTGGAGTACTTCTCCGGCATTCGCCTGGTATTGATCTGAGAAAGCATAGAAAACTAGCGATGAAAGCAGACGGCCGCTAACTTCGTATTCCAGACAGGCTAAATTCGACCTAGCTATAGAGCTGGTGTCGAACGTCTTCCCACCGTTGGGACTCGAACATATGACCTCCCGGTACAGTGTTCCTACAGACGCGCGACGAAGCCGATTGTGAGCTGAACTCAGGCGGTATGAAGTATCCAAAAAGAAGGTGCCAAAATGAGGGTAAGTAATGACTGTACACCCAAACAGCAAAACTTCATTAACGGGATTTTACAGTGAATACTTTCTTTCAGCTTCTGCTACCCTTCTGGTTCTTCTACCAAATCAATTAGTCGATCCGAGGCAGGAACAGAAAAAGAAGCCATACGTCAAGGGAACACTCGGGGCGGAATGGAGAGAAGGAACGTCAACGACCGTAGCGAAGAAATAAGAAACTGAAAGCAGAACCAGAATCTCTTGTTCAGTAGAATATAAGAGGAAACCAACGACGCAGTCGCCAACATATTTGCCATTCATTCGTCTCTGACAATCCCCTTCACCCACAGTTCAAATTCGTTCCATGTGCAATGGTGGTGGACACAAGAGCATTGAGGCAAGTTTTTAAAATGTATTAAAGTGTCTGGTTTCATTTCATTTTATCGTTCGCTCGATTGGCGTCTATCGTTCATTCCCCAACCAGCGCCCCAAGTGATTCGGAACAAATTTCGCTATTTCGCGAACATAAACGCACACTCTCATTCCAATTACCCTCATTCAGTCTCTAATAACAATATATGTGTAACAGTAGATCGTGTAAAATATCACTTTGATCCTTTTTGGAATTGAGTCCTCTTTAAAAGTGAATCTGCAGTTGCAAAAATCGGCAACCTGTTCGTGCAAAATAAATTCCGATCTTACTTCACATCACACACTACCTTTTTAAGAGGTTGAAACGTCAATAAGCCGAAGCAATGCGAACGACAATTTCATATCACCAAGTTGAACAACCAGGTACTCGCTTCCGATCGCATCAGAAATTTTAACAAATGAATGGGTGAAAATCAGAACGGTATAAGTGACATTTTATAAGTTCTGAGAAATCTTTTTATATAAGTCAGTATCACTGCGAAGTCATCATGCTTTGTTTCATCACTCAAACCAAGGCATATCAATTATTCGTTTAAACCATGAAAATTCATTGGCACCGAAAGATAGCCTAAAATAAACACGTTTTTCTAACAATTTATAACACGTTATAAGACTTATTCCGTTTTGGTTTCCACCCATTCAAATGTCGCAGCGAATTGCGATACATAAAATGGCAAGACGTGAAACACACATGTGTACTTGACTATTGAAGGATAGATTTGTGGCAATAATGCAAGGTATAATAATAAAAGGTTTACGAGAATGATGAATGAAATATTCAACAGTAATGCATAAAAAATTAACTAAGTTTGTGAAACGGTTTGCAATTGCGGGAAAACGTCGAAAGCAATGTTTCTCCGCTTCTCAAAAGATGGTTGTAATGGGCAACGACCTTCTGTAACCCATGGCCCGACGTTCACTTTCTCAGAAACCACAAGTTTAGACACGCCAAGCAGGTATGTACAAATAGTCACATTAACAACGGATTTTTTCATCCTCCTTTTATCAATTTCTCCACAAAAGGAACTTTATTTCTATACGTATACCGCCCACCTTTATACAGGCAATGCTTCACCTTGGGGCATACGTATCGAATTTTTTTGTATTCCAGACTACTCGTTCATCTTTTTGCAACTCCACAAAAATAGTTTTCCTGCTGAAAAATATGCTAAGTAATCTACGTTTCCCAGCCTTATTCAATTTTCCTGTTTACACTCCAAAAATAAAAATAAATATTAAAAAAATTCCGAAGTACAGTGGAATTTATAAACCATATTGTGTATTATCAAAAAAGCAGGCTTTGAAAGTAGGCACCGAATTTTCGAACAATAAAACTCCAAATTAGAGCCTTTTTGTTTTGCTATTAATGCACCACATGTTTGTTTTTTCCCCCTCTTCGACCGCGCTGTACTCAAGATTTCACCTTTCCCCTTCTCAATCCCCACAATTCCCACCAATACCCTCTGCAATCATCCCCGGCAATGCGGTTCATGTTCGCATTGTGCATCTGTGCATTAACAGGAAGACTAATGAATACAGTTCAGCTTTGTTAAAATGATACATGGTGAAGTGTTGATTGACGTCTGTCAAACTGCAGTGTTGGGGAATAAAATATTGAATGAAAATGACCTTAAAAATACGCCCCCGAAGCGATCCGTCTGCTCCTAAATCTTCTTGATTGCCATGTCGGGTGTCTAAAGTGAATATGAGTAAGTACATTAACAACAACCGAAAATACTTTTCACATAGGTGCTTGGTCGTTAAAATTATTACATCGGTATCGAAATGTTGCAACATACTAAACAATTTTGGAATAAATTAGAGCGAACCCCACTGCAGATCATAGATACGTCTAATAACCAGCTAAACATGTCAATAATCTCCTGAAATCAAAATTCAAATAAATTATATCAGCGAATTGATATTCATATATAATCTTGCATTTGAAAACGTTAACATTCAAAGTTTCTACATAAAAAAATTGTTTTCAGTACAGTGATCATCAGTTAATCATTTCCGAGGCAAGATAAGTAATCAATCAATCAAATTAATTTTTTACGCTGTTGGGTAGAAAGCAAGCAGTGTGAAACGCTTTCCTAGAAGGATAAATCCCAGGAGGAAGAAGCGCGAAACACAGTCTCGCGAGTTCGACATCTCCCAGCATGGTGATGCAAGCAAACTAATAAAGTCTGTCAGTTTATTGAAGGAAAAGAAGAAAGCTTACAAACAAAACAAAGTTAGGGATATTTACTGAATTTTGCTTGCCTCTGCCTTGAATTAGAACTTAAATCATTATCAATATTATCTCATCATTTGGATATTTTTCACTGTGGGCACACGTGTAACACTCAGATTTACTACATTTCACGAAAAATAACATGGTTTCTGGGAGTTTCGTGCCCACGGCTAATTTTCGATAAACGAAACATTCGCCATTTCGTACCCCCCATTCTTCATACGAGCGCACGTAACAAAAGATTTCGATCCATTCTTCTGCCTTGTGAATGCGCAGGAATGATAGCGACGAGTATGTGATTAATATTAACGAAGGGACAGAGGCACGGGACGCCAAGACCGCGCACCAAATTCGTCCGCCACTACACGGTCGGCGTCGGCTGGAGGTCAGGGCCCCGACCGCCGCCGGACGCCCCCGCGGGGAATCGATCGTGGGACCTTCGCGTGCTTGCGCCCGCGCCTCCGCGTCTCTCCAAATACCTTCCCCCTGCCACCCCCGCCGCCGCTTTACGATTGCACCGTGCGGAGAAGGTGCCCCCGCCACGGCCCCCGCCTCCTGCCCAGGTCGCGAAAACCCAGGGTCACCGGACCCCGCGGCCGCCGCGTATTTATAATGCACGCGCGAGACACGAACGCGACGGGACAGCGCTGAGGGTCAATGCAAATTGCAAGTGGAGCACCGTTGTCATTCATATCCCAACACATCCAACAAGACTCTTCCTTCAGCTGTGGAAACGACGATATTTGCTCCCAAAAAGAACCCATTGAGCAAGAATCTGGATTTTTGAAGGACACATTTCACAGCAAAATTAGTTTTCCTAATGCACATCAATAATGATGGCAAACTTGACGGTGAAATGCAGAAATATAATTTTATTTCACCCTCTAAATCTATCAAAAATTAAGTACATCGCTTCTCAAAAGTTCACGACTTAACATGAGTACTTGTGTATGTAACGACTTAACATGAGTAAATGTGAAGTGGAATGAAACTATGAAATAGTAAGCGCTAGAACTTGTAAGGGCTGCGCATGTTCTGAGAGACTAACTGTTTGACATTCAAAAGTGATTTGAGTCTTGCGCTAAAGTAAGTACGACCACAACACTTTTCACGCTGTTCATCAATTATTATTTATTTACACGATTGACGTGTAAGGTGACAACTACATAGGGCAACATAAAGTGAAGAGTAACATTACGCTTCCGTTCAAAAGACAAACTCACATCAATATAAAAGACAAGAATTCAATACAATCGAATTGCCTTTTTGAAAATGGATTTGCGCGAATGTTTGAAAGAAGCCAGGATCTGATCACATCTCTCAATATTATTTTTTATTTAACCCTTCATCAACGAATGACCGGCAGAGGTGTTTCAGAGCTTCAACCGAAGTCACTACTGTGCCTCTGAGCAGAAGGTCCTCGGGTTCGAATTCCGACAATAGCAGGATTTTAGATACTAGCTAGATAGCTAGGCTAGAATTCAGCCGCTGTCTGGAGGAGAATTTTAGAGACCAGCTGCACTGATGGTTTTCCAATGGATTCTCTAACACCAGGCGAATGCCGGAGCAGTAATTAACTAACGGGTCACGGACAGTTTGCGATCTTTCCTTTCTCTTCCTGGTCGTATCCTCACCTCTTACACACGCTTACACTTAATTACATGTCCTACACTATCACTCACGACGGGAGTCCAATGGAGAGTTTAAAGCTTCTCCCGCCTGGGATGTGCCACATACCTTGATCGGAGAAGCCCGCAAGTTGATGTGTAGCTGTCCGCCGGATTTCACCCTCCAACGGGGGAAGAACACCACTTTCCCATAAAATATGCTATACACCTCTGGGACGAATGATCACAGCGAACGCGCCAGGTAACTTGAGTAATCAATCCCTCAATCTATCAATCGCCCTCCAGAAATGTTCCAAGTTGCGACAGGGTGGAAAGGGTTCGCTCTAGAACCTATGCGACGTGTTGAAGCTTCCTCGTCCAGCCCCTATATTCAATCAAACAATGAATGATTTATTTCACAAGGGACTTTTTCAAGATTCCGAATCTTTCCGAGAAGTAGCCCTAAACAATAGCAGCGGAAGTTTTAGCCCACGCGTTTTGTTTCTTTATTCAAACGCCTGTTTCGCAATCGTTAGTTTCAACCGTTGACCTCTCAGCGGCTCTACCGAGAAGAACACATCACGCGGAGCTTCCATTAGGCTCATTGAGAAACAGCCGGTTCATGGGCCGAGTGGTAGTTCCCTGACCTCGAAAGCCGCTGAAAGTTCCAGGCATCGATCAGCGACAGTTGCAATTACTTCGCGAGGGCGGCCTTTCTCAAGGGACCCCCACGTGCGCCGCTCCAGAACGCCGGCCCCCCAGCAGGCACTTCGACGACTTGTTGTTAGTTCGCAGCATTCTGCAACGGAAACACTAGCGGCATCAGCGTTTATAAAACTAATAACCTAGGGCGCGTGAGAGACAGCAATGAATACGGAAGTTAATGACGGTGGGAGAGGTAATAACTACAACAAAAATAATAGAAATATAATAATAGAAATAATAATAATTATTGCTATTATTATTATTATTATTATTATTATTATTATTATTATTATTATTATTATTATTATTAGTAGTAGTAGTAGTAGTAGTAGTAGTAGTAGTAGTAGTAGTAGTAGTAGTAGTAGTAGTAGTAGTACTGGTAACAGGACTTAAAATTAACTGGCCGTCCACAAGAGCTTCAGAGGAGACAACAGCGATTCAATTTTCTACTCGTCCGCGCCGAGCGAGAGTCTGAGGCGGAGGCCTGCGCCGCGGCTGCTTCTCTCCACGGGAAGATTACGGCCCATTCACAACGCACGTGAACATTAACATAAGTGATACACTCAAGTGTTCACAATGTCTAACATATACGTAAGCAAAATAAAAGAGTTTCTATTGGCTGTGAGACATTCTAGTTAACTATTGGTTGGATGTGAGAATCGAACTATCGACGGTGGCCATGGCCGATATGGCGTCAGTTCGTCTATTGACTTCGCTATTTCGATTCTCGATTTTGAGTTAACATACTGTGATTGGTATGTTTCTTATGGCTTACTTATTCAGAAGCGCAGAAGCATGCCAGCTTTTAAGTTATCGTCTTACGTGATATGCTTAAGCTAAATTTTACTATGCGAACGCATAGTCCATGAGTCCGCTCTTGGACGTAGCCGTAACTTTTATGTCAGCGCCGTGATTATGTTTGGTTTTACTGTGAAAGTATTATGCCGTGATTATGTAAGGGCCCCGCCGGGCAAGGGCCTCTAATAGGCTTTTAAACCACCTTTTATGATTCTTCAAAAAATTGTACCCTATTATGTAATAACTAGGCGCGGATTTTGATGACCCAAAACATCGTCAAAAATGATCAATAAAATTCTCTTAAAAAGTTTCTAAAATGCCCTAAAACTAGAGAAAAAAGACGTAACAAAGTTATCAAAAGCACTTCGGATGAACAATTCAAGCTTGTGGATACGTTACTGATGTAAACGATACATCCATTCGTTCAAGTGAACTCAGCTTGCCAGCTTTTGCATTGGACTGTTCATCACCAGGAGATTTTTTGTCTTTAGCAATCCCGAAATCGACCGAAACGACTATGGCGCTGATAGTCTCACAGGAACATTAGATTACATCCAACGGGTGACAGTACAATTTATGAGCAAAGAAATCGAATAGGCTACTCAGGAAGTGAATGGAGAACATCTGTGTCATCTCGTAAATAGTATATGAAGCCAGTACCATTAAAATGACAGTAAAATCGATTAAATCAGCAAAAAAATGCATCAAAAATAATGGAAAAGGGTTTAAAAATGATTCATTAGTCGAAATCGACACAAAATACAAAAAAAGACAATAATGGGCCACTTCCTTTTGTCTTAATATAAAATAAATTTCTATACTAAAAGGCATTGTTCTATAGAGAAAATAGAAATAATACATTTCATTAAAATCCACCTCTAATTTACACTACACCATGTTTACATTTATTTCAATTAAGTCTGTTTATTTTTTTAATTATATTCCGGAGGCTCATAGTTAAGGGCACAGCAACGCAATCATCTGGTCCTGGGGTGATGCAATGCACAAACAGACTAAGCACATGCTTACAGCCTGATGGTTTGTCGAAACAAAATTTTATATCAGTTCATGAAGAGTAAATTATTTCAATATTCAATTTTTTTAATTGCAAGGGTCTTTTAAAGGGTAGTATCGATTGCATTTGTTCAATACTTGTGCAATAGTTCAGTAATGCGTAGAGACCCTAAAGGAAATAATGCAGCCCTGAATACTGTTTACATGAAAGAGCGCATAAACTCTATTGTCGGCACGTTGTTCTGGGTATTTGGGAAGTCACAAAAGAAAGACTTTTCTGAATTTACCTTTTTATAAATTGAATTTTTAATATAGTACATAATAAATATTATTGAGAGTTGTCGAAAAGGCTTTCCTAATTCAAGACGGCACATTCAAAGACTGAGAAAGTAATCTCATAGGTCCTACTTCATTTTCCGCAGAAATTCATTTTGTTAAAATGAACTGTCGAATATGTAAATGGTTTCCGATAATATTTCAGTTTATCTAATACGTATGATATATCTTTTTGTGACTATTCTTGTGTTAGAAAGAATAATTATGTCATCGCCATTCAAATATTCATTGTTATTATTTCGATTCAATTGTTAATAACTCAATACTCAAAGTCAGATATATCAAATGGATGAGCGAAACATGCATTTGAAATGGATGAGCGAAACATCGCAATTGTGACGTCATTTCAGATGAAACATGACTAAATTTAAAAACATAATAAGCATTTCTATTCTAATTAATTGAATTTCACCATTTTTGAAGTAAATGAACATTATTTCGTAAGTTTACAATAGATGTTCATTTTTAGAAAACAAATATTCCGAATTTCATTTTTTTTAAAGAACATATCTTCATCATATACGAAGGTTCCAAAAACCGTTGATGTTCCGAAAGCCATTGATGCTATGCGTGAACTGATATTGCAAGATCGTCATGTGACCTATCGTGAGATTGAGACAACCTTAGGCATTAGTGGGACCAGCATACATTCAATATTGCATGAACATACTGTCCAAAAAAATGTTTGCGTTGGATCCCACACAATTTGTCAATCGCACAAAATAAGGCTCGTGTAGATTGGTCGAAAGAAACGCTAAAAAAATACTATCGTGGTGCTTCGAAACACGTCTATGACATCGTGACAGGTGATGAATCGTGGATTTACGCATATGTGCCCGAAAGTAAACAGCAGTCGACTGTATAGGTGTTTCAAGATGAGCAAAATCCAACAAAAGTTGTTCGCGCACGAAGCACTTCCAAACAGATGGTCGCGTGTTTTTTCGGAAAAACTGGACAGTTCACAACCGTATCACTAGAACAACGCAGAACAGTCAATTATGAGTGGTACACAACGATTTGTTTGCCAGCTGTCTTCCAAGAAATCAGGAAAACCAACCGCTCTTCACCACGACATTGCGAGCTCTCACACATCGGCTCAAACAACTGCATTTTTGAGCACCCAAAACATCGATTTGAGGAGTCATCCGCCGTATAGTCCTCACTTGGCAGCGAATGACTTCTTTTTATTCCCGCACGTAAAAAACAAACTGAGAGGTCAACGTTTTTCGACACCTGAAGAAGCGGTTGCTGCATTCAGAATGCATGTTTTGGAGATACCTCAATCACAGTGGCAAAAGTGCTTCGACAATTAGTTCAAACGCATGCAAAAGTGTATAGATCTTCATGGGGAATATTTTGAAAAACAATAAAGTGATTTTCGATGATTAATATTTGTTTTTGTTCTCTAATCCTGAAATATAAAAGGCAACCCTCGTATTGATCTGGAAAAGTGTTGATTGAGTGATTTCGGGCACGTCAACTACTTTCATTAGTCCCGTAAGTGTAGTGTGTGTTTTGCCGGGGAGGCGGCACTGTATGTGAGATCTGGCGCCGACCTACCGTCGGCTAGCTGGGTTTTCCCCAACCAGGTACCTCCCAACAGCGAGGCACCGCCCCAGACGGGCAAGCTCTAAGCTCTCGACCGGTCGTCTAGTGGTAGTGTAGTGCGTGTTAGTGTGTGAGGAAACGACAAGGAGGAGGTAGGAAAGATCGCACGCGGTCCGTTGCGGTTTCTTAGGGAACAGCGCCGTCATTCGCCTGATCTTGATCAAAGAAATGACGGGAAAATACCGATCAGAGCAGCCACTAGAATTCTCCTCCAGGCAGCGAGCGACTGGAAAAATGTTAAGTCGAAAAGCAATGATACTTAATATCACACAGATAACTTTTACAGCGGAAAACCTGATCCGGCTAACACGTATACAGTTCCGTTCGCAGAAAAGGCGAGACTCGAACCCGCGATCCTTCGGTCCGAAATCGCCACGGCACTACGACCAGCATTAAGACTATTGTTTTTAATAAATTCAATAAAATCATCAGAAAATGGACTGAGGTGGGGCATGTCCTTCATGCTTCGTTTCCGGGATCGGCAGGTGTTGCTTTGCCGACCCTGAACATTTGTTCACGAGCCGCGAATGACACTATAGCATATTAATTTCGAGTGTAAAAAAATATACGAGAATTTATTTTGTTTTATGAATTTGCTTTGAATGATAACTACGGTCAAGATACAAATGACACATTAGACAACTCGTCAATGTCGTAGGGTGGTTCCCCGAGGATGAAAGGTGACAAAACGTGACCTCAAGGCTCTCAAAATCCTGTGGAGTAAAAGCAGCTACAGGGCAGATCTGGAAATAGGCATAACGTGTAAATATAAATGTGTTTAGGTCAGAATAATATACTAAATAAATAATATTGTAAGTCTCACATTTAATGACACATAACAATGACTATGACAATACAAACGTCAAAAAAAGGAAATTCTAGGAATTGAATTTCTGCCCTTGTTACGTATTGAATTACAGGCATTAACTTCACCTTCCTCTCTATCAAGAGTAGAGCGCAAATCTTGAATTAGGACTCACAGCCACATGTTGCTCTTCGGCACGTGCAAAACTAAAAAGAACTGCATTTATTTTTTGCGGGAGCATACAAAAAAAACGTTAATTAACGTTTTTGTTTCGTCATACCGTTTTCATCGAAGTGAAGGCGAACGTTAGTAAAAAGAATGGAATTGTAACAGCAAGGAGCAGTCTGGCAGCGGAATTATCGTCCCATTCCTTCTACACGATCCTTTCTTTTTGACCTGCGGGACGATGCTCTGTTACGACCTGTTCGTGGCTAAATAGTTACAAATCTCCTTGCTGCATAAGAACGCATTTATGAAAGTCCGACCACCATAGTGTTCGTAAACGGCTAAAGCAGCAAAGAAATTGAAAAGCAGTATGAAAGGGATTTTTCACAGTTTGGACGAATTTCCGACAGATAAAAAAGCAATAATAAAACTGACATACAATATTTATTTTTTTTTTCTGGATTTGATATATGGACTTATAAGGGTTTTAGAGATTACAATATTGGCTAACACTTGAGACATTCAAGAGGGGAACTTTTGTGACACCGTTGACTTCGTTTAAAGAGTAATTTAACTTGTAAAATTTTGATTTCCTAGTAATATCCATTATAGCTACTGTTTAGTGAAGTGCCTAGGAGTAGTACGGTACAACTCTAATTATCCGTACTAATTGGGACCGAATATCCGAATAATCAAATATCCGGATAATTAATAGATAAATAACGAAAAACAGTCTTTTGTTTTAAAAATGTATGTGGTGCTGGTGCTGTAAGTATACATACAACGTAGAGTAATATTACCTTCATTACCACACAACAACTTTGTTTACATTTTGTACGGTATGAACCTGAAGTGACTGTGCGCAGCAGTATATGGTCATACGGAGGTTGTAATCATTGCTCATACTGTATCATTTGTTTGCTGGAAGATTTTATCTTTCAGGCAATCGTTGATAATTGATTTTAGAACGATAAAGAATAGTACACTGTACTGTAAATACCTGTCGAACCAACTCGTTTTAATGACGGCTTTTGTCCCACAAATGTCTTTTTCCTCGACGTGAGCGGGCTAGATGGAGCTGTACTGTACTTCTTTTTGACGACAGTCCCAAGGCGAGCGTGTCCCACAATTGCTCTTCGCGCACAGCGAGCCCGTCCACAAGCCGCGTTGTCCGGCGGCGCTCGCGGGAAATCGGAGCCCGAGGTCAACGGCGCTGCAAACTCGACGCGACGAAGCGAGTACGGAGTGGAGTGGAGTGGAGTGGAGTGACGTGGCATGGTGTCATGTAGTGAGGTGTGGCGTGGCATTATGTGGTGTGGCTTGGCGTGGCGTGGTGTGACGTGTGTAGTGTGGTGTGTAGTGTGTAGTGTAGTGTGTAGTGTAGTGTGTAGTGTAGTGTGTAGTGTAGTGTGTAGTGTAGT
>BOPP01000043.1:1781537-1825228 GCA_017312745.1 Gryllus bimaculatus
CCCGCCCCGCCCCGCCCCTTGAGGCGCCGACGCGCGAAACGCCGCTTCCGCCCCCGCCGCGCCCCCGATGCTCAACGCAGGCACCGCACTCCACACAGCGTCTCCAAATGTATTCACGCCACGATTCGGTAACTTGCACCGACTTCTTCACCCCAATATTACTACTTTTACGAGTCCTCTTTGTATTATATTCGTAGTATATTATGTGAAAGATTCACCTAAACAATAAATGTAGTATATATCGTTGCCTTGCGAATGGGAGACGTTGGGACAGGTTTTCAGGTCTTGGGAATATTAAAATTGGTAAACAGTTCCTAAATGTCCATAATATCTACTTTTCTAGTACGGGGTTTAAATTGAAAATTTTTCCTACAATATGAATTGATCGTTTTTATTCCCCCTCTTTTTAATTTCCTTATAAACCAAATACTTTTATAAAACATTCCCCTATTACCAATATTGTCAATATCATTGTTATTATTGTTAAAAAATACAAGTATTCTGCTTACGAAATACTTTATTTTCCGAGGTTTTCAATTTTTCTCAGGGAACTCGCTGAGTTTTCGTTCGTATGCTGACGATATTTCCTCCCTTTCTGGTCTTCTTTAGGGGAAATTCAATAATACGTACGTAATCTTATATCTTTCAAAACCTCTGTGTGAAACATTTAGTAGTGCTTAATAACCTTTCACTAACTTATGCAAGATCCGTCCAATCCTTCCTGCACCTAATTTGCTGAGCCACAAAATATAATTTATCTAAATTTTGAATAAATTCTCATATCTTTCTAATATATTTATCATTAACTTTAATACATCCCTTACTTGAAATAAATACATTTCATCTCATTCATAAATTACATTTCATCAATGCTGTGAGAATATTCCCTTTTATATCTACTCTTTCCTCCCTCACTTACATTCCGATCTTCAATGTGAAAAAAACCCTCATCCATTTTTTTTTTTTTGAAAATGGTCAGAAAATGATCTTTACCAGGAGAGATGGCTCAGTGCATCAACTGTTGTCACTGCAGTGCCCCTAACGAGAGGTCCCAGATTCGAGTCCCGACGATGTCAGGATTTTCGACACTAACTAGTTAGGTCAAGTTGAGCCGTTGTCTAGAGGAGAATTCTAGCGACCGGCTGCTCTGATCAGTAGATTTCGTGGTTTGTCCCATAAACCCCAGGCGAATGCCAGAACAGTACCCTAACAAGCGGGCCACGGACCGTGTGCGATCTTTCGTACCTTTTCACTGTCCTAACTTCACAACAACATGCGCTACGCTACCACGCACGTCAGGAGACCAGTGGGAAGCTTCGAGCTTATCACGGCTGGGGCGGCGCCCGTTCCGTGATGGAAGATCCCCGCCATCTCCTGATGAAAAAACAAACTACACTCAGCGCCATAGAACTTTCATTGACGCGCCCGGAATCACTAACAACCAATCCATACTGTCTTTCTTTTCATTCCTCCCTTTCTCTTCAACTCCACCGTCTACAACATTATACATCCAACCACAGTCATTCAAAACGCTCTCATTTTGCTACCATTCTGATATTTAAAAGCATTTTCAGAAAAAAATAATATATCAAATTACTTTTGCGGATGTCGCTACAATTTGCAATTCACATGTCAGACATTTGACCCATGTCAGACACTCTTAATCGAATTTTTTCATTTGACTTCTATACTTCTCCGCCATACGTTTCATAGATTTTTGAGAGTTTTTATCCGTAAATAAATTAAATATTTAAGAAAATATGCACAGGTCGTTCGGCTTGAATGAGAGATCATTAACAGTACACTGGAAGTGTACCACATAAACTTTCATTCTTCAGTGCGCATGTCAGGAGAGCATTACAAGTATTTGCCTTTTCTCTTCCCACTTACTGATTTTCTGATACCGCACGAAATCGCTGTTTCGGTGAAGGTACTTGGTATGTAATAATAAATCAGCTGATTATCACGAGGAGACCAGTATGTTTTTATTGAGAAAACTACTCCCAATGATGCCGCTATCTTGAGCAAATCTAGATCTGGGGAAGACAAAAAGTACTCGTAATTGCTATGATGACGGTGAAACCATTGAATGTAATATATGACACAATGAGACACAAATAAAGGATAGGAGTAAAGAAAGAAATGGGAACAAAGACACAGAAACGAAACGAAGAAAAGAAAAAGAGAGAAACATAATCGCGAAGATCATATATATTTATTTACAGAATGAATTTTTGGGAAGATGTCCAAGTGGCCGTAGTTTCGAAGCCAGAAATCTCGCAAGGCCGTCACCGGGTCTCTCTGGTAAAGTGTTTATGTTGAGATGTATTGATGATGTGAGTAATGGGGATAGAGATGGATATGTTAACTGGCGGACAGGGGAATCAGAAGAACCCAGAGAAAACCTGCCCTTACCTCCTTCGACCACCTCAACTTCCAATTCGGGCGGACGGGGATCGAACCACTGTCCCCTATTGGAAGGGACCAGTATGAGAGGTACAAGGGTCTTTGCACGGGCTATTCTAGCGATCTGCGGGTAATGAGCAGAGTGCAGCAATCATAAATTGCCCCGCTGCGTGTATAACTTGTAGTTTTCCAGTTTAGTTTTCGGTTTCGTGTGCGTATTTCAATTCTGAAGATTTTCAATCCCCCGCCGCGTCAAGGTGGTCGAAACGTCGGAAACACAGCCTTCGACGCGGCGCCACCCGGACAGCCAAGAAACTCGAAATGTCATAATTTTCAAATTTATTATCAATTTTTGTCAGGAGATGGCTGTACATTTACTTTTGAAACTCGCTTCTTATAACAAAGAATTATTACGAACTTGTAATTGGCTGAAATAGTTTAATCCGCGATTCTGATATAGGTTACTCCCTATCCTCAATATCAAGAAAACATCTGATTACAGATAACTTATTAAGATGCGAGTTACAGATGTAAAGGAGATTCTTCGCCACTGAAGCCCAGCCATCGCCAGCGACGAAGCCCGGGGCGGCGAGGCCCGACGCGAGGCCGCGGGAGCGGGGCGGGAGCGGGGCGGGGACGTGGGCGGAGACGGGGGCGGAGGAGGAGGTTACGCTTGGGTCCTGCGCCGGACGCACGCAAGCGTGCTCGCCGGTTTTCGCAGGTTCTTTGCCATCGGGCTCGGAGCTTAGCTGCCATGAAAGCCGTAGCGGGCAGCGTCTGCATTGCCTTAAAGAACATTTTCCAACGCACGCCGTATTCTCACGGTTTCTTGTTCCGATGGCGCCAGGATTTTCGACGCGAGCTAGACAGCTACGTCGAGTTCAGTCGCTGTCTGGAGGAGAATTCTAGCGGCTGGCTGCTTCGATCGGTAATTATCCGTGTTCTACGACCAACACCATGCGAAAGCCGGAGCAGTACCCTAAGAAATGGGCCATGGATCGTGCTTTCCCATTTCTTATCCGATCCTCACCTCTTACTAACACATACACTCGCATTCATATTCACTACACTACACTACCACGCTTGTCGGGAGCTTAGAGCTTCTCCCACCTGGGCGGTACCCTAGTGGGAGACACCTGGTTGGGAAAAATCCCCGTAAGCCAACGTAGGTCGGTTCCGGATCTATCCATACACTGGAGGAAGCTCACCACCGTCACCCGTGGTATATAATCAGGCTCTTCCACAAATTAAATTACCTCCAAAAGACTGTTCCAGAACGGGCCTTTTTTATATAATAATAAAACCCGTGCAATCAGATCACACCATAGGTCAGAAAAGGCGATATTTCTTTCAGATATGCCGCCCTTATAGCGACATTCAGAAGCATTATTAAAAGCTACTCGTGTCAGTTTCGTAAGTGGAATAGTATAAGACGAAAGAATTTAATATATTTGAAAATGTCACGAATTTGGGAATGGTAATTTTTCGAAATTTACTTCCCGACATGAATGAAGCAGAGCATTTCTCTTGTTTCTTGTTTAATGCCCACGCTCTGGAATATTGTGCATTGCCCTCTCCCGCCACGCGCGTCACTACCCTGACAGGGAACACTGAGGAATTGCACCCTGTGATATCCATTCCCATACAGAGTTTGAGCCCTCGAACATTGAATCAGAAAGCCAGTGCTTCATACCACTAAAGTTCCATACTGTTTTATTCATTAAAATTTTTCTGCAATCGAATTCCAACGCATCTTTTGCAAAGCTATTGAAAGGAACAATCATAAAAAAGTTCTGTCAAGACTTCATAAATCTGTTAGTTCCTAATCGATAAAATCAGTACTTGTAGTTCATTCTTGAGTTGCCAGGAGTAATTTGATGGCGAAAGCTTCCGCAATTGGAGTCAAAGGAATCTTAGACTATCCGAGACACGTCGCGTCCTAGGCAGCGCCGCAGTGAATGCAGCTTTTTCAAGCTGCCAATGATTCGGTCGTCATACTGAGATCATCAAGGCTTAATGCCAAGTCAGGTGAATTTATTCATGAAAGATTTTTTTTAGAGAAGTGTTTGTGCCGAAATATTTTGAAGTTACCAACCGTTTAATGCAAACTCGTTTTCAAAATTGCCTGACGCCAAGTTAGAATTCGTTTTCTATTTAAGTTGTAGCCCTTCATCTTTTTATTCAACATGAGATTAGAAAAAGACAAATAAAAGTTGGAAACGCATTCACCAAATATCTATCGTTTTTAAGTACGAAATAGCAGTAGTAGAGAATTATGAATTTTCTTATGAAATCGGAACATGTATTTCATGTATGAAAATTGCTACCGGCTGCCCGGATGTTGCTTCGTTGCATTTGCCCTGAAGACTCGTTAGTCAAGCAAACTCGCGGCGGCGCCCGGACACACGAGCGCGCACATGTGATTCTGACGCCGCAGGGCAGCCTACGACCTCACACGTTTCGCATTGGTTCATTTTCGCCGCTCGACCTCATTAAAAATTGAATGAACTAATGATTAGTCAAAACATACAAGTATTAATGACCAAGTAAACTAGGCGAAGTTTCTGTTATATTTGTGCTATCACCGACATTTCGTTACTTTTCAGGATGATATTCCCAGTCTCGCTATTTTGAAAACAAAGTTTTTGGAATTGTCAAATTGTTTTCACTCCATCTCTTTTGAAACAATTTCCAAGATATTTCCGTTCTTCCAAAGAATAGATGCTGGCAAATCTCCATGTACGGTATTATCTACTGAGTACAAATGGAAACATTAAGTTACGCGTCGAAAATGCCTTCGCCCCAAAGGTTACTGGCGCTGTCGGCAAGCAGGGATGTCAAGATCCATCTAAAGTTTATTTTCAAAATTACGTTCTGTAGATCGAAATATGAAGATTGCATTTATTTCATTGGAGAGCGTATAAAATACTTTAATGTCCAATGAGAGCTAAATAGTAATAGTACAGAAGAAAATACTTTCAAGATTGCTGAGTGAAACAGAACTGGCAAATTTTTGTAAACGTAATATTACAGTAAAGTTTCATATAAAATGTGTTGTTATAAGGAGTGTTCGACACCGAGCCATTCTTTCGCTCGCCTAAGTGGTATTCTACTTGTGAAGTAGCGGTTCGATTCCCAGTCTACTTAGATATGTTATCCATGTGCTAGAAAAGCCAGTACATTACAACATCCTACATTTGTCTTGTCAATGTTATGCATAATTTAGGCAAAATTCACGATCACGAATAAGAAATGCAAGCAAACAATTCTAAAAAAAGTTGTAATAGGTCTGGACGTGCGACATTGAGACGAAAATAATGTAATCTTCTATAATCTTATAGATAACAATCTTATATCGCGGATAAAAAGAATGTTAAAATATTGCGTATTGTTTTTACTTTTACTCGAACAAAACCGTGAAGTTGCACTCGCAAAAGCTTGAAAGACCATTTGTTTAACAATATCACAAAATTATAGTGATATATTGACAAGAAAGACTTCTTTTTAAATCTGTATGTAATTCATTAAATCCCATTTTGACATCTCCTGTTTAGCTGTATTACTTTTATTTATACTATACTAATATATAAGGTGAATAAATATGATGGAACTCTTGATGTTATAAAATGTTATAAACCAATTACAATAAATCTTAATTGACAAGGCTTTGAATTTGCAATGTCTAAACTGAAGTAAATAAGGTGGTTTTGATGATGAATATATTTAATTGGTTTTGATGATTAATATTTCTGAGATCTCTTGCCTTCATGTGGGAGACCTTAGTTATTTGGGTATTGAGATTTTGTAGCTGTAAAGTAAAATAAAATAAAATAAATTTCAATATTGATTTTGCCGATAACGAATTTTGAAGGCGAAAATGTCCCTAGACTTTGATAATGTTATTGGAGTTCATTACAATATCATACAAACATCTATTTCAGATTATGTTTTTTTATGCACAAAAAATATAATACAGATAAATAAAAAAATAATGGCACTAAATAGCGATTTTATTCATTTCAAACAAACTCATTTCTACCAATACTTCACGCAAAATATAACTGCTTCTAGTTAAATATCAGACTGCCAATTAGCCATATTAGTGATGTCTTTTTGCTTGCTACAATATTGTAGCTCGTAAGACAGTGGAATAAACTCATTTCTTTTGTTGAGATAGATTATCGATTTTTCTCTCGTAAGCCTCAAGGTACTACTTGTATACCTGGACTTTTATCTGTTCTTCGTAGTACTTCCACGTTTTCGACTCCAGGTCAAAAGGCGATAAGGGGCTCTGCAGCGTTGCCACTTGGTAAGAAAATAGCAATCGCGGCTAAACAAATTGAACTACTCCGTATTCATTATTGGACGTCGCTCACCATAGCCACGTTCCACGAGAGTGCGTAACCGCATTAGTAGAAGAGGGTCTCCTCTCTGTTCCAGGTGGGGCGAGTCGGCATGGTGTCGGGGCAAGAACCGCGCAATGCTCACTTTCACCGTATCGACAAACGGGGGAATCCGGGAGGAAACTTGGTACGGGGCTTTGGCTTTTTTAGATGCTGCCCAAGATGAAATTTTGATACTAGTAGCGATGGAAACCCCTTCTAAAACTTCTTCACAACTGCGAAGAACCACTCGTGTCATTATCCATCTCGAGTCGACCTTAAAGTAATAAGTTTCTATCGAACATTTTTTTCAAAAATGCCTTTATGTGATGTTTGAAATGGTAGCGATAAGATTTACATAACCTCGAAGTTACATCGATGTATGAAACTTAGTTTCTGAGATACAGACAAGGTAAAATGGTACCATCTGTAAAAGGCATGTTCAAGGTCGTGAAAAATGGTTCTACCTGCTTCACAGCGTAAACCAATTTGTTTACATGTATGTGGACACTATCTTGTTGACTATCCTGTTTGCACGATTTCCGCGCAAGTGTCCCGGTATTACATCTTTTGAGAAGCAGATTTATTTGCAATGTTGAAAGAAAGTGAAATTGAAGATACTGATTTTAAGCATCATGTTTCTATGCGATCTTAATGCAGCAAGCAGTACTGAAGAAGACGAGACACCAAGGAGACGTGTTCTGCAAAACACAATGCTCTAAGAAGGTAAACTTATATTTATAAATATCGAACTATATATTCTTTATGTCTTATTAGTAACCACCCCGAAATTATAATAGGTCGTCAAAATTGGGCATTTGTGAATTATTTTCGATGTCTGCATGAATGTCTTGCTAACTCTACAAAATTGTTGGTTACGCGGCATCAACTACTTGCATTCCGCTTCACATGTTGATATAATGTTATGAAATTGGTTGCTTAAAAATCCTATTTACAACGCGGATTATTACGATGTTATTCTATTCGGTTAATAAATGTGTTGTTAACTCATCGGTAGGCGCGCATGGACCTAGTAGATCGAAACCATTTTAAGAACTGAGTACCACGCTGGGTTGAGAGAGTGCGTTTTCGCAGTCTGGTGACATCCTGTGTTGAAGGATTTTCCATCCGGAGACAAGGTTACCAACCCAAGGAGGGCGATAGGTTACAAAGATCCTCTTTCCTTGCCGACACAGGCAATTCTTAGAAAGACTTTGCTCCATGCGCTTCACTCGCATTTAAGAATTCGTGCGTTTAAATGCTTAGAATAATACAGTATTTCCCTTGCTAAACTGTTAACAAGTACACGATTTTATCTGTCAATTGCAGATGTACAAAAGGCACGAGTACGTTTCTTAAAATACGAAGTTTGAAATGAAGATTTCGAAGAACTTTCTGTGAGTTTGCATTGCACCATGAAGAAGGCAAAGAGGATTTAGGACAATAACACTGCACTTTGGACGTCACTTTTTTTACACTTATTCAAACATGATAAACATACTGCCGATAATAAACGCTAAAAGAAGTAACATTCCTTCTAAAGCACAAAGTACAAAGAGAATTAAGTCTCATTACAAAAAATAGCACAAAATATGTATGCAAAAACTGTTATACTGTCTTAAATGTATGTAAACGTGCAAAAAAAATTATTTATGAATGCCTTACTGTAAACAACGCTACTATTGATAACGAATAAAGTAGGATTATAATTGTGATTTATTATTTAGGATTGAATTGGGTGATATTTTGTTTTCTTGTTTACGTGAAATTGTTTATTCGTTTATTTAATTAAATCATCCTTAAAATATGCAATGTATACTGAAATTCATGTCTCATTGAATTCTCTTTTAATACTTTCTCAGAGGAAATATACCATTAAGTTTCTCCAATAGATCCTCAGAAAGTTCAAAAAGCAACGAAGACACCAAATTGTTACTACTCACAATGTGACTGAACGCATTCAATAAAATAACGAAGGGTTATTTATCTACAAGTACTACCTGTACAAGGATTGTTATGCAAACGAAAGATGTAAATTTGTAAATTTATAACATATACAACTTTCAGTAACAAAAAGGTGGCAGATTTACATCTTGAAAGAATTGTTAAAAAACTAAATAAGATTATAGCTACACGAAATTTTACTTTAATATGTATATAAAATAAAATTTCAAATGTAAGTGTAGTTCAGTAATTTACAACAAAATACTTTTTCCACTTCTAGTTCGCTAATTCTAAGTAATGATATTAAATTAAAATGTCAATATTATTGAGCACTAAAATTTAAGCAGATTTCTATAAACTCATTAAAATTTAATAAATGATAATATTACATACATATTAGTAATTATTTAAATAATATGGTAGGCAAATTTTCTTACCATCAAAGATAGAATCTTTTCGCTCGAACTTGAAAATACATATTGAGAGTGAAAAGGTTCTATCTTTACCAACAGGGTCTTGGTTTGTACCATAATTACCATGCTTTCAAAATAATTATTAGTCTAAAATTTTGTGCTTGAATGTCAAATACACTGCCAAAGTTTGAATACATTTAATCAAATAGATTTTGTTTTAGAGAGGGCCAAGACTTTGAAATGCTCTGGTGCAAAATTTACTGCGGTGTAGATAGAACATTTTCACTTTAGGGTCACAGGATCGCAGCATTTTCAGGAACAGTCTTCCGTATCGCATCTATAGAACAAAAATATATCTGAGAACAGTAATCGCCAAATGGTGAAGACTTGTAGTCATTAAAAAGATGCGAAAATAACTTAAGATGAATTAATTTACCTTTCAAAAATCGATTTATTTACGTCTGTCCAGCGTTTGACTTCATGGAGCAATTTGCTAATTACACACAAATTCACAGAATTGCACCCCACGCCTTATTTGCACTTAGATACGTATTTGTTCTCTGAGACGTTATCAACATTCTTTCCACAGAAATGTGGGGGGAAAGAAAGGAAAAAAAGATAAGTACAGACGAAGAAACGAATGAATGCATGCATTGTACAAGGAGAGGTCAAGGCGATCAGACACCTCAATGCCCCACGTCCATCATCATCTTGGGCAATACATTCATGAGTATATGTGAAGATGCAAAAGGAAAGAAAAGAAAAGACAAGAAAAGAAGCTAAGAAAAGAGAAAGAGCAAGTATTTACGAAGAGCATCGAAGCGGAGCAACGGCCGCTAGGAACGCGAACGCGACAGCCACTCGCACGCCGCACTCGACAGCCACATGCACCGGGCAGAAGAGTTACGAGCGGGCGTTAAATATGCAGTTCAACTATCTTCGCTTCTTTCTTGACGGCAGCGAGCGCGCTCCGAGTGGAAACGGCTCCCGCTCGGCTCCCGAGGCCGAAGCTTAGCGCCCCCTGCCGCACCAACCCTGCTCCCTACAAGTGCGATTCTCGACGAGAGTAAGTTCTGGAACGCCCATTCCATTGCACATATGAAATATTAGGTAGCATTCAATGATCGAAATAATTATTTTTTTATTTTATTCAGTATTACACAATTAAAACAAATTTCTGCTACCTAAAAATTCTAATACTTTCTATAATTTTATTTTTCCACATCTCCCGATCTTCATATTCCTTATCCCTTTAATTGTTCTCTTTCAAAAGTGCATAAATTTCTCTGAAGCAGCTATGTTTAAGCCTTCCTCTTTTCTTCCTGCCCACAGTGGGCGGAGCGCTGTCCTCGCAGGTACCTCGAGAGCGCCGAACTAGGGTGCGCAAGCGATGACGATGTTTTCAAAACATGGAAGTTTCAATGGAAATATCGATGTTATAAACATCGATTTATGGGAGCAAATGATTTTTGGACCTCGATGTTCTGTACTCTCTATTCTTATGTTTTCGATGTTTTGTTCGTGGATGAAATATTCCCATAATCACAACTGTGTAACGAGTAAAATATAAAATGACTGTAACTGACGGTAGCCGTGTCGTGTGATTGAACCAAACAAACGCGGCTTGTACTACCTTCATCGAGCAGACTACGCCTCGCCCGGGACAATCCTGATGCCTTGGTATTCCCTTCATCGTACCTCGTATTTCGCACGTGGAGAGAAGTTTCTTAACTTTGTTTTCAGTTAAATTTTAATTATACATTAATTTACACCGCCCTTGTCAAATTAAATTTTGCTGCACAGAAAATTAAAGTTAGGATTAGTAAACCAGCTTTAAAACATGGTTTTTCTTCGATGTTTTATTAACATCGATTTTCAACATCATTTTCATTATATCAACATCAATTACCGATTTTCCCCTTTTTACGTCGAAAATTTGGGCAATTGATACACGACTTTAGGGAAGATATTCTTTAAACCATTTATCAACTCTGTAAATTGTGGAAATGTAATCAATAGTATTTGTTAATTGATCATTCAAGTTGTCATTCTCCTTGTATTACATTTTATCAATTTACTAGGAACCTAAGTCATAAATAAAGTTTTCACAGAAAAGGGGACCCAGGGGGACAGAAAGGCGCATACATGTAGTGAAAATGAAAGAATGGCGATACACACCAAAAGGAAGACTAATTTCTCTCGTAATGCCAATGATATGTGTGGATAGAACAGGGCAGAGAAGAGTAAACGCGAGGCAAGTGAACCGAAAGATTGTATCTACAAAACAAATAAAATGCTTTAGCATTCAATCGAGGCCATACTCCAGAAACACGAGCGAGATCGCGGGGGTTTCGGGGAACGACGTCCAGCCTTGTGGCGCCTCGTGGCGGCTCAACAGGCATCTCGTGCAGTCGTTTAGTTGCACATGTGCCACCGGTCGCCACTAAAATGCGCACCAACGGGAAATAAATGTCAACCTACAATAACCCTTTGGCCTCAAAGACGCAATTTGTTCAATTAAAGCGAATTTCGAAGTTCGAACGTTATTCGTTTAACGCTCTAGCGAATTTCCTCTTGGAAATTCCGCTTTCTTATCGTAACAGAATCAGTGAACCTGGGCGCCTTCGTGAATCGTAGACGTTAACGACTTTCCAAAACGTTCGGAAGAGTTGCTAAGATCCGAACATTTCAAGACCTTTCCATTAGAGTATTAAACGAGGATTTGAGGGGTTGACAATTACTCTCGCGAATAAACTAATAGTTGTAAAGCATCACGATGACGTCACGCTCAATTGCATGATCATTTTCCCAAGTCACAGGAGTATCGATGTGTGACATATACAACTACCGACATTACTTTAAGATGAGTTTATGACGCTGCTCTTTAGTAAACCCACCCGTTACTGTCACATATATTCATTACACTGCCAAGAGAATATTGTGATGGTAGCCACCTGCTTTGGTTGCAGTATTTTTTTTTAAATTCAAAGAGGAACATACTGATTCATCATCTCTTCAAGAATTCTATAAAGGTGGTAAAAAAGAAAACTACCTTTAATAGACCATATATCAAGGTGACGCAATGAAAGAAACTCAAGATAGAGTATTGTGAAAAAGAAATATAAATAGTTACAGCAAAATCATTAAGAACAAATAATTGACGAATAGTGTCGAAAAGAAACGGAAAATAAACAAAAATTCTTCCTAATTATTATAATAAATAATAACATTATCACACCGAGCATTCCGAACCGCTATCAAGTGCGCACGTGTGTATGTGTGCAGATGAGTGTGACATTCTGCAGTTTTCAAAGCCGAGCCCGCTAGCACGCACGTGAGCAACAATGTAGTAACAGCGACAACAGCAATCAAATCGACGACAAACGGTCCACGCAACTGCAGGTGTGCGACGTTAAACTGGCGAGATGCGGCGGGAACTGGTATTTCGACGCGGCGAACAGGCCTCTATCGACCGCCAATAGCCGCAATGAGTTCCGTAAATCCTGTTAGGCGCGTTCCAAACAAGGCGAAGCACCTGTTTCCACCTGCGACAGCCCCGCGACAACGACTCGCTCGGAGGCAATTATGATTCGCTACTTTCTCCGCCCGCCGTGTTCCAGGATTTCAACCGGAAGCTTCCGAAAGGAATAGACGCGATGCATTCTCGTGAACCTAATTTACAAATCGACCTTTTTGCTCTTTGGAATACTTTTCTTTCGTGGTGGTTTGCACATGTGTTGCAATAACGATACGAGTATTCAACGCTAACATCAAAACATACAGATTTTCTGAAAATCTGTAAAGGTTTTCTCTTTCTCTAAATTTCTCCGACTCTCTCTCTCTCTCTCTCTCTCTCTCTCTCGCTCTTTCTCCGACTCTCTCTCTCTCTCGCGCTCTTTCTCCGACTCTCTCTCTCTCTCTCTCGCTCTTCCTCCGACTCTCTCTCTCTCGCTCTTTCTCCGACTCTCTCTCTCTCTTTCTCCGACTCTCTCTCTCTCTTTCTCCGACTCTCTCTGTCTCTCTCGCTCTTTCTCCGACTATCTCTCTCTCTCTCGCTCTTTCTCCGACTCTCTCTCTCGCTCTTTCTCCGACTCTCTCTCTCTCGCTCTTTCTCTGACTCTCTCTCTCTCTGTCGCTCTGTTGTTATTCGTCGTCTATCATGAGACGTTTCTGTACATGTAATAAAAATATACATTTTAGTTGTTGTGTTAGAGGTAGATATGATTTATACAGAATGTATGTGTGATTTAAAACGACAAAATGTTTGAAACTAGCAAATGGTACGAAACACAGTTCAAAAAGCTCATTTCAATAAGGAAAGTATACCATAACAAATTGGTACTCATCAGGACCCCTTCAAAACTATCGAGCATTAACAATATTTCCCCTAGTGCTCATCAAAGTAATATATTTATGGATGAATGATCCTACCGAATCATACAGTTTGTTTGCTTCCTTCTTCAATCCCTCCTTTTGAAAGAGTTGACAGCTTAATTTCAAACATACATGCGCATCAAATGCTAGTATAGTAAATTGACCACGAAGGTGTCATATTAAGAAATAATAGTTTTCAGGACAAGTACGTAACCAAGATGAATGCAAGTGACCCTGTCGCTCATTCCCAGCCTGCGGCTGAGAGTGATTTTCGAAAGCACGAGTGAAACCAATCTATTGCATCGAAAGACGAAAACCAAGAATAATCCATCTCAAAATTTTTAACATTAAAGCATCCTCACATCAGCCCAAAAAACATGTTAAACTTCATTAAAGAAGAAGTCACTTATAGAAAAGAAAACCAAGATAAAATGGAAAAGTTAATAACGCCGTATAACGTCATATAACTCACATCTAAACACGTCCACGTTCCTGTGGAGGATTTTGGAACCAAATGTACTCGCTTACCAGGGAACAGCACCAACGCGGTAGCCCACGTTGAAAAATGTGGGGACGTCTAGTAACAGAGCATTCGCACGGGCAAATACAAGAGATCGTCCGAATACGGGTCAGCGGGTGACTGGGTCTTCCAGAGCGCAGCAGGCAGAGGGCGAGTCGTAACTCCGTGATTTGTGCGTCGCTGGCTCGGCCCGCGCCACCCCGAGGTGCAGGGGCGGGGGCGGCGGCGGCTGGGACGGGCGCCGATGCAACGGCGCGTGCCATTATATGGATGTGGGTCCTTAACAGCGTGAACGCCACGCAACATCCTCGGGACGAAGGCGGCAGGAGTAGGACAGAGTCGCGTTATATTCCGAGTTTTGTGCACCTCATATCTTTAACTGAGGGCAGGCTGCGAAGTCCTCCGCGACCGAATGTATCAATTGGAACGAAATCAGCGTACGCCGTTTTGTTCGTGCGGTACAAACATAAATAAACTGGCGTAAATCCGATTTATTCTGGCCAGCATGACTTCCTAAAAACTAATACAGTATTTTTACGTATTTTTCGTGTACATTTAGAGTTCCAAGAACGGTAATAGCAGTCTGCAATTCACCTTTTGGAACACGGAGAAAATAATTATTTCGTGGTGCACACAAAAAATGAAGTGTAATTCAAATGCAAACAATCCATCATTTACTAGCTTAGAAAATTCATTTTAAACTCTTCCTAACTGGGCAGCGGCAAACGCTCAGATTGTGACAGCCACAAACTATGGTCTGCCGACAGGGAGTCTTAGGATTGAAACGTGTCGACGGCCGTTGTTCACCACCTACGAATCGGATGAGTGCAATCATACTACGTGAATGATAATCAATTCGCAACTGCTCATTGTTTGTCTGTCGTTTTTTACATTTTATACTCGATCAATTTCACAATTATTCCTGGGCATATATAATTAGAAAACGCTTTTGTATTTTGAATCGAAAAATCAATGTAATAACGGACACAATGTAGTTCTTCGATTTCGATAATGCTATGGATCTCAAACTGTAGTCAGATGAATCTCCACAATTCCATAGCTAGACTGTGTGTTAATAGACGAACGTAAAATTAATTTGAAAGACGAGGTAAAAAAATAAAACGTAATTACAAAGCAAAATTACAAATAAACCACACCTAATTTGACACCTCGAGCCTCACGTAAGGATATGAATTCACGCGCCCGTTTTTTACGTATCATACGTGACAAACGTAATTAAAGTTTTCTACTAACAAATAATTATTTCGCGAGGTAAAATGTTTAATATAATCCACGCACGGGGGATGATAATTAAGGAGAATGTGGACAAAACATTTTCAGAGAAATTTAAGCAATGACTCAATGTTAAGAAAAAAAAAATTTTTTCTTCAAATTTCGAGAATAGAGATAATTCCAATACTATGTTAATCAACACATTTCTATCATTCAGAAAATTATATACAGCCCACACGGAAAACCAACTCGATTAGTCAAGATCAATGATATAATACTGATTCCACAGTCATATTCAATATATTAATGTTCAGGCAATAGACTATTTCTTCTAATTCTTAAGAAGGGTGAAGGATGGCAAAGATTGCGCTTAAGAAGCTTAATTTCTACCTACTGTACTGTATGACATTTATGGCGGTTGAGAGAATTCCAAGTATTCATGAGAGTTGTGTTGAAGTATTGGTGAGAGAGTCTTAACGAACTGTTCCTTCGATAAGGATGTACTCTACGTTCATTTCTGCACTTTTTAGTTGTGGGAAATCCGCCACCACGAACTCAAACTCAAGAACCAAAATAAAACGAAAAACCACATAATCACTCTACCGAGAATGAAAGAAGAAAACAAAATCAAATACTTTCTTTTCACTTTCTTTCTGCGAGGAAGATTGTATTTGTGTACAGTTCTGCCATAACATCGCTGAATATATAATTCTAGGCGAACATGTCTTTATGAATAATATGATCGAAAAAATGTTATATCAGGTACACATATTTCTGTTTGGAATTTAAAAAATGTTTCTAGAGTCACAGGCTTAATCCATTGTTTGAACATAATGATCATTAACATTTAATGAGGGATGACAGTCATTAGCACGTTGATGTAATAAATGAACATGCCATGACTAGCATTTTTCATGTGAGACTAACAGCAACTGCGGCGTATTAACCATTAGTCACATGCTATTTCACAGCATGCTATTTAGTTTTGCGTTCTTCGTTCTTCAATGTTTATGAATCGCGTCTGTAGCAGTTTAATAGAAGAGATACCTCAGCTATGGTAGCTGTTGGATCCGTACAAGTCACCAGCAGATACTGCGTTGCTTCTTGAAGTAGTAATATTAATTACGGCATATGCAGAACTCGATTAAAGGTGGACGCTGGAACATTAATTCCGCTGAACAGAAGGTTTAGATTTCGAGATGGGCATATCGTACACGTGTTTTCACTTAGTGGTTGAGGCTGGAAAGCATTTTAAAATAATGTTATCCATCATTTGTTAAACAATTGATACATAATTGGCAGGTTTGACATGATATCCGTCAATTCTTGTTTATGATCATTTTGCCACAGTATAACTACACCATATTTCTAAAAAGAATATTGATAGGTTTCCAGGATTACTTGTCACGTCAATTTTCAAACAAAAATATTTTCTTTCTGTAGATAAGGGCAGTTAAGTTTGTAGTAGTATCACACTTGAGCTTATATTTCATTCTACCAATTCTAAAGCTACAGAATAGCCAATCCCAAACTATTTTCCCAATATTTTCTTAAATACCTGGCTACGCGTCTCTTAACGAATAATACAGAACCGGTAACTTAATAAAATTATAGACACGCCATCGGCCGTCCCTTGTCCATTTCCATGAAGTATATTGAAACTGAGCTACATAAAGCGTCAAGCAATCAATTTAATTTTTTGTATTTCTTTGAGAGAATGTTTCTCAATAGTGTTTCCTACAAAAATAACAAACATTCAGCAAAGAGAAAAGAATAAAGCGTTCACACCGAATAGTAAATTATCGAATGAGCGTAAATAACGGCTACTGGAAAAAGGAAGTTCGGACCACAATAAATTCTGTCAATGTTTCCCCTCACCAAAGATAATGAAGTTCTTTACCAGTTTTCTAGCGTACGTATGGAAACACGTGCTTGTTTTTGCCTTTTACCCTCTACCAGCTCAGTTCTTTGAGGTCAACACCGTTTACATTTCTTTATTTTGGATTGCCCTAGAGGTTACAAAAAAATACGTTAGGTATTTCTAGAATGAAACCTCCAAATACGCTGAACTAAAAGTTCTAAAAATGTAACGCAGTAGAATGCCCGTAACTTCAATTCTTTTTAACTACATTTGATTCTTCAATATTTCGAAATTAGGTTACTTTCTTTTACCTTTGCTCGTCCTAATTGAACACTACAAGTCAAACGAATAATTTTGAGATTTCTTAGACTGTTTTTTGACATAACGTTGAACTTTATTTCCTTTGTCTTGGATACACCATAAAAGAGAAGAATTGACAGGTGTCGTTTGCTAACTTCCTTGCGAGTAGAAAATTGACTGAAAACCGTTTGAGATATTTTGGGATTATTTTCAGTGTGTTAGCAAGGATCTGCCATAGGATGTGATATGTCTCACGCATTCCTTGCCATTACCAGAAGCAAGTCACTTAAAATGGCTGATCACATGTGCGGAACCTTTCACACGGGGTGAATATGAAAAACTTTCTGCGCTGGGCAACTTTTACTTTTTTGAAGTCATTTTGAGAGCATAAAAGATCAAAATATTACCGAGGATTTTACGTTATCTGTATGTCTACGCAAGTCTAAGCTTAGAGAAAAAAGGCGATCCATCTGTTTCTGCTCACTAAAACTCGATTTAGTCTCATTTCTTCCAGCAACTTGACTCAAACTCATCATCAAAATATTTGAAGGGAACATTTTCTCTCTTCTCTTTTGTTGATTTGATGTATTTCGTCTGAAAACAGTAAAATATGAGGAGGTACGAAGGAATACAATCTGCGTACGTTTACTTCAACACCTGAAAGACGTCCCTTCAGATTAAATTTATAACATCTCTATACAATATTGTACGACCAGCAAATTCAAAAGGATCGCACAATAGCAGCAAACAAACCGGATGTTGTTATCCAGGATTCGGAAAAAAGTGTCTACTTGTAGATGTTGCTGTGCCTCGCAATCAAAAGGTCGTAACCAAGGAGGCAGAGAAACGTCTTAGATACAAGTGTTTGGAAATTGCGATCAGCCGAATGTGGGGCCAAAGGGGAGGTCGCAGTCATCGGAGCTGCACTATTTGATCCGCAAAATGTCTGTAAGAACTTGGCTAATCTCCCAGGACATTCAAAAGAGTGGCAAGTACAAGAAATTGCTTTATTTGGAATAGCCCACATTTTGCGCAGTGTTGTAGAGGCATCGACAGTCACTGGATCTGCTCCTTAGGTAGCTGGTTGCACCCTGGAGTTGATTTTATATTCAGCGGACTCATAACATCTTGGTCGTAATGTAGAGGAATACTAATAATATTAATAATAACAAAAGCTTTGTAATGTTTGCAATCATCGAAATTTGGCGAATAATACCCTGTCTAATTTCCAACATTAAGCGATTTTCTTAAATCCGGTCCTGGTGTTAGGCGAATTGTGACCTGTTTTTCGACCGCCAACCTGCGATTCGCCCGGGTGAACTAGAACAAGCCGCGAGAAGCGGGTTCCGCATGGCGGCGCCGTTCCGGCTCCAAAGCCATGCAAGCGGAAACACGATGCGAATGATTTATTCATTTCATCTTCACTACATGCATACGACAGGGCGCCTCGTACTCATGGCTTGAGAGATGCCTTCCTTTCCTTCTCGTGTTTTGCTCTGGGCCTCTGGAGTCGCACGAGCGCTTGGCGCAGAGGTTGGCCACCGCGTTCCTCTCGGGGAATTCATGCCGTTTGCCTCCTCCTCGTAGAAATGACGAGCGTCCTGTCGGCTGAAAGGTGCGGTTCACTATTTTTATTGTTTAGGAAGTTCTTGTTAATATGTTTTCGTTTACTGAATATTCGAAAAAGATCGTTGTGGATCGCTCTCAAAGCCACATTTCAAAACAGTGAGACATTCTTTTTCACACTCTGTGACCTCTTCACACGAAGTTCTGTTGCCGCCCTTTCAGCAACGTCTTACTCTTTACATTGCAGTGACTGGTCCTATCTTCCGATATGCTGTCCCTTACAAAGGCGAATTAAGAATCTTTCTTTTTAATTTGCAGCAGTTTCTGAATTCCACGAAGTTCCGTTTTTAAACACTAAACGAAAACTTGCAGCATCTAGTATTCACTGGCGCGCTCACAGAACATCGCACGAATGCTGATTGGAAAGCGAACGAAAACTCCGTCTTCCGCCAACCACTTCATTACATCTGACTAATTGCTCCACGATTGCGTCTCGCCTACGGCGCCTGTTCCTCTCATGCACCGCGCACGAAAAAAGCCTTTTTCCAGGCCAGCGGGATGCACGTTCGCCCTTCCACTGCAAAGCCGCCGCCGCCGCCGCCGCCGCGTTTCGTTCCCGCCCACGCGCCACCCCGCTTTTCTCCGAAAGTTGGAAAGCGGAGAGGCGGCGGCAGCGTTGTGCGATGTGGACGGCGCAGGGGGGCGCAGGGGGGCGCAGGGGGGCGCAGGGGCGGAGCTGCGTCTGCTGCGTGCAGTCTGCGCAGCACGGCCCTCGCCGCCACGCCCACTTCACCTCGACTTGTCTCGCACGCGAGAGAGATAGCGGCAGGTTACCCACGACTTCCCGCATGCTGTCGCACTCGCGTTTTGGGTGACTTTCTTATTCGCTTAAACGTACTCCCGTGCATCCATTTCGGGCGAGAATATTGCGCCTAGCGCACGCCAGCGCTCGCGCTGTCGGGGTCAACACCCCCTTCAAGAAAAAATGGGTTGAGTTTAGATCTAAGTACTATTTTTCTAGTAAATACAGAAATTCAAAATCATCCCAATGAGTTTCATGGCGTGATGCACGATAGAGCCTGTTATCACCATAGTTCCATCCCCCCTCCATTCCCTTTCAGAGCAGCAGGGCAACCTGCCGAGATCAACAATACGGGGTCACATGTGGATCTCCCGAGCAATGAAAAGCAACCACAGTAAAGGTATTAGTCGTGGCCCTCGGGGCCTTGAAAGGTGGACACCGCTGCCCTATTCCCAAAAATACTGAGAGAGGACGCATCCCCTTCGTCCCTTGACGCCCAGGAGCACAGACACGCGATATGTAAAATAACACTTGAGGACTCCATTAATAATATCTACTAGCGTAAGAATGCAGTTTAGAAAATTGAGAAAAGCAATTATACTATGTTGATATTTTACTATGTCGCATGACGATACCATGTGTCATACACTGCCGCACTGTATATGTATACACGCAATGACGCAACCAAATATTTGCATTTTCAGTCAAAATAGAAATTGTTTCATTGATTTTTTATCTTTCCCACGATTTTCGGTATCTAACGACACTATAGGCACCTCTGGCATGGCCGGTGACTGCATAGAAGAAGAGTTAGAGCACTACTAAGAAGGGCCTCTTCATTTTATTGCCAGGTTACGTGATAGGAGAACATCGCAGTGCTACATCTTGACGGGTTTACTCGGAATCTCTTTCGTGTTCTAACACAGTGATTTGTGTTGGGATATATTGCGAGTCAATTTCGAATTTACTATATCCGTTACCTCAATGTGTCTAATCAATTTTTTTCAAGAGAACATTTGAAATCACTTCTTGTCGACACTCTAACACTACAAAGTACAATAAATATTCGTATATTTTCATAAAGTAACCCAAACACATTTTAAAACGAAGTATACATAATGCTATCACATTGTACTGGCGACTATTGAATTCAGCAATATGCAAATCGTCCTCGGTAAGATCTTCTAGGACTTCGTTAAATATGCCACAAATTCACCGGTGCCGTCAAAAAGTGGAGAGTAAGTAAAATAAATTTTAAGAATTAGGCTGTATGTGACAGAAATATCTTGACCGTGCCAGCACACAACGATAATTAAATTTCACCAGAAATGTGAGAAAACTACGAGAAACAGCAATGACATACGCTGCTAAAACATATTAACACTATCGACGAATTATTACGAAACCACATATGCATAGATACTTTTTTAAATATAAGCCATTGCTGACCATTCATAAGAATATATACGAATAGGTATTACACATACATACATACATACATACATACATATATAAACACATTTTCGATCAGTTCATTAGAACGCCCAACAGCATACACGACTCGTTTGCATTAGGCGTCATTAAAATACGACGTCATTAAATGTAGGTATTCGCAGAGGTAAAGGGTGTTTTATTCCCGCCGAACGCGTCACGGGCACAAATAAACCCGTACTTTGATGACTCTCCCACGAGAAGCTCACAAATTATCAGAGAAAAGAAGAGCTTGTCGAGTTCCGTGCGGGCGGACGCTTGGCAAGTGGGCCTCTCTCACGGCGAATGTCCGGGAGTCCGAGGATCCTCTTGTTGCCGGCTTTCTCACACAATTAGAGCAGAGGTTGCGTTGCTCTCGTATTTGAAGAGTAAAGTGTTGAACATTTCTCCTTGATAACCATGCACGACACGACAAGGCGACAAAAAAAGTGCTTCGGAAGTAAAAGAATTAATAAAGGTCGTTTCAAGATTGTATTTTTATCGCTGACGAAAAAGATGCACAACACCAAGGAAAGGTTTACGAAATCGAAAACACTGACTTCGACCATTCATTTTAATAATCTCAAGACATTATTTGTATTAGCCAACTGCAGATCCCATTACGGGCAAGGGCCTCCTTCTTGAGCAGGGAATTATTAATACTTCTTGAATGAAGGGATAGGATCATGACGAGGGCTGAAAGGACGATCACAAATGCATCCATGTCCGAGGCGGGATTCGTACCCGCCATCCTGCGATCCGAGACCGCCACACTACCGCCTTAGCGATCTTGTCTACCCGGATTGGCCTTGAGATATTAGAACCTCTTTAATTTCGTGTATCGGACTTTTCTTTCAGATGGGCCAATGAAGTACAAAAATTGAAATCACATTTATGACGGGTACACCAAAATGTACATATATTAAATAAATATAAGTTGAAGCCATAAGCGGATGTGGCAAAGCTTGTGTAATTTGATGTCGTGTATCACCTAATCTCGTAGATTTACTGTCTCGTCTGAGGAGTCGGCGGCGGCGGTCGGGGCAGGACGGGCAGTGGGGGCGGATCGCGGGGCGATGGGACGTGTGCAAGAAGCGCAACGGGAGCCTGCCTGCCTCCGCCACGCGCTGGCGCAGCCGCCGCACGAGAGCGAAAGCCGGAGAAAGCGCTCCTTGCCGCCCTACACCGCAAATCCAATCAGCGACCTTCAGCGTTTTTATGGCGTTGCAATGAATGGGAAACCTGGCGTAAAAGAGCAACGCGGCGTTGCTCTCGCGAGTTATCGTCCACGATCGGAGAACAGTGCGAGAAGCAAAGGTACTTTGCAGCGTTATCGCTCATGCGGTGTTGGAGAAATGTAGACATCGCGTGTCTTGAGAGAAAAAGGGACCTGATTTCGAAATAACTGAAATTACTCCGACTTTTGGTCACGTACTAAAGTCGGCCCTTCATCTGACTACTCAAAATGTTTTATTATATAGAAAAAATATGTTCAACAATTTTTTACGCATTTGAAATAAGAAACTGATGTTTGACACAATTATTACTATTCAGATGAGATGAGATGATGGGAAATGCGTGTTCGCGAAATACGCAAGACGCATCGACTGTGACACAACACAAACACAAGACGGAAATACACCTGCCGGAGGCTAAATCCCAATGAGTAACAGACTACTCGAGCTATTACATCACATCTCGCACCGGACTGTAATTTAATTTTCGTGGCGTATTCATTCTCAAGCTGTATTGTAAAGTGCAAATGAATTTAGGGCCGGAAGTGGAATTTTAGTAAATAAAGTCTGTTGCAGACAACATGTTATGAATCAACGAAAATGTTGTACATCTTCTGACAGAAATTTAGAATTGATAGTTTGACACCACTGAAAAAAAAATCTACGTCAGTCTAAGGGGCCACACAAAGGAAGGTAGAAATTTGAGCCAATTACAAGTAAGATGCGCCTTTCATAACCCCTCGGAGCCAAATGTAAGTCAATGGAAGATGGGATCAGACAAAAATAGAAGAAAAAAATTGAGGTAATATAAGTCAACCAATATAACGACCATTAAAATAACAGTCATTAATTCATATCAGATTGAAATATATTTTTGTATTCAGATAGGTATTGAAAGGCCAAATAATCTAATTAAAGAGTCCTTATCTTCCACGTTTAAAAACTAATGATGCAAGATAATATTTCGACTTTTCCAAATATAAATTCGCATTTACAAACTTCCCATGGTATTAGTAAAAACGCTTCACTTTTTTGTGACAATAAGAGAACATTATAAAAATAGAATTATAATACAGAACGAACATCGAACTTCGTGAAGCAGAAAATAATCCGAAATCTTTGAGTTGACAGGAAGAAAGGTAACTCGGAAGTGAAGTTGAATAATGGTTAGTTAGCTAACGAGATGAGAAGTTGAAGGTCGACCGATGTACTTCTGAAAAAATGATCAAAATTATCTGAACTGAATTAGTCTTCATTATTGAATATAGATAATGCAATGATTAAATTCCTAAGTTAGTTTAAACTGACACAATGAGTCAATTCATAAAATGAAAAATCACAAAACATCCGTGTTTCAGGTATCCGCGCCTTCAGAAGCCATTTAACGCAGTTGAAGAGTGACGCCACAACACGCGCGTCAGAATTGAAATTTTCTACTGAAGCAGTACTTCCTATGTGCGGTTATTGAACTCAGAAACACAGTCCCCGCCAACAACGTTCCATTAATTGAAACCAGGCCAGTAACGAAGACAAGTCATAAACCGGAAGATCGTCGAATTCATGGTGTGAAAAATAAACGGAGCCTGGAGGGGGGGGAGCCGCAGAACAGCAAAGCGCGAGGGGGTGCTGTCGGTGAGGGGGGAGGGGGGGGGAGGGTGCGGTGGAGCGGCGCTCCGGAATAGGGCGGGGGCTGGCAGGGGGCGGGCGGGGAAGGGGGGGTGGCGGAAGGTGAGCGCCTTCCCCGGGCCGCCGCGACGCCGCTTCGGCGCCAATATGCAGCGGCGAGGAGGAGCGAGCGCGCGCTGGGCCGGCCCTGGCGTGGCGGCCGCAGCCTCTCGCGAGCCAGCACGCGCACGCGCTGCAGCCAACGCGCTCTTTGCCTCGCCCATCCAACGCCGCGTCATTCAGACGTCAGCGGACCGTACGAACCCCACGCACCTTCAAACGGGAAGTGCAGTGGAACAAAAAATGAAGCGACAGCGACAGATTCGCGTCCCGCTGGAAGGTGAATGGGTGCCTGTACGCCAAAAGCGGCTGGCGACTGACTCCGATGCTTTCCACCGTATACGCACAGGTTTGCATGGTGGTGGACGGCGAAGCGAAGAGACGACAGCGAAGACTCACCACAGTGCTCAATGACTTTCTATTTCTTTATGCAGAAAATCCAAGCAGATGTTGGCGATTTATTGTTCCCGAAGAATGAGGTTTGTTTACGAGCAGTTATGCTTGCGCAATCTGTTTTCCTTCCGGGATACTCGAGATGATAACACTGCCCACACAGCGACGACAGCAGGACCCCAACTCTGACCCCACTCAAGCTTCCCCCAAGGCTTCGGAGAGCCGAACTGTACCTCTCGCTAGCTCGGCATGCGGGGCCCTTTCACACGCACGAAATTCTTTCGTCGTCGTTTCTTGCAGGAAAATGAAGCCCCCGCAGGCAAGACGAGGAAGCTTCGACAGGTTGCAAAGCGGCAGGGCGCATCAGGCGAAATGTCTGGAGGGCGAAATCACAAACTTTTTTGATATTTTGTTTACCTCATCCAATGTTACTCGAACGTTGTTCACCTTAATATTATCAGATTACCCACAACTTTGTCTCATTTAAAAAAAACAAGGCTAGGTTCAATTAGGTTAAAAAGAAAAAAAAAAAAAAAAAAAAAAACAACGTACATGTCGCGCCAACCTTTAGCGTTGCAAATAGAATAGAATACAATCTAACACATATATTCAGGTTCTTTTTTCAGCTTGTCTGAGCAAAATTTCTGAACCCCACTGCTTTGGTTTAAATGAAAAGCTTTTTTTAGAAGCACCATTCATTAGCTGAGCAATGATGCTCACATCCCTTGTACGATTCTCTACCACGAGGTGTCTCTTCCTTTTCCTGGTTTCGTTTCCACTGAAGTTTTTCTTCTGCTGGTTCATATAGCTGTAGATTATTCAATTATATATCTTATTTGCACGTCATCTTCTTCGCTTTGTAGAATTCAGCTCGTGATCTTGCACAAAGCGAACGAAATGCGGCGGAGACACTGTTTATGAAATTAGAAACTTGCTTCGGAAGTTGCTGCTGTTTGTGAACACAGCGGACCACGTAAGGCACAGAATCACTGCAGGGTCGTAGGAATACAGAACGTAAGCCACGCGAGGCTTAGAAATATTTATATAAGGTTAAGCGTTAACGCAACGCTAACGGCGTCAGCTTAGGTGCTCAAAGGGATTACTGATATGGCTCCACTAATGCTCGGTCTGATATCGCAAAGGCGATCCCACTGAGAACTATCCAAGGAAGATTCCGTGCCCCTTGAATTAATCAGCTTGGGAGACGGGGACAGAGTTGAAAAAATATTCTTGAAATTAAATTTTCGCCGCGGTACTTACATATCTTTTGACACTGTGAATACATTGAACATTATAAGACGTAATAATTGTGTATACATTACATAAATTGTCATGTTCTTTAAGTTCCTGGTTTGAAACCTCCAATGAACATGTGTTTAATTTTCCCCTACGGTAAACAATGCACGAAATTTCAACCACGTGCATCATTTTTGTCTTACAGATACGTTTTACGGCTCTTTACACCCAACCAATATCAAGAAATGAGGCACCAAATGACATAATGGCACAGAAAGGTGCGAATTGAAATGTCAGTTTATAATATAGATATTTGTTGAAAGAACACTACTAAATTAGGCAGGCTCATAGGCAATGCAGCAGAATCCGGTCCGCGCAGCAGCAGCAGCAGCAGCAGCTAGTATCTGGGGATCGATCGGGCGTGATCCGTGCGCCTTAGCGCCGAAACATGGTTCTCGAGGCCAAGGCCACGAGTTGTGCTTCTCAATCCATAAAATGACCTATTCTTTTTTATATTTTCGGAGGTTGGGAGCGATTTCCACCATAGCTCTTATGTGTACCCTGACGCTGAGGTACATGTCATACCAGTTTTCCGCAGAAAGTTTCCTTCAGAGGCATGGGGAGGATGTAGTTGTATTGTCCGAATGATATTCCTGTCTTCTCTCTCCTCTGGGGTGAGGGATGCGATGTTGCCACTTACTCGGGAGGCAGACACGTGCTCGTTCCTCCATTCCATCCCAACAGCAGCAGGAACCAAATCGGAATGAGAGCACAGAACCACGCACACGGGGCACAGTCAAAGAAATAATGGCAAGTCTGCAGTGACGTCAGTAGAATTTGAAGCCTCTGATTGGTGAACGGAACCACCTCTCCCCACTCAGCCGCAAGATGTCCAGTAGAAACAAGTATTATTCGAACAACAGTAGCCAAGAAATAAAAACGTTTTGAGAACCATACTTGTCATTAAAAGGAATTTTACTTTCCGATTCCTATTCGTTTAATTTCAAAGATTCTGTTAAATGAGGGAGGAGGAGAAAGAGTGGGAGAGGGAGATGAGATAGGGAGACAGAGGGGGAGAGACACATCCAAAAAGAATATAGAAGAATTATTGTTTACTCAATTATGTTTATTTATATTTGACGAAAATAACATTGTACATCATTGGGCCATTCGTTTTGGACCCCAAACTTCCGTACGCAACGCACAACCAAGCACTCTATAGACAAGAGGCCGAAAGGTGTCACAAAAATGCAAACTACAGCAGCAGCACAAACAATTTCCATAAATGAAACGTTCCGTAAGGCGACGCACAACGCGCAACTTGCTTGTCTTAAGGAACGCTCAACCGAGCGCGTTTGGTCCGGATGGCCTGGTTCGGAGGTGTCCCGGCCACGAAACTCCACTGATTGCGGGAATCCATCACGCGTTGCAGCGCGTGCGACGAGGACCCCCGAGAGCGCTCCCACCAGCCTCTTTGACTCCCCGCCGCAATTCCACGCGCGCCGCCTCCCCCACAGACGCACGTAGCCATGCAGGTTCTATTACTTTCAACCTCTAACTCTCAGCTATAGGAAACACATTTGAAGTGGATGTTTTCAGGCCATTTATATCGTTTGTAAACAGAATGTAATTTATTAGAAACCATCACAACAGCTCACTTGCTATAAATATATTAACGGTACGAAAAAAGGTGTATAAAAGAGAAAGCAATTTCTGAAGTATATCGTATTTGTTCAGTAATAAAAGTAGACTGGTAAATTAATATACATTCTATGTAATCCTACAGATGAAATCACTATCAGTAATAATAACAATCAAGAATGTATAACTAGGAGAGTGCACAAATAAATTCTAATAAAAATTGAAAAAAAAATCGTGAGAAACAAAAGTAGGAAGTATTCTGAAAATAACGGGACAAGTTCTCTTTACAAACATGAACATGATATTTATTAAGCTGCCAGCCAATATATACAGCCAATCAGTAGCCGAGTGTGATTTTTCGAATGACCTAGTCTTTTTTTAGAGAAACGGGAAGACCTGCATGAATGCAGGACATTGCACTAAAAGAGAGATCTCTTTATCGGATATCACGGCCTCCCATGCTCTATAAACCAGTTTACCACAATCTACATTACGCTGCAAGTATCTACACGCAAGGGGACACCGAGCAGAGCGTAACGAAGGAATGGCTTTGGTTAACGCATTGAAATCTCACGGGTACCAACCCAGGGCCATCAAAAAGAATCGCAAACTACCTGAGAAACACGTCATCACCGTGTTGTGGGTCGCGCAACCGTAATACCTGCAATGGCATTTATGGGGGCATTTATTTCACATAATGCGAACGAGGGCAAGGAACATCCTATATTGTATTAGTTGCCCAAATTCACAGCAGTACATAAGAAATAAAAAATTGGGAGCGATGAGTGGGAAAAAATGAGGCTTTACATAAAGTATCCCCGAAAATCAAGATATATGTTGTGCAGGGCCTCGAGCTTGATCAAATCGATCGGGAAATATCAATTTTGGAGAAAATCGACTGAAGTGATTAGGAGCTAGCGTTGAGAAGCAGGCGAACAGACGCTTGGTCGTCAATCGATATTTCTGTATCAAGGAACAAAAAGGACCTCAAGTAATGTATTATTCTAACTAGTACGTCTTTGTCGAAGTAATACTTACTATACATTTCTATATAGCTTGAAACATATCCACTCCATCTGTCTCTTACAAGGTTTGGATGAAATGATCTTTAACTGTGACCGAGCAATTCTTCCTGCAAAATTGAAAGAACATTTGTCAGGCAGAATCTTTTCGTCTGCAATGTTTCCACTGACGTCGAGGCATTCGATCGTTCTCCTAATGCTGAACAAGGCAGTAGAGACACACGGAACTATCACCCGGGCAACGGGACACATCACCCTCTCTTATACAGTCACCGTGACGCGAGTACAAATACGTTCCCAACATAGAAATGTGTTCGCGAGGCACTTCCACAACAAAACTCCCCGGATAAAACTGCGTCGACGACGGCATACATTCCCGCGGGAGGTCGCCATGCAGCCCGCGTAACACGAGCAAAGGTGGGACGGAAACTCGACCCAGCGCCCGGCGTCGGCTCGCTCTCGCTTCCATTTCGGGCGCGCTATTCCGCAAGCGGAGGCAGGGGGTGGGGTGGGGTGGGCGTTTACGAGCGCGCGAGCGAGGCGCCGGGCGCGGCAGCAGCGGGCATGCGCGTGCATAAGACATGGCTCTTCTACGGCGCAGCGCGGCCCGACCCGGTGCCCAGCGCCCTGCGACATTGGACGACGCGGAGTCCAAAGGTTCAAAGCAAACGGGGGTGCGAAGGCGACGATCCAGTCGCAGGGGTGCGGGAAAAAGACGAAATGAATTTTCAGTGTTCGCAGGGCTAAGGCACAGGTCAGAAAGCGGATTTTAGGAACAGGAAGATTCTTTGTTCCCAATAGTGCTGAGTAAGAATGTTTTACTGAATCACACAGCAAGTGAGTTTTGAAAATATTGCCTGATGCAGCGTTCTGAAAACCTGCTTCAGGAATAAAACGTGAATTCATGTTAATCAACCTGACGTGTTGTTTAATGGCAATGGTACGACTTTTCCAACTTCACTTGCCACGTTTTCACATTCAAGAAGATTTTCTTAGCACTGATAACATAGTACCAACGAAATTTGAGAGGAAAAAGAGTATTAGAATAAATATTTTTTTTAATTGAAAAAGAAACAGCATTTACGAGAACATTAATAATAATAATACATTATTGGTACCCAAGAATGGAGAGAAACTAAGAACCAACAGTGTAACACACCTATAATGTTAAATTTCTAGACCTTCAAAGGTGTTGTTATAAAAATATAGAAATTGTCGAAGACAAGCTTACTTTATTAATCCATAACGCTTCTGCCTGCAAGCTTTTAATGACAGACTTCAATCCAAGACAACGTCCGCTACAGAATGAAACCGCAGCGATGAAACGTACTTCGCACGACGTCTGGGAGCTTGTTTTACGATGTGATTATCTCCGCAGTAACGAGATGTCGGGCTGCTTCTCTCTGTTCACGTCTGCGATTTTGGCCACGGGGTCGTGAAAACGGCAGGCACGGGAAGAACCGAAATCACGCGCGTGGAGGTCCGCCGACGAGGTTTATGGGCGAAATCGCAGCTCGCTAGCGACCCTCCCCCTTTACAACTCCGGTACGTCACGTTATTGAAAGGCCTCGGAAGCGGGGCCGCCGTGCGACACGACAATGCGGCACTTTCCAAGCCTCCGCAACCCGCTCAATGCGAGAGTACACAACGCTGGACATTTAGCAGGTGGTGTCCCCTTTTCAAGATACAATTTGCTCAAATTAATTACTACAGTGAGATAAAATGCTTTTATCTTGTACATCCAAGTTACTCTATTCACCGCGAGCAGACTGCGAGACGTAAACGATATTGGTATCCATTTCAACTAGTCATAACACATAAACTTATCATCACTGCAGAGTTCACTCGGGATCCAAATATTTCCAATATATATAATTTGTGGTAAGTCGCACGCTGTTTCGTAACGCTAGATGTTGCATGGAGGAAGACCGACGTGCCAAGTGAATACTATATAGGACTAACAATTATTTCAATTTGGTAAGTATAAAATTATTTTTTCTTAATACGTGATTACCACTCTTTTCCTGGGATAAATTTTCTTGTTTTTTCGCAATTTTTTCAGAATGTTTTTTTAATTTTTCGCTGACAAAATTTGAAGAACATTTCACAGTATTAAGAGAGAGGATTACATGACAGCAAACTTTGTTCCATATCAAAACGCTTTTATTGGCTAAACCCTTTTCTCCTCGGTATTTCCGATTCCTTGCGCTAACGCACTCCGAGTGAGACAGAGACATTACGTTTCAAATCTCTTCGTACTTCTCGTTATGAATTGCTTGTATCTCAGTTTTCATCGCGAAAAAGAAAAAAATTAACAGTATTAACTAAACAAATACTATTTAGTAAATAATATCAGTTTTGTCTCAAACATATTGTATTAAACATTCCATGAATTTTTCCAGCTTTCCAGAAAGTGGTCTCTAAGTACCGATATATTTATATTGTAAATCAAATAAATCTTGCAGGTGATAATTTTTTCGGTTTACATTTAGGGCACAACAAAGATTTCAATAAAATTTTATCAATTCGTGTTCTAACATTTTACTTCGCTGTTTCAGGCAATTTACGAAAAATGTGTAAAATTATGACAGCGGAGATAATCTGAGTCCCCCGGCAAATTCAATGCATGTTATTTCAAGAGTATGCAACTAGTATAACTTTCTTCTCTGTAAAGGAAAATAATTTGGTTTATAGAAAATAAGAACTATGAAACATTAGAATGAAAATATTTTTGAATTGTCATTAGAAGCAAGGGAATCTTTTATACCACACGCGACTATTTAAGGGGTGCAACCTCGGTCGGAGACTGGCCCAAACCCTGTGTCGGTAGCTGAACTGCTTAACCAAGTTCAGTGAAGACGAGATTAAGCAGCTCCAGACACAGAGGGTCCCTCGAGCCGCTGGCCGTTAGGGATTTAGATTTTATTTAGATTTATTTAGTCAAAAAACAGTAAAAACTGTATGTGACGTAGGGGGGGGGAGAAGATTATGGGGGATGGAATGATATTATGGGGAAGGGATGAAAAGCAATGACAAAATGAGTCGGGACTAAAGGAGAACTACTCCATTTTCAATACCGAGTAGAACATTGTTACGAGAGTAACAATTTTTTTAAGAACATCCCTAAAGCGCGGATTCTATCCAGACTGACGTCCGGGGATTTTCGAAAGGCGGAAAATGCACAGCGGCCATGTCGTATTAGCGGTATGTAAAATAACCCTGACTCAATGCCAGGCAAAGTAAAACCCTTCCAGAATTCCCGTCCTATACAGATTCCGTATTAGCTTAACCGGAATCTCCTCAAATAATGGATGAATGTTTCCGAGACTGTAGTTGAATTCCCTGAAAAGGCTGGGAATCTTTAGGGTACCAACTGAAAAATTCCAAGCAACTTCATCCCAACTCCCCGAATCAACGAATCGACATCAGGTTAACAAATCCAAATTCTTTAATTATTTCAAGAAACAATGCGTAAGATGAAGGAAATGACCGAAGTAATGAGAACTTGCTTAATGTTTACCTACGGAGTCATTAAACGAGAGAAAGAAAGAAAGACGGAGACAAATAAAAGAGAAAAAAGGGAGAAGTACATGAATTTCGTCATTTTTAAGCTCGCCCATCGTACAATTTCATAACAAAAATCTCCCACCCTTAAGTGTACGTATACACCATTAATCTGCCTTCACTCACTGCGAACTAGAGGTACCCTAGAAAAGAAAGTGACACCTGAAGTGTTTCACTATCATTGGTGATTTTTGTCGTTAAAACGTGATTTTGAGACACTTTTCGTGAACATTTTACCAAAATGTCTCGAAGGAGACGCTTCTTTTGACAGTGCCAATCCCCCTTCCCCTCCCTTCCCCCACCAAAGCGGGCACGTAGTATTTCTTGGAGGACCCCGTTTGCCCAATGGGTGTACTGCTTGTGTGCACTCTGGTGGTGGCTCTCGCTGGGAAGAAGCCGCCCCGCGTGCGCCCCGCCGCCGCCGAAAGCTTTTGCCGCAAGGGACACACTGCCCTTAATTACCGGGCTTTACGAGATGTCGCCAGCCTAGGCGCTACGGCGAAACCGTTTCGTATGAGCTGCGGCACATCTGCCTCAACACGCCCATGTTTATATTTTGCTGAAAACGGAATAAATAAGTGACGAAATATGAATAGGAATTTACATAGGCAATTGATTTTTATTATCTCATTAATGGCTGCAATTCGTTGCAGAATGATAGCCTCTATGACACACTTTCATTATACTACATGTGTTTTCCCAATTACGCAGCACTGAGAGGCAATAGAGGTAATCGTTGGTCATAGCTGTAGTAAATATTTCGTTCTATTGAGAAGGCCCGCGGTACGATGACGGTAAACCGAACCGCCAGAGAAAAATACAAAGTTGTTGAACAGGAGTTAATCAGTTACGAAATTAACGCCGTCGAATGTACGACAGACAGATATACAAGAAATATCTAGAAATACATAGAAATATAAACTTCTAATGGTTATTATTCATAGAAAAAATACGGTAAGAAACTCTAAGTACTTGGGATTAACACACTCTTACTAAGTTTGCGAGGAACACGCTTGCAACGTAATGTAGTACTTTATACTCATCACTACACCCTTTCATAACATACTATTAACAACCACACTGAGATTATTTTTCATTTTCAATTTTATTTATAATGACAGTTCCATCAACATACATAAATTCTCTGTACGAAGCTGCACAGAGTCTGCACACAGAAAAGGTCCAACGAAGTTCCTTCGTCAGTCCACTTGAAAAAAACAAACAACAAAACTTCCACTCCATTCTTGTGCGGCACGTCAAACGCTGCTATTCTTCGAGCGAGCGTTCTCTTCGTGGAGAATTTCGCCGGCGGCGGCACTGTGGCTTTGCGACGAGCGCGCGCTCGTCCTCCAGACGGCCACAGCTCCTGGGCGGCGCCCCCGCGCGGAACGTCCGTTAGCCCCCGCCACAGCCTTTTCAAAGGCCACAGTCATCGCCGCGACCGCACCTCTGCCACTGCCACTGCCACTGCCACTGCCGCTTTCAACACAATAATTGCTATCCGTACCGCAACAAATTACCATGATCCTCTGGGTGCAGGCTTAATTAGTAAATTCCCTCCGCCTTTCCACGTGTGATAAAAGCATCAATTACTGCCATGTCATCTAAGGAAAACAGAATATACCGACATTTCCTATGTTTTCTACTTCTGTCAGAAGTCGACTGGAAACTTAACACTCACCGAAGGTGAAAGGCAAGAGACAAAAATACCAACGAACGGTACTGGAAGTTTATATCAATGTTTCGAAAGTCAATGAGAATAAATCCAGCTCTTAGAACAAATGTACTTCTCAACATTTTAAGATAATTTTGACTTTCTGCACTGAACGTGCTAAACGGTACGCAAGTTTCGCGGTGTTTCAAATATACGAAGCATCCAACAAATACGCTCACTTTTTGCCCGGTGAGGGGAAACTGTTCCCGCACTGTGCCAAACGCAAGGGTGCAAGGAATGAACCCAATAATATTTCGAATTACATATTATGTCTCAATTTAAACTATCATTGCTATGTTAAAAGGTGAAAATATTAAAATACATTTTAAAGTTTCAGTATTGTAATATTTAATACATTAATATGTAACTGAATGTTCAAATTAATTAAAAAAAGTAGTATACATAAAATAACTAGTTTTTTTTATCGAGATAACATATGGTCAATCGTAACTAACTACTTGAAATTTTGTGTCGTTAGATTCAACAGCTTAGAAATAAGTCGCAAAGAGGGACAAAGATATTTCAAAAGAAAAACATTTAAAAGGAATTCTTTTAGAGACCCAATAGTAACATTAAACAACAGGCTATGTACCTGCAATATCATTATTTTGATTCCGCAAGAGTTTAAAACTGTTGGTGAATTTTACAAATTTTACACCTGATTTGTTTTGCACACATTTATCTATGACACTAAACTATCAGCATTGTTTATGCTCTGTAAAAAGACCAGATATGCTTTTGAAGTCGGAGCCTCTGGACAAAAATGTACCAGAGTATACCTGTTCTACCAATAAGAATATGTTTACACGAATTCCAAATCGGGAAATGACAATCAGACGTAACGAAAATAGTGCATGCCCGAGAACCTTTGGTCATTATCTCGCCTCTTTCGTAAAGATCGCCAGTCTCATGTGAAAAAGGAACACGAACTTCCCTTATCGCGTAAAGTAAAACCAATTTAGTACTCTAAAAGATGGGAACTTTAAAAAGTCATTAACTATTCAACGGAGAACCTGAAATAATTTCTTAAGTTAAGGTGAGCTCTTACCATGGCGTTTTCTTTCTAAGGGCAAGACAACCCCTTAAAGTTTCAATTTCTGAGCATTCTACCAAAATTGACATACTTACTTTTACCTGTGCTATTCGCGTAGATGACAGGATAGCAGTGGGCGAAACCGTAGCATAAGAATTGAAGAGCAACAATAATTAGAGAGCAAAAGAAGACCCGTGTATTTTCTCCTGGAATTTCAATGGTTAACCGTTCCGAACTAGAAGTTCACTTCTTTGAGCTTTGAGTAAGAGGACAAAACTTACAATTTATTTAATCGTCAAGCCGTATCGAATATACGACATTCGGATCATATGTTTCATAAGTATTACGCCAAACAAAGTGTGGTGTTTTACAAAGTCTCACGTCCATTCACATGACAAAATTAATACACATCCATATTTAAATAACACGCAAAGGGGAAAGAGTAGTCTAGTGAAATTTGTCCCGGTACCCTGCTTTGTGAAGAGGGACAGAGAGCATAAGCAAATCGTCATACACATTGAAGTTATGCCACCCGGAAATTTCAAATACATACATTTATAAGACTATAGACACATACATGGTGATTCCGCCCTCGTTGCTATACGCAGGAGGAATATACCGTATGTAATGAACAAACCGAATTTGCCAAAATTGGATACACTTCGTTTAGATTGGAAATAATTGACGTAAAAACTTTGAACTCTGCGCTGGTGCTCGTGTAACACGGGCTAGGCCACGTGAGTGAACGGCTCACCTCGCGTTTGGGCTCGCCACTAATCTGGAGAACTCTGTCATTAATACTATCCGCTACGCCCCGGAAGCGCTCGTAAAGCAAATAGCACGCGAGATCAACACCTCCCAGACACCTGGCGAACAATTTATCCGATGACATTACGACCTTTCCATTTCCAGCAGGTGCAGCATTTGCGCAGTACAGACCTGCTATGCCGTTCTGAATTCTTGAAGTTTTTCCTGTGCAAATGCAAGGAATACCAGACATTTCTGAAACCGTTCTTTGGACATATGAAGCGTGTTTTAAAAGAACTGTAACAATTAATGTGCATGTTGCATGTGTGGGTCAAAGAATATTCACATGTCGCACGCAGCGTAGCTCACCAAGAGAGATTCTCTGAAATTCTGGTTGGCAGGCGTTGGCATTGTGGATAAACCGGTCGTCACTTCTTACCCGAATGTTTGACAAACGTTCAGAATCCGAATTTAGTAACTCCCTACGCGTTTGGAGTACGTCCCGTTGTCCCGAATGTGCAGGTACAGATGTGATACCAGCACAATGGCCCGACAGAAATATCGCGGAGTTCGGGAATACCAAGATATGCAATATCCACATATGTGTATCGGCCGAGGACACTCAATAGAATAGCCACTACAGTCACCTGATTTGAATCCGCTGTACTTTTTTTTTTTTCGATCTTAATGAAATACCGCGTTTATGCTACCTGACCACCCGGCAGCGTTGTGCGCGTCACGAGACCAGGTGGCAAAATCGTTCGTTCACGCAAGACGAGGTGATTATGAACTCTTGTAGAGACCTTGTTACACGAGGTGAAAATGCGAAATTTTGGTTGTATAAGCAAATGCTAATCAAGTATCCTAAAAAAGACTTGAATAGTTTTCTCCCCTTTCATATTTAGGTTAGTAGGTAGTAATAACAACAACAAAGAACAATATATAATGTAATATTTGGGATACATGTATACAAAGAAATTCATATCAAAAAAAATATTTTTCAAAATTTTGAATAGGGTTCACACTATTTTCTTTTGTACATATGAATAAATTAGTGTACTCTATCATGGGATTCTGAATGAGCGAAGATGACTGAATCATCCTATACATGTCAATTAGTCATGCATATTAAAAATTATTGTATCATTGAATGTTTAGTTTTTTCGGGCGCGTCAACTGCTCTGGTTATTAGGTCATAAGGGTAGTGTACTATTTTATCACGAGAGATGGCGGGGTATTTCCCCTTCAAAGCGAAGCAACGTTTGTGCCGCGACAAGCACTAAGTTCTTGAAAGGTCTCCCGACATTTGTAGTAGTGTATAGCATGTAAATGTAAGCGTATGTTCGTATGTGATGAGAATAGGACAAGGAAGAGGAGGGAAAGATCGTACCATGGACCATTTGCTACGGTACTGCTCCGGCACTCGCCTGGCGATGACCGGAGAAACCACGGAAAACTACCGATCGGTGTAGCAGCTCGCTAGAATTCTCCTCCAGGGACTCCAGAATTCTCCTCAGATCACCAAACGACACAACAAAAATGGTGTTTTGTAAGTGAAAGGTGGAAAATATATTTCAACTTCTTGCTTTGAGAATAAGACTAGATCACGAACAATATTGAAGTGCCATTTTATCCAGATGAATTTCGGTCATACTCTATTGATACTGAACTAACCAATGCGTCGAAACGAGGCGAGGATATCAAGCAGTGATATAAACGAGAAGATACAATCTGACAATTACATGGTTTAATAGCAAACAGTTTCGGCCCTGTTGAGGACATCTGCAATGCTGCTTTTATTAGTTAATTAGTCAAATTAACTAAGCGATTCTCCGCATTCACAAGTACACACCTCATCCCTGAAAATTTATTCATTTCTCTCCTCGCCGAAATAAACGTTGTACAAAAATAATATTATTGAGAAAATTACGAAGCATTACATTCCCGGGTTACATTTCTCGTGACCTGCCTCCAAGCCACACGTGTATTTCAAGCGGTGAATTGAGAACTCCACAAGGCAATACATTGTTGTTGCATTCACTGCACCCCATCGCATCATAGCGCCTCAAAACACACGGTGCGCGGCGAGGCGGCGACGGGAGCGGTGCTCAGACCCATAAAACGCAGCTGGGGCAAAATAAAACAGCGAAACGCGCCACTAGGCGGAAACCGGTTGCAGCGACCAGCGGCCGGCGAACCGCGCGCGCGCTGCATTCCGAGAGCAGCCCGCCCCTCCGCCCCTCCCCCGCGCCGCGCCGCGCCGCGCCTCGCGACAGCCGAGGGGGAAGGTCGCAGCCGCCTCCCGAGATGAAACATGCACTACACTCACGGGACTAATGACTTCAGGCGCGTTCAATATTTACACGAGCCGATATTTTACTAATGCGGGCAACCGAATTGCTGGCGATGGAATGTTTCCCTCTTACTGAATTCAAGAAATGGCACTCGTCAAAAGAGATCAAAGAACTCAAAGTAGACCCACACAGAGAGATAAGATTATTTTTCAAGCAATAAAAATGTTAGAACAAGAAGAAGCGAAACAATATCGGTCGTTCATTGCAAAAACTTCCTAACTCTGAATCGATTTATGTATTCGATCAGTGCGATATTTTTTCCGATCATGCCTAAATCCTGAGCATCTTACCTCAGTATGCTACACCATATGTTAGAGAGTCTTTTTTCTCTACATTTAACAACAGGATTTATTAATTTCCTTACCAGGGCCTGGCAATACGTTTTCTACCGAACACTGGCCATTTTCCGGCGCACGAACTACCTACGTCAGGGCGAGGAAGGGAAAAGAAAACAAGAAGAGAAAGAAGAAGAAGAGGAAAAGAAAATACGGGACGAACGTTAAGAATAAAAATAAGACAGCTTTGTAGAGCATTAAAACTGAACAGGAGATGAGCGAAACACGCATCGCAGGTACGAGCAATGTAGAAAGGGGGGACAGCGGGCGAGTGCGGTGGCTGGCAGCGGTGACGCGGCGGGAAAGCCGAAACTGTTCGCTAAACAATGATTTAAGTGTCAGATTACATCGTCTCATTTACTTCACTGCTTGATATCTTCGCCTCATCTCAACGCATTGGTTAGTTGAGAATCAGTAGAGTAGGACAGACATGTATCTGAATAAACTAGAGCTTCAATGTTACGTGTCGTGTTAAGATCTTCAGAGCAAATAGTCTTATTAATTCTCAAAGCAAGAAGTTGAAATTTACTTTCGCCCCTTTCACTTATGAAACATGATTTTTTTCGTGCCATTTGATGGTCTTAGCTCTAAACTCTAATGCGTGACCAACTATAATTACTGGCTGAGTTGGCTCAGGGCATCAGCTGGTGTCACTGCAGTGTCTTAGTCTGAGAGGTTCCGACGGTGGCTCGATTTTCGACTCTAGCTAGAATTCAGCTATTGTCTGGACGAGAATTCTAGAGACTGGTTACACTGATCGGTAGTTTTTCGTGGTTTCTCCAATCATCACCGAGTGCCGGAGCGAGTGCCGCAGCAGTACCGTAACAAACGGGCCTCGCGCGATCTTTCCTTCCTCTTTTTCCCTGCCCTCACCTCCTTCCTAACGTCCTGCGAGGGGGGAGGGGTGGAGAGGGGTGGGAAGGGGGGAAGGGGCGTTTGCGGAGGAAGGAGAGCCGCCGCAACCGGATAATTGCGTCTTCCATTACGCGCTTGTATGCAAATGTCGGCCCCTGCGCCTCCCCTTCCGCTCTGGGAACGGGCGCTATCCACTCCGGAAGCCGCCGCGCCACGCCTCGTGTTCCACGCGTTCGTTCAACTCCCCCGCCTCGCAAGGCGAAAGCACTACGCGCAAACGGTCGGCGGCCCGCTACTTACGGAAGATTCGGGTCCAGACGGGACGACGGGAACCGGAGGGCTCAACAGGCAACAGATTCCTGCCTGGTTTACCGTCTATTCACAAAGCAAATGGGCAAAATAAGTCGTGTAGGCTTTTGGTAAATGAAGACTTTTCAGTCCAGTTATTTATTTTAGGGAATACTAGGGAGGAGATATATTTCATTCTACCAACATAAAGCAACGTAAATGAAAACGAGTTTGCTTTTATTGTATCAAAACCTTTTTTTAATTACGTCATGCAATGCCTTTCCCCACCTAGCATTCGGCCTTTGCTAATGCTTTCACACGCATTTTCTAATAATTAGCTTCCAGACATGGCGTAACAATTTAGTATATATCCAACAAAACGCAATTTATGAATTGAGGATTAATAAGCAATATTCATTATGTGAAAAATACATACACAAAGGACATAACTAACACTTCAAATCAAGCAAATGAAACAAATACACGTGATTCAATTTCAGAAAAACTACACATATATCAATCATTTTCTACAATATTCCTATAAAGTACATACCGATTCGTATAAACGTTATATTATTTTTTTATAGTTGCAGAAATCAAAAATACACACACACACACACACACAAGTTAAGCGACACCGCATCCCAGCGGCTCTCGCAAGGGGAACCCGGGAGATGCGAGGAAGTGGCCGAGCGGGGGACGACGCGCCACGTAACTGCCCTGGAGCACTTCGCCGGAGCTTCAGTACTTCGCAGGTGAGTAGATCGGCGATTCCAGCAGAGGGTGCGCCACTGCCTTTCTAAAGCGTTTCACACCTGCAACCAACTTATTTGTGTTCTTCATTCTTTCCAAACTAGCACGTTCTTACTCCACCCTATATTGTGCAATGTTGTTTAATTAAGCAAGTTCTCATATCAAACCACGCTCAATAGACACATTTTTAAAATGAAAACTGTGACCATTTGACGGATATAATATGGTATAATATCCAAAATCTGTAGCTCTTTTTAATCTGTAAATAGTTTTTATAACAAAGGAGGTAATATTTTCTTATCATTTCTTGCCAAAAACGCATTGCTACCTTTATTCATTGAACTTAACCTACTTAAATAAAACGGAGTGACTGTAATTCCATAATAACTATCTTTCTTATCTCTAAAGTTTATTTAAGGATATAAACACAAATTCATTTGCTTTTACAATTTGTGGCTGCCTGTTTGCCCTGGGCAATCACCGGAAAGGCTTATCCGAGACTGCAACACTACAAAAAGGAAGCCTCCCACAGATTTAAGAAACTACGTCCAACCGCTTCACATACTATGCTCAAATCACCTGCCTTCCTCTGCACCCAGTCCTCTTTCTCAAATGTATCTTTTATCAGCTTGAAAACAATATTCCTTTTGCTCCTGACATCAACTTTGTGCGGTCCATGTCCAGCGCCAACGCATGTCAACTCGGGTGAAAGTCTCGTCAAGGAAAGGAGCCTAATGTAGGCCTTGTGGGCAAACCAGTCGGTAGAATTGGGCAACAGGCATGTCCCAAACAAGCGACTTCGAACTGGGAACGTGACGAACACTGACAACAAGAAAGTGAGAGTAGCTATAACGCCTACACTTTCGTCACAGTTGCGAAATAGTCGGGAAAATGGCAGAACGAGCCAAATACCATTACAATAAATATAAAAGTGAATTTTTTCAATAAATTAAAAAAAAATGATAATAATAGTATATTCGATTTTCGTGATATAATTTTTGACACTAGAAACTGGTAAACAGTGCAGAGGGAAATCTCCTACCTAAAGATGCGAAACGCTTGTTTTTTTGTTGTTTTGTATTTTTATATTGTCCTCAATTTTAGGACTAACATGACTATTAACGCCACTAATTGTGATTTCTTTAAAGAAAAATATGTTTTTAAATGGCTTTGGTAGTGAAACATCTTCAAATGTTTTAATATTTCATCTGAATTATTTAATATAAATTCAAAAATTAAGAGTTTATAATTGCATGGTCGAAAGATAAATCGAACCATCCCAACACGTCTACTAGCTGTCAACAATTCGATGTTCTCCAGGATACAAACCACCAAATGTATTCCGAATGTACATATAACAATCAAAATACCTACTACCTAACCATTTGTCGATTTGCATATAATTGCTACAAGAACGGAACTATATCTTAAAATCGGGGAAAACCCCTAGAATAGAAAGCATTCAGTACTCTACACTTTACATCGAAATTATGATAGAAATACTTCTCGCAAATATAGAGAGAAAAGATTTATTGGCGATGGAAAAATAATACCAATAGGTCCAGGAAAACTGCGAACTCTTCGGGGAATTCCGTAGTTGCCTTTTCTGATATAACTTGTGCGTCATGGAAAGTCTATCCGAGATGATAAAGCATTATCTTCTGTGACAATCTACAAAACATTGCAGTAATATGCCTCCACAAATATTGTTTTCCTCACGTTACCACGAAATAAAGGCACCGTATGAACAACACCCACAATTTTAAAACAATTTCCAAAATTCTTGAATTTCAACCCATGCCCATGAGACACCATTAATTTCACCGAGTAAAAAATTAAAATCATTAATTCTATTAAATGTTCTGAGTATTACGATATATTTACCAATATGTGAATCTTAGTGAAAATAAGCACACAAACTATTTTTACTATCGTTTTGCACAAAAATGTAGAGTTATGCAGTTTTTCACACACTATACATTCATAAATTTTACTTCAAAGATGTGCAATTCGGTAGTCCAATGGTACAGAATTATGAATCAATTTATATCAAGTAACTTTTTAAACGCTGAAAATAAACTTTACCAACAAGCTTTTTCATCGGAATCATGTTTTCATATAACAAACCAAGATGCCCAAAAAAAGCACTTTCTATATCCACAAAGGCAAATCAATAAATCGCAGGAATCTCATTATTTGTGATTTCGCAGGCAGTTTAATGAAACGATAAAGTACAGCAGCATATGGAACCAAGGACTTTAAAACACAAATGAGAACATAATTCGATTTCATAAGCAAATCAGGAGGAACGCGGTGGTAGTCTTGGCGTCCCACTGAACAACATTCTGATTTCGCGATTCACTTCAAAATGCAACTCGCTTATTTCACTGGTGGTACGCAAAGCGACTCTCTCTTTCATTAACGCACTGCAATTACTTGATGACATTGCTCATCACGGATTTAATTACGTAAAAGGAACGCATGCGCAAACTCGCCAATTTCATCGAGAGATTTATAGAGCATGCAAGCACACACAACACCGAGTTCCAGTAAGCGAATCATCGTTAACCCCGAAAGGGCAAAGCGCATCCTTTACCCTAGACACATTCACCGACGCAAAGGATGTCACATTTTCGTTTGGGGCATTGTCTGGGGCATTTTCCCGTCCGAACTGAAAACATATCCAGTGTCGCCTGCCTTCAGAAACCCGTACCACACAATGTTATTCCACCTCAATGACTCAAAATAGGTTCATTATACAAACGAAGCAAAACAAGTCTTTATTGCAACCCAATTTCCTACCATCAACACATTTCGAACATTACGATTTAACAAGTATACGTCATATGCACCGCTTTAAAGTTTGTAAAACTATTTTAACAATTTGTTTCCAGTTGAGACCGCTTTGTCTGTTGTGAGGCCTTTGCGAGCCCCTATCTCCAGCGCCTTCTGTCGCTGCGGTGGCTGAAATATCTTCCTTCGCCGAATTGGTGGGTAGGTGACCACGTCCCTCTCACTCTGAGGAAGCCCACGACTCTATCTAATGCAGTTTTTTATTTGTTTGATACGCATATGCCTCTTATGAACCGGGAGGGGTAAGGAATTATGTGATTCCCACGTACAGCTTCTCCTGCCTTCGCCGTAAGTACAAGCCTATACCATTTTGTGTTACATGACTGGGAAGAAGGTGATGAAATGATTAATGGGAATGCGATGTATGAGGCTGTGAGGAGGCCTCCAAGCCACGCTCGTCGCAAACCCAACCAGGCCTCCTGCGCCTGCAGCCGGCACCGACTTGGGGCTTCCCTTCACGACGACTCCTTCCCGGCGCGGCAGATGTAGCCCACAAGCCAGAAGCGCCGTCAGGGAATGTTGCTGCCTTCTACAGAGTGCGCCAGAGAAACTTACTTATTTGAAAGGGCAATAAAAACAAAAGTACTTCAGTTATTGTTTTAAATTTTTATTTGAGAATACAATATCCCAATTTTTTTTTCATGCAGTCTTGAAAATGACATCGGATAAATG
>BOPP01000043.1:1833742-1902957 GCA_017312745.1 Gryllus bimaculatus
CCCCGCGAAGGCGGTCACCACCGCCATCAAACACGACATTCTTCTTCATTATCATCATTATCATTCTTGTGATAATTATTAATCATAATTATGACCTATCCCCATGATTCTCTCTCTCTCTCTCATATATCTTCATTATTACCGGCGTATACATACAGGCGACGCACAGAGAAAAAATGATGACTTTATACCAATGTTATAAAGTCATGATCACCGTTACTGTAATCAACATTATGATTATAGTTATTATCGCCAACAATGACTGTAAATGTCACTGTAATCATTGTAATAATTATAAGGGTCACTGTCATCAACGAAATTACCATGAAAAGTCATTGACATCAACGGAATGGGCATTATAACCTTCATTATCATCAACGTCATCGTTATCACCATCGTCCTTTTCTTCTTCCTCGTCCAAGACACTATCGCCAGGTAAGCCTCGTCGCGTCGCCGCATCCTCTAGCGTTCCGGAATCGACGATGTCGCCCACGTTATCGCGAGTTTTGGCCTCCAAGGCGCCGCGCGGGTGAGTCCTCGCTGAAAACAGACTCCTGATGGATTATGAAAAGTGCTTCTGCCGACATGCGGCTGTGGCGAAATCTCCTTTCGTAACAATCTTCTACGCTACCGCCACTATATTTGGGTCCACACTGAGTAGTATTTTTCAGAGGAAATTCCAAGTATTTGAGGTCAGCTGTCAGCGCAGCATAAGTCTGTCATTATAACACTAGTCAAAGATAACTTAGTTCCATGGAATGGAATTTTGATACTTCAATAAATTTACAAGACAAACAAGTATAATTGGCGTATACCTTATTATTAAATAATATATCTCTCGTAAATTACAAGGTTATTTGAGTATATATCCATCATACACAGCAAACAATAATATTGCTGAAACACGCCTTCATTGCTCGTTCGCACTTCAATAGTTGAAATACTTCTTTACTTTTTTGTTTTTTAAGCCTTCAACCCCTCACATTCATGTCTACCATTCATCACCTCGTCCTACCATCACAACTCTTCTTAACAACAACAATTTCATTGTCACTAACCAAAAGGCCTCAGTGAAATGACTGACCCGCATCATCATCATTAATTCTCGTAATAGCGATGGTACCGCTGTCTTAATCTATATTCCGTTACTTCCTAATTAATAGTGTATTATATTTCATTTCAACGCCTTCTGCAATTCCCAACTGACATACATTAACGGATTTTCATATTACTATCCGCTTTAGACAAGTAAATGAGTTCTTTATTGTCTTTCGCCCAGGCAGCCTCTGGCTACGTCTGGAAGGGATAAGTAATTTAATGGGATACGGAGTTTAATACGATATAGATGAAGATACGAGTAATGATCGCATGAAAAGGATGGGAAACTAGAGAACACCGAGTAAATCTGCTGCAAACTCTCGCTGTCAATCACAATTCAACGTGGATCCGTCGGGATTTGTTTGAACCGCAGTAGCCAGGAGAAAAAAACTCGCAGAGCACCGCGGAGGCCATGGTAGCCGCCGGCCGGCGTCGTGGGCGCCGCGGCCCGGCACCTCCTTTCCAGGCTTCGCCAGGCAGCCTCCCGTGACTCAGCCCTGACTCAGGCCACGTGGGCGCCCGCGTGGGCAGACAGGTGCGCGCCGGCGGCGGCGGCCTCGGAAAGGGACCCCCCCCCCCGACCGTTGCACCGCGTCACGACGCCCAAGCAAGGAGAGCCGAGTCGCTTGGAAACTGTGACACTTCCCGCGTGCCGCGCAGAGCCTCTGAACCACAGGCGCCTCATTTGGGTCTTTGGGTCGGCTAATGAAGGTGAAGCAGGCGCCAAACAACTCCTCCTTCTAGTGGCATCTCACTAGCGGGATGCCCGGGACCAAGTACGGACAACTTGCTATTCCGGGGGAATTAGGGCATGATGAACCGTTCGATTAATAATTAGAATGCATAGTGGTTGGCGATTCCTTATCACGTCACAATAACTCAGTTAAAACGTATGTCGCTAGCGTCCTAGGAAACAATAAATCTGGACTCGTTCGAAAAAAAAGTGAGTGCAGCCGTTTCAACAGACTTTTGGCAGCCGACAGACTTTTCACATCAAGAGTGTCTTTTTTTTCTAGCCTTCATCTTCACCTTATGGATTGAAATTGTGAGAGAATCATAGGAACACAGGCTACGAAAGATCTCACTCGAATCACTATAAACACAAGATTAAGGGAATCATAACGAATTCAATTTTACTTTCATAGTAAAAAAAACTACTAAATATTTACATGCAAGCAAAAATATTTTCAACACGCAGTTCCCTTCATAACGCTGTTTTTTCTCTCCCCCGTTCTCTCTCTCTCGTGAAGTTGGATGTTTTGAAGTTATACGTACTCAGAACGTTTTGACATACGAGCGCTATTTCTGTTGTGTACAGTAACTTGAAAGATTCATCTTAGCCCAAAAATGGAATTAAATCGTGAACATTTTCATGCGATTATTTTTTACAACTATCGACGTGGATTAACTCAACAACAGTGCATGGACGAACTTCATTCAATTTTTGGCGATGAAGCTCCATCAAGGACCAGTGTTTATCGATGGTATGGTGAATTCAATCGTGGTCGTAGTTTACTCCAAGACGAATTTCGCGAAGGTTTTCCAAAATCAGTTGTTGTTCCGAAAACCATTGATGCCTTGCGTGAACTGATATTGCAAGATCGTCATGTGACCTATCGTGAGATCGTGAGATTGAGGCAACCTTAGGCATTAGTGAGACCAGCATACATTCAATATTGCATGAATATTAGACTGTCCAAAAAAATTGTTCGCGTTGGATCCCACACTATTTGTCAATCGCACAAAAAAGGCTTGTGTCGATTGGTCGAAAGAAATGCTCAAAAAATACGATCGCGGTGCTTTGAAACACGTCTATGACATCGTGACAGGTGATGAGTCGTGGATTTACGCGTATGAGCCCGAAAGTAAACAGCAGTTGACTGTGCGGGTGTTTCAAGATGAGCAAAATCCAACAAAAGTTGTTCGCGCACGAAGCACTTCCAAACAGATGGTCGCGTGTTTTTTCGGAAAACCTCGACAGTTCACAACCGTATCACTAGAAGCACGAAGAACAGTCAATTCTCAGTGGTACACAACGATTTGTTTGCCAGCTGTCTTCCAAGAAATCAGGAAAACCAACCGCTCTTCACCAAGACAATGCGAGCTCTCACACATCGGCTCAAACAACTGCATTTTTGAGCGCCCAAAACATCGATTTGAGGAGTCATCCGCCGTATAGTCCTCACTTGGCAGCGAATGACTTCTTTTTATTCCCGCACGTAAAAAACAAACTGAGAGGTCAACGTTTTTCGACACCTGAAGAAGCGGTGGCTTCATTCAGAATGCATGTTTTGGAGATACCTCAATCAGAGTGGCAAAAGTGCTTCGACAATTGGTTCAAACGCATGCAAAAGTGTATAGATCTTCATGGGGAATATTTTGAAAAACAATAAAGTGATTTTCGATGATTAATATTTGTTTTTGTTCTCTAATCCTGAAATATAAAATACATCCCTCGTATATTTTCTTTCATTTTGCGTATAAATACGCTCTACACTGCAGAGTAAGTAATTCAGTGGTTGAAACTTCATTATTACGACTATGACTAATTTAACAAGAAAATTCTTCGTTTTCTCAACGATAGCTGCCCAGCTCCAACTGTTGACAGTCATTATCAAATAAAGATCCCATGCTCAAGAAGCAAGCAGGAGAAAATGCTCAAGGAGCAAGCAAGCAAAATACGTAGGAAAGCGACACATTGAGAGAGCAATAGACAGGCGAAATACGTGGAAATGTGACTGTGAAGAAAGGAAGAGGAAACTGAACGGGCGATAATCGTAAGAAAAGGTTAAAAAGAAGAAACGAAAAAATATTCTCGAATACACCCTAACTCATCAAATTGTCAGTTGAAATTCCCTTTGACCGCACACACCGGTGCGGAGGACTGCATCGGCCGCACACCAGCCTCGTTATCATCACTCATTCACGCCGAAAACGAAATCAAGTAGACGGTCATAGTACAGAGCTCATAACATGTAAACAAAAGCATTGAAGGTTTTGTTATTAATTGATTGTCGCCCTTAGAACATAGAGTGAACTACAAAGGATTCATTAGCTAACAGCATCGTTTGCATTGGTCGGAAATCCGTTCCGTAAAGCGAGTAGCAACGCGTTACACGAGCAACGAGATTGTGCAACAAAGCTGGGGACTCAATGGGAGGATGCGCCCGCCGAGGACAGCTCGGCCAAAGACTTGGCGTCCTCTAAGCTGTTCTTTGGAACGGAGAGAGTATTTTTCGGAAAAGCCAAATTTCAAGTGTGTAATTAGTCAATTTCATTTCCAGAAAATTCGTTTCTCCGCCGCGTTAGCCTCGTTTATTGCAATTTTCGTGGACTCCGTATCCTATCAGAAGAACGGCCGGTCACGATGGCCGAGATGGTCAGGGCAATGGTGCCGTAGCGATCTCGCACTAGAAGACCGCGGATTCGGGTTCCGCCTCGGGCACGAGTATTTGTGTAGGTGTATATGTGTGTGTGCCGTCCTTTCAACCCTATCATCATCTCATCATCCATACCCCCCGGGCTAACAACCTTGAGGGATAAAAATCGAAATTCAGTTAAAATGCTGATCCCCTCTCAAAAAAAGGTACTTGCACCTGCTGAAACAGGATGCACGCGCGGTCCGAGTGAGCCTACACACGGGAAAAAACGGAAGAACAGGAAGCCTGGATGACACGCTGCCAACTCTCCCGGATGCGGCCATCTCCAGCGAGCGCATCTCGCGTCAGAAACTGCGTCGCGATCCGCGTCCTTGGGCTTGCGGTGCTCAAGTGGCGCGTGCGCGTCGGTCGGTAGGCAGGCGCGCGTCCCGTGCGTGCACGCGCGTGCCTGCGTGCTCAGGCGCCCGATCGCACGAGCGATACCCGACGCGCGAGATCCCCCAACGGAGATAAAAACGCGAAGCCTCCCGAAGACGAACACGCTGCAGCACTTGGCGAAGACGGACGCGCGGCGTTGTAGCCGCAGGAAGCACGATCGATGAGTGATTAGTAGGGATACGCACGTTGAGGCTTTCTCGCCGACGGACAGTTGCGGTGGTTTTACCGGATCGATGGAAGCCGTAATAATCGCTCCACGCACGGCCGCCAGATTCTCAGCCTCGGGAAAGAAAACGTAACATGTTCTGGTTCTAGTGTGTATACGTGTTCCGATTTCGTAACGCTTGCTCATACGATCCAACGCATTGCAAAACATATTTTATCAGTGATGTCCGTAAATTTCAATTGGACGGCCGCCGGACCAGACAATGCGAACCGCTTGAGATCGCTCCGATGTAGTATTATCACCATCTCTGGAATTCTTTGGCCCGGAGGTCCGGGGGTTTGAGGCCCGACGATGGTGGATTTTGGACGTTAGCTACTCAGCTAGATCGAATTCAGCTTTCTGGAGGCAGCTCTGATCGGCCGTATTCCCAGGTTTCTCCAATCATTGCCAGGTCAATGATCGAGCAATACCTTGACCCGCGATCTTACCTTCTTCATCCTTGTATGTCCCCTTCTGTTACAGTACATTGATGCAAATGTCAAGGGTCGAGTCGTTAGCTTAGCTCTTTCCCCGGTTTGGGGGGGGGGAAGGATGTCCCGTTGGGAGAAGATACCTGGGGAAGGAAACTCGGTGATCGCACGTTCCAGCGAAGGATGAATACCGCAACCTCACAGGTATAGCATGCACGACATTTACGGGACTAATAACTATAGCAGTTGAAGCTCTGCGAGAGATTAAATAATCAAATGGACAATGCGGTCGATCTGCGCGGTTTGATCGTCTGCCTAACACAATTACCTTTGAGTCTAACACGCGTCTACGTTTTCTGGGTATTGAATGTCGCATCAACATTTAGGTCATTACCTACCACTATTGTATTTAACGGTACGGTAACGGCGAAGATGTCATGATATGATGGTGATAGGGGGTGAAAGGACGAACACAAATACAGCCATGCCCGAGGCGGGACACGAACACGCGATCCTTCGATCCGAGATCGCTACGGCACTATTACCTTAACGATCTCTGCCACGATCTCTGGTCCAGAGACCAACGCCCTTTTTGTATACATACTTTGCACTATTCGGCAAAAAATTCAACAAAAAAATTGAAGCCATTTTTGAAGTATTTTTAATGCCAGTATTTCATCCAAAATTATGCAAAAACTACGCATTCTTTGGTAAACATTGCACACAGATGTCTTTGAAGAACAAATTTCTCTTCCATTTTCGTTAGGCTTTGAATTTTCAAAATTTGCATATATTACTCATGACAAAAAGTATGTGCAGTTGATGCACAACTAGTGAAGTATTGTTCTACAATCTAGAACATCAAGATAAGTTTCCTTAATGAAATCGATTCTCTACCACTAAATCTGGAAATAATGTCAATGATAATCTCAATTTTTTTTAAATTGTAAATGCAAATTCTGCAATTTTGTTTTGAAAGCACCGGGAAGGTCAAATGTAGCTGCGAGGCTGATTTAGTAGGGGTGACGTGAATTGCGAGCTGACTCCGAGCGAGCGTACCTATGTTTGAATTCCAGCGGGGGAAAAATTCTGCTTGGAAACAGTTTTGCGGGTTCAAGGGGTTCAAGTAGTATAATATTGTGCAGCCGTTACAAATAATGCGAGAAACCATGGGCTGTTGGAGCATTACTAGTAGTTAATTCTCAAAGACATTACATTCAGGAATTGTATAAGTTCTACGAAATGCAACTAGAATGACACAACCTGCACATATTCCCAGCGGAAAGTTTTTTTTACAAGAACCAGAAAGGAGAGAGGGGTGAGACGCCGATACTCAGTGTTTATTTGCATAGCTTGGTCTTCGTCGTTACAGAAACAACCTGAGTTAGTCCAGAAGCCAAAAACAAGCAAATCGATGAAATAAAAGGCTCACAACTAGCAGAAATATCACAAAGGCTCGTAAAGTTGCGTTTCCTGCTTTTGTTTGTAATAGAAATATTTATTTTCTCAATATTTTCCTCTTTGTTCTCGTCTGATGTGCAAGTTTGAAATGCCATTGCAAACTGATCAGCTGGATGGGAGAAAAGCTGTTTTGGAGCTACTACGGTACACTTCTCTATCAGTATTCTTCAACAAACATGTTTTATCTACAGTATTCCACAATGTAGAAACATTTAGCATTCACATAAATGGTTCCAATCGTATTTAAACAGTCACCAACAATGACACCCATTTTTAAATTAAAGAGAACGGAATAAGTACTAATACGAATTACCATTTCATTGCAGGGTTAAAATTTCATTTGCTAAAAATTCTTTCACACTACTATTACTTTGATGTTCTTCAAAACACACTGCTAATTCACGGGAACCACACTTTATCCAACTTCAATTCTCGTAAAATTCTGAAACCGGAGAGAATTTTCATAACCATGGCGTCAATACGGCCGAATTATTTATGATTTATAAAGGCTGCGTTTGTAAATTTTCGAGTTGAAGATACATCACCGCAAAACGTCAAATCAATGTGTCATTTTCTTTCAGTTTTTTAATAAAGTTTTTTAAGGGACTGTGTCATTAATTCGAATTGCGTGGGTTTCCGAACTTAATTGACCGTACATATTAATACTCTCCTTTAGCTCTAACGTCTCCTTCACAGCGCCGCGTCTTTTTAATTTCTCCAAAAGTTTATCTTGCGTCTATACCCCTCCGCAAGAGCGCGCGCACACACGCTGGGGAGGCCAGGGCTAAACTGGGGCCTTGAAAATTGGTGTCCTTGAAAACAAATAACTGTACTTAAAATTTGAATTAATCACTATACGTTATTTCTGTTGTATGGAGAAATGAATTCTGTTTATGTATCCGACCGAGGGAACAGAACTTCAACGGGAAATAAGCTGCCCCCGTGGATCTACTGCCCCTGAAGCCACCGCTCTCACCCGCCCTCTGCATCTCACCAGCTGAGCAGAAGACATTTCTCAACGTCGCTGCAGCTCCAATACGCGAGAGTTTGGATTTCAGGTGCGTCAACTACCAGGTACCACAGTATCCAGGGCAGTGACGCTGATATTACCCTCTGGTATGCGAGATCCGCCGCCAACCTACACGTCGTCTAACGGAGTTTCCCTTTCCAAGGTTTCTCCCCTGTGAGGCAGTCGGGACAGGCTGTAAGCTCCCGACAGATGAGGTAGAGTGGTGCAGTGTCTAGACAGGGATTTAATTCGACCCCGCTATTAAGCTGCTATCTAAAATCCGCCCCCCGTCGGGCCTCTAGTCCCGGGAATGATGCTAGAGGCAATGTCTCCGTGTCAATGATGATGCCGCAGAGCCATCGCTGCCGATACAGCCCCCAGGCGCCGCAGAGCGAGGCGATACCCACACTACGCATTCGCCTTCCGGGCGGTCAAGGCCGCACGTCAGCTGATGCGACAAGCTGCCAAACGGGCGACAATTCACTTCCTCGTTCGCGCCTGGCCGCGCCGGCGTGTTTGTCAGCGTCCCCGTCTGGCGTGCCCGTCCGATTGTCAGCGATTGACGAGTCCAAGCTGGTCCAGGCGAAAGCCCTGCATTGCGCAGCTATTTTCTCCTACCGTATCAACGATGAGATTTTCATTAAAATTCAACTCTCCAAGTTTTGTGATTTCGAACTCGAACGTAAATATGTATTTTTCAATGTGAAAACAAACGGGGTAATAGTTATTACACAAACAAATTTACTATGGACAGACATCGTAATGAAACTAGAATAGTTTTGCACAATGAGGAGTCCGTTAATTACAGACTTTATATATAAAGCGAATCTCACCTAATCTTACGTGGTGGAGAGGGAACGTGGGGGAGAGGAAGGGTCGGCAAATATCACGTTTTTCCGCTAAAAACCGAGCTGAATTGCGAGAAAACTGAGGCACGTTAAGTAAAACACGTTTCAAAACGGAAATATGGCTAAAAGTGTGAATTATTATTCATTGTAATTCAGTCACTATTGTTCATACGTGTGTACTATGCATAAACTTAGCGCGACTGCCCGTGAACGGTCTCAGGCCCGCCTCGCGGCCATGGGTTAAGGGTACGTGGAGTTAGCTGGTAGACATTCCCACGCCGTGTTCCGATCTTCTCAACCTGAGAAGTGAATTTTCTTGTCATCACACAGCAACATATACTGGGACATTGAAATGAAAACGCACACTGTAGTCTTGGCTCGGTCTTGGCTAGTCTTGGCTGGATTAATGCCCAACGCAAATTAAATAAACATATCTATCTATCTATTGCTGCGATCTCAGGAAGGAGGAATATGGAGGAGAGAATTCAAAAAAAAAGAAACGAAAATCCATAAAATGGAGAAGAACAGACTATTGGAGGTGAGGAAGGTAGGGAAATGATTAATGTAGACTGTAATGAAGGATAGGAACACCTCAAAAGAACGTAAGACGAGAGATTGGTAGGGAGGGGACTTATTTCCAAGAGTGGCATCATACAATAGTTATCCCTAATTTACAATTTATATAAGTAACGGCACCAAAACAAACGTGTGCTGTTTCGTCATATGACGCTGGAATTACATACGGTGTACAGAAGTTCATAGTATTCTATACTCTTCTCATTGCCAGTGTGCGATCACATCACGCGTGGTTTTTTGTCCCAGGATCAATAACATTCCGTATTTAACTATAGCCAATACAAGAACCCAACTCTCATGCGCATGCCCCGTTTTGTTGAAAATTATTTTCGTTGAGAGAACCTAAATTATATTTTACATACAGTTTTCTGTCGTGCCCAATAATCGTATTATATCCGAGAGATCGATTCCTTCCTCGAAAAAATCCACCAACCTTGTTCCGATTGGAAAGTGCGAACTGGGCCACAAATGTCTAGCATGCAAACCACTGCAATACCGAAAACGCTCGAATGTACAGTAGGGATTTCATCAACCGAGGTATATATTAGCCGGTTAATTATTGCGGCTGGGTTTTGCCCAAGGGAGGTGATGTAGTCGGACAGAACATCTGTCATGTTTGGCTCATTGGAAATAGTCAAAAACACTGAAGAATGTAGCAAATAAAGAGCTTCTCTATCACCTGATCAGGCTTAGTTTCTGAAGGTATTACAACAGTTACGACAGGCATGTCAATGTCGCAGGAAAGGTAACAAGCTTCGTAGAGCTAGCGGGCACTGCGTCCAGAGAAATTGGCGCGAGATTTACATGTACATAGAGCTCACGGAGTGAAGATACGTCACTGGGTACAAGGTCCATGACAGTTCTTTGGAAAGGTCAGTTGACAGTTATTGCCCACAATTTAGCAACATTAATTCCCATCCTCTCTTAAAATGAAATAATATATCAGTAAGATTTCAAATTTACAATTGAGAGTAAAGTTGAACATTTTCAATCGAAAACACCTCGATTTTGTAATCGTGTTTACTAAAGCGTTATTACAAACTCTCTTAAAAGCGCTGTCCCTCCGTAAGAGAGAATTGCTAATTACTTAATTTATTACGCATTTTTGTTAAATACAATAAATAACTGAATGATTTAATTACACAAAACAAAAAAAGGTAAGCATTCGTTATTCAAACTTCTTCCTGCCGCTTGGCAAAACTGTTTAAACAAGGCAGAATTTAAAAAGGAAATTCACATGACATAATTATAAAAAGTAAAGAATACACAAACGCCCTCTCTATTTGCCGCTCGCGCCGCTTGAGCGTGCGCCTGAACACCTTGGTCTGTCTTTGGAGGGGAACCGATGCGGGAGGGGACGTTGCCCGTGCTCGGAGGAGCGCCGGGCTCCTCAGGTGGACAAGTAGCTCGTGCGGGCGCTTTTTAACATGCCTGAGTTGCGAGAAGAGTTGAATTAACCTTTTTCGAATGAGTTCTATTTTAGTGAATTCATTATTTCAATGTTCGAAGTATAATATTTTTGGTTTCGTTATTTTAGACTGTTAATTCAATTACTATATCTAGCAATATTACTCAAAATTGAAGACCTCATTACTATATGCGCAAGTTTTCTTGATATTCCAAAGCGGAGGGTGCGGGGAGAGGGGGGCTATGTGGGCATTAATCTAAGCGTGCCACAAAAAATGCTATAATTGTTTTCAATGTACGAGGTGGTTGTTGCCAGCATTGTAAACTGGTACGCGCCGTTCCGAGTTGAACTAAGCATCTTAACGTGCCGTGCTATTCAGCGCTGGATGAGGACGAGGGAGCTCGGGTATCAAGAAAACCTACGCGAGTAATATATCAGAATGTTTGAACGGCCATCTTACAGAGTTTCGATAAACCTAGGTTACGATCACTCGATCGCTTCAGGCAATGGAGTCCCGTGTAAAAACCCACCGTGCATAATCTATCAGAGGGCATCTTAGCTTTAATGAGAATATTCCACGTGCGTTTCCCATCTGCAGTTGACGTCCACCTAGAGATGCGCGCGTTTAACCTCCAGGCGTTTCAGGTTATTCCTCCAGTTCCCTTTACCCATTGAGCAAATGCTCAGATGGTCTCTTGCTTCGCTTCTCAACAGGAAATGTAACTGTACTTTCTCAGCACGTTTCCTTGAGATTTCATTTCGCTAGACGCGAGAAGAGTGGGGAGTTTAGTTATTTCGTTAGCAGTACTATTAAACCATTGTGTAGTTTATTGCCGGAATGAAATAGTTACACGGGAGGGAACTTTCTAGTTGTCAAATGTTGCTCGTGCTACAGTTATTGATAGACTCATTGGTGGTTCCAGCCCAGCAACTGCTATGGTCATTATTCGTCGGTATAGTGCATATTTTTTATCCGGAGTTGGCGGTGATCTTCCCCAGTCAGATGGTGAGAACCGGCGCCGACCTGAACGTCCGCTTTGGGGTTTTCCCAACCAGGTATCTCACACCAGTGGGGCCCCACCCCAGCCAGGTAAGCTCTAAGGTCTAGTGTATGTATGTGTATGTGGGTGTATGTATGTGTATGTGGGTGTATGTATGTATGTATGTGTATACGTGTGTATGTATGTATGTGTGTGTAAGTAAGGGATGAATATCGGGCAAGGAAGAGGAAATGATTGCGCGCAGTACGCCTTTTGTCGGGGGTACTGCGGCATTCGCCTGGTGTAGATCGGGGAAACCACGTAAAACTACCGAACAAAGTGGCCGGCCGTTAGAACTCTAGCCCAGACCGTCTGAATACGATCCAGCTATCTAGCTGGTGTCGAAAATCCTGCCACAGTCGGGACTCGAACCTTCGGACCACGCGGTCAGAGGCTCTTCAGTGACATTATGCTCTAAGCCACCTAAGCCGGTGCTACTTTATTCACAATTCAACTGTGACCAGTTGGAGGAGAGAGGGGCTAGGGATTCCGGAGCTCAACAAAACGTACCTCGATAGTATTCCCAATCTCCAAACGCAAGAGGGGCGCTGTGCGGATGGGGCGCTGCTCGGGCCCAGCAAATGTCTCTCCGGAGCAGCGTCTAGTGTCCTCGCCACGAAGCCGCGAGGGACCGTACCCTCACATATCCACCCATCAGGTGCAAGGTTTTCATCCGCGTCGACCAACTAGAGACGTGTTACCAACGCATTTGATATTTTTTATTTTAATCGTATTCGTAATTATTTTATTCTTAATTATTTCATATTTTAATATTTTATTTATTCATCGTTATCAAGCGAGAAAAACTGTACGTGACATACTAAGGGGAACTATGTGGACAAGTTTCCAGGAGCTACGGAAACCGTACCCTCTCTGTCGTCTCTTGATGGCACTGCTGACGGAATACTTAAACTCCCATCTCCTCTCACATCTAGCACGATAGGTGTTCAAGAAAATTGCGCAGGTAGTGAAGTTACATTTACAGTTTAGACGCAAAGCAATAGCGTTTTGCTTTACCTACGTCTCAGCATTTGTTCAAAGGGTGAAGGAATACTGGACAAAAAACCTGATCCGAGATGCATTCAGAAGTAGAAGCGGGTGATAATCGCCATTTTCGGGCCATGACGTGCAGTACGTTTTTAGTCCATCACGGCTGAGTCTGTGAGGCTACAAAAAGTATTGTTGCTGATTTTTATTTGTGGCCATCTCAAATATATCTTATGTTTTGAAAATTACAAAACTCTTGTAATATTGCATGGGATACACAATGAGCAGTTTCATGGTTCGTGAACCCAAAGTGATGGGAATTTTAATACAGAGTGCAGAAGCTATTTAATCATGATCCAACTGCAACACAGACATACAAGGTTTGGGACATCATTTTATACAACACATATCCCAAATACTTGACTCATTATGACATGATGAGCATGATCTGATTATATCCACGACGTCTGAAATAGGTTTCTTTTTAATTTGACGCACCAGAAAGTACTGATTAGTAATTAAAATTCCCTACTTAATTACAAATCAGTACCAGGCGGGTTCACTGAATTCTGGCAAATGTCCAAATGTGAGGCCTAGCTCGGAACTCGGAATACATGGCACTGGGGGAATCGATATGATTTTTTTCACTTATATTAATTGTTTCTTGCAGGATATCATTATCCAGCAACATTTAACTGTTTCATGCACCGTGTTTCAGTCTCCGAAATCGATACTTCCGGATCAAGTCGCCGTTTCCAGTGTGTGGTCGATTACGTATTTGGACCATGGCAGACCATGCGAAAATTCGCCTGTCGTATTATACCTTCAGTTTGGGACCTTCTCACCACCCTTGATCGCAGCCATCCTAATCAACCATATTTTCTCTTGAAGCACAAAAAATATTGTTATAAATTGTATACTTCAAATTTTTTCAAAATTTTTAACATAGGAAAACTTGTAAACATGTACAACTTTTAACATTGGAAAACTAGTCTGAACTGCATTTCAAGGTCGAATATAAAGCACCTTTTATGAACAGAAATGTTAGTGTAAAAACAGCACTGTAGCTAAAAAAAAAGATTTCCACATCAATGTATATGTGTGTGTATGTGTATGTACATGTATATATGTGTATGTGAGTATGTGTGTATATGTATGTATATGTGTGCCATAGATGTATACAGGTCTGTGTATATTTATATATTGAGTGTATGATCGAAAGGAGTGTATTGTAAATTGTTTTATATGGTAAATTGTTTCTGAATTATAAGTGTTCATACATTGTAAAACTGTAGGGTTATGGCTACCACCTGGCAATCAGCCAATTGTAGCCAAAAAAATAACAATAATAATAATTATTATTATAACTATATCTTTTATATATTTATATAGAAATTATATTGACATTTCTCAGCTCTCAAAAAACAATTGCCAAATTAAAGAAATATAGAAGTCGATACATGACGTGGATTCCGAAGTCTCACAATGCAAAAAGTGTAATTGAATTCTTACACACTAAGTAACTTGCTAAGTAGGACACGCAATAATTCCATTTGCAATTCAACGAAATTGATTAGCGCTTACATGACTGCGTCCGTTTATGACCAAAGAAGGTTTCCCAACAGATTTTCAAAACAAACTTTTCCGAAGGCAAATCCTAAATAAAGGACAGGAAGGCACATGAACGTCCAAGACGGGACCGTATACTTATGAAATATTCTTCTGTTAGGCAGGTAAGCGCATAGGTCATTCGGTCTCTATGGACTGGATGTTTAAAGAGAACGCAACAATCAACTCAGAATAACCTTACGAATAGTTTAAAAACATTTTCCGAATAATTAAGGCATTTGGGGGAATATTAGATACGTTTCCCCCTTGGGCAGCAAGACTCACCCAACAAAACTGCATTTTCTAAGAGGGCCAAACAATGGAAACCGTAACTTCGTAAACTGATCATCAAAATTGACAATGGCCAGACTCTAGGAAGGTGACGACGAGAGGAGAAAAACTGTGCGGAATTGCGATGTAGCATCTTTCAGTGAGCTGTAATAACAAAATACCGTGCACTAATTACAGATACCTAAGTTTTTTCGCAATCTCAATTAAGTAATATACTCCAAGTAGCTTATCTAAAATTATTCACATGATACAAAACAGACTGTAAAACCGATTTTCGGTTCTACAGGAAAATAACAAATTAGCTAAATGCAATGCAAAATAACATCAGAATTACGAGAACTATTCGCCCAGATACGAGGAGCGGTCGTATCGATGAAGCTACTTCAACAGGCCACTTCGCATCCGAAACTCCTTACGCGGGCCGTTTTGGGATGATGACCTACGTCTGGTGAGCAGACATCCGCCAGACTTACCTTAGAGAGAGGACCTCCACACTTTGCATCTTCCTGAGTAGACTGACATCAGTTAGGCCGCTACCCCTGCAATAGGAAAAGGAGCGTCAAAACTTGTATGAAATTGGCATCGAAACGATATTTTAAAATCAGTAAAATCTCTTTCTGTCGACCACTCTAGTTTGTAACTTTAAGTAGTAGACATAGAGCTTATGAGAGACATAGAGCATATGGCTTTGTAGCGGTACATTAATTGCGTCATTTAATTTATTATAAACGGGACAATCCTTTCTCGTCATGCAAGTTATGTTACACCACATAGACGCTGAGCTAACTCGTTTTTGCCAACGTTTAAAAATATAAAATATCTTAGAATACATAAAACACAAAAAAATTCAAAAATTCACAGATTTCAACGTAAGCTAGATCTGTGCCATTCTTTTAAGAGTCATTTCCTGTATTCGTGGGGAAATTTTAAAGAATAGTTTTGAGCCGTTAATGAGAATTCGATTATAAAGTGCTTCAACTTCAAGCAGAAATTGGAGAAGAACGACTAGTTTTTTAAAAACATGTACACACCTTTTTTAAAGATATATTTTTTAGATCATATAATTTAAATATATATCTTAAATATTGCAATTTTTCGATGATATTGTTTTGAATTTTCGTAAAATACAGTTCGCCGAAAATGCTACAGGCTCAATTAATTTTATGGTCCTTTGATATACACGAGAATATATAAAAAAAATTGAGGCATATTTGAAACCATGGCCACCAAAAATATGGCCAAAACAAATTGTAAATTGGATACCTGAAAGAAGACGTAGAAGAGATAGACCTTGTTTAACCTGGAAGACATATATACATGAAGTAATGGAGGAGAAAGGATTGGAAGAGGGTCAATGGGAGGACCAAGAATTATGGAAATCGAAAACGGCAAACTCTAAGGGGTAGAAACCGTCGAAGAAGAGGAAGAAGAAGAAGAAAAAGAAGAAGAAGAAGAAGAAGAAGAAGAAGAAGAAAATTAAGGCTGTTTTAGAGATTTCTTATTTACTGCATTAACATCAAGCAGAAATAACTGCTTTAAAAAATTAAACGACTTTTTAAAAATCTGAATTTTTCGATCAGATTAAGTCTAAAACAATCTATGTGTTCAATATCGTACTTTGGCGATTTTTTAAAAATTTTGTTGTAATCTTCGAACAGTAAGAGTTCGCCATAAATGAAACTAGCACCGATTTTTAGCCTTCTGATACATGCGAAGAGAAAAATTAAACAAAAAATTTAAACCGCATTGGGAGCTAAGCTACTTACATTTTTAAAAACTGTACATAATTTCATATCAAGATTGATCTTTAAACAACAGATTTCATTAAGAAAAAAATCTCTATCTTCAATATTATAGTTGAAGGAAAACGCTCCTATAAAATTGCAATTTTGCAATTTTCAAAAATCGGGGATTTGAACGAGCACGAGACCTGCGCCATTCTCTTTAACACAAATATTTATTTCTTAATCTAATATATATACATTTCAGTTGCCGTCAGGCTTAGTGTAAATTCCATCCTACTATATTACTTCTTTATGACTATTACCTACTTACCTTTATGACTATTATGACTATTACTGCTACTGTTTACAATATGTACATTCTTGGTTATTATTTATAATGTATGCTATTCGATGTTATTTATAATATATAAATCTATTCTAACTTCTTGCTTTCACTTCACTGGCACTGGAGGCACACACTTTCTAGGCAGGGGCTCCAGCTTGTCGTCTGGTGTTGTTGCAGATCTTATTTGTTGTTCCGCAGGCTTGTTGTTCTGCTAGCTTCCTGTGGCATGGGGTGGAGGAGGGCGCCTCTGCGGACTCTGTCCCGCGCTGTTTGTACTCACGCGGGGTCAGGTGTATATTGCCGGTGAGCGTGAAGTAGCATGCCGCACTGCCATCAATGGCCTCAGTGCCTATTTTTTCCCTTAAAGCTCTTAGCTTGTGGCCGTCCGCAACTTTCTTTAGTGCGGCGTCACTGCCCGCACACCATTCTCCACGTGCCCCTATCACAAGCGGGAGTACTTCGGCAGTGGTAACCAACGGTAATGAGGTGGGCGCGGGTGGCTTCGTATTTTTGGCGCTTTTCTTCTAATACCGTCCTTTACGCTATCCGAAGACAAACTTTAATAAAAAAAATTGGGGACATTTTTGAGAAAATTTTGACAAAAATGTTAAGGTTTCATGTAAAGTACTTTTAAAAATAAAAATATCCCTTTGGAACTCCAAAATTCCCATAGTCTTGTATTCGTTCAGATCGATGGGGGGAATATCAGTTTTGGAAACTAATATATAAATACCTTCATGTTCAGAATAGTTGTCGTGTAATCCGGCACGAAATGTAGGCAATTAAAGAATTAAACCCTTTTTTCTAAAGATGATGAAGTTAAAGGGCGCTTCAACGTCTCAGGGCATTGACTCCAAGAGTCAAACTGTCGTAACAACATATAAGCACAGTGGTAGTTACAGTGACAAGCTAAAACACAAATTGCAATGCATCAAGAAAACCAAGGTGGAAAATGATGTGTAGCGGTTAAATATGGGAGAAAATGTCACGTGAACACTTTAAATTTGACTATTTCACTCGCGAAATTAAAACCAATAGTGTTTGACCTTACATACAAAATGCCCCAATCAGAGCGGTGTAACTCAAAAAGCTTATCGCTTTTTCTATCCGATTTTTCTTACCGATTCTTCCTACTAGCCAATCATAAACTGTGATTCATTTATCTTACTTTTCAATGGCGGCTGTATACATCGATCGCTATGTCGATGTCCAATAAACAGAGTTTGAACATCTTCGATTTGAAAATGTCTTTCAGTTATTCTCCATATTTGGCGCATTCTGGAATTATGTTGGACACAATTTCACTAATGGAATAGCGCTATTAAATAGCACTCGTGGTATTACCTATGAAAAATAACATCCATTTCATTTTCACAATCGTCCTCTCTCTGATTTAGCTATAAATTCCATTTTCCAGCACGGAGCAAAACAGCTTGCACAGCCTGCATTCGCAGTTCCCGCGTTCCTCCAAGAGAAGCCCCCGGGCGGTGCCTTCGGCGCGGCGGTTGGCCCAGCGCCATGTCCCTCCGGAAGGTCCGTTCTGCATTTCTCCCGGTGATTAGTCCCGTTAGTGTAGTGCCTGTTTTATGCCTGGAGATGGCGGTATTCCTCCCCCGCTGGATGCAGACCGGCGCCGTGCTACACGTCCATTTACCGAGGCGTTTCCCCCGTATCCCCACCAGCGGGACACCGCTCAATCGGGACAAGCACTAATCGCCCGACATGTGCGCTGGTGTGGAGCACCAGTGGAGGGTGGAAGCGAGGGGAGAGGATCGGACACGTGGGCTGGTATTCGCCTAGAGTCCATCGGAGAAACGCCTAAAACTACCGTTCAGAGCAGCCGGGCTCAGACTAGCTCTGAAGCTATTGTCGAAAAATCTGCCATCGTCCGGACGCGAACCCTGGGTACCTTCAGTTGATGACCTGAGCCACCTCACCCATACGATCGATACCTTCGACGTTAGTCTCGACCTTAATGCACAGCCCGAGAGCATATTCCACGGTAAGGTCAGTTGAGCATTTATCGCAGGATAATTTTCAACTACTCAGGTTTTGGTTGGTAGAAGTTTTGAAAGACCAGATTTTTTCTGTTACCTTTACACGATTATAATCGTTCATAAATTAATATACGGATTTTAGAAGCAGTCGTCCGCCCTTTTCGAAAAAAAATGTCAAAACACATTTTGTTTTTAAAGAAAGTACTTATAGAATATATTCCTTTCACAATATTATTACGTAAAGTTTGGAATCTGATTTTGTATCGGAATAGTTTTCTCCTTATACCATCGAACATTAAAAAAAAACACCACTAAGGGGAATGTGAATTTTCAATTATTGTTTGTTACTATTTTAATCCCATTTGCAAGGGAAGATTGCATTTTTTGCGCGAATTGTAAAATTTCTCTCATTATGCTCCCTCTCCAAAGGCGATTTCACAACTTTGATCTGTTTCCTTCTGAAAAGAAATGCCTATGTACTATTTATTCATAGCGTACAACCCGGGTTCAGTAAACTTTCCTCAGCACAAAAATATAAAACAGATTGATGTTGCAGAATCTTTAATTATAAATGAAACTTTGATAGTAGTCCACCGTTACTGCTGACTAATTATAACCGGCAACACTAACGTAACCTGTGATAATTACATTTAAAACAGAATTCCTAAAATTAAACCATTTTCATTAATGTGCAACTAGAATAATTAGAGGCGAGTTAACACTGTTCCTTTATCTACCGCCTAAGGTGGTACACTTTTTTTCTGAAGAAAAACAAAACAAAAACATTTACTTTACGGTCTTTGTACAAAACTAGTCATTTTGCAGAAATGTTTAATGAATGAAATCCTAACGAAAATTGACGAATATCGGTTGCGAAGCCATTTAGAGAAATTTCTTTGCCATGAAGAGTGACTAGTACAGTGGCTCTCAGAACAGAACGTACTTCTTTTACTGCACACCAATAATGATATAATTCTCATTTGAATATTTCTATAAATAAAATATGTAATTTTGATATTTTAGGTTTCTTAGAGGTACTAGTGCACTTTAAAAGCAGAAAAACGTTTTATTATGTGTAAAATTAAACATTTTATGCGTTACCTGCAAATAAGCGTTCCAAAGAAATTGACGTATACCATCAGAAGTGCGCTTTGAAACGTACCCAATGAAATGTTTGTCGAGGTAGTGACAAACAGATTAGTCGATGGTCAAGATGTGCGGAAAGCAATATCGAATGGAAAATGGCCCCGAGAGGGAAGAACGAAGCCGTGAGGGGGAAATCACTACGAAGACGGTGGAAAGGCCTCACTCAACAATTCAAAATATAGTAGACAAATTCAGGAACGATAACGAAGGAATAAAAGCGGGTAGAGGCTGCAAACCCATACACAACAAACGAGGTGATATTTATGCACTACGGGATCTAATGATCGAGCGGCGACAAAACGCTCGAGGGTCTTTGGCCCGAGGTCATTAGAACTATACAACGCCCGTGGTACATGCGTAATTTTGTTTTGTACCTAATTTTATTGGTTCAGATTTACTTACTTACTAATTAACTAGATGTTAACTGGATTCAGTTGGTCTTTTCATATTTCCTTCCCATAATTCCCTTTCATATAATTCCCTCCGTAAAGGAAACTGTATCATCATTCAACAGTTTTCGTATTTCCCTCGTAACAACGGTCCTCTCAGTCCAGGTAAGTTATGCAGCGTATATCGCACTCCGTATCGAAGGCAATAACAAGCTATAACGTATCAATAATAAATAAAAGAAATATTATCTATCATATTAGCGGGAATCCTCGGCAAAGTGTCGTTAAAATGATCCCGTTAGTGGTTTCAACAACGGGGAGAACTGTATCCACAGTAACTGTTCGAAGGGTACTACGAGACGCAGGTTACAACAGCAGAGTAGCCAGGAAGAAGCGAGGATCGAGATCGGATTGGATTAGGAAGGCCAATCGTCGTACTACTATCAACAGGACAAGGCGCGCAGCGCATATTGTGAAGTTATGGTTGCTGCAGTAGTGCCCAAGCGCCTTTAACCGCCCCCACAACCATCCGATGTGAAGCACATTGAGAGCGTGTGGTGCGAATTGGAAGTACGAGTGCAGAAGCATAACGTTTCAAATAAACAACACTTGAAGGGGCTCCTCGCCGAGGAATGGAAGAACATCGCGTCTCATTTCACAAGGAAGCTTCTAAGGTCAACGCCAGCAAGACTCGAGGCTAACGGTCCTTCCACAAAATATTAAATTATTATTATCCTTTTTTCTCGAAAAATATTGCCAACGTACGTTAATTTTTGTGGCGAATTTCGAATGCATTAGAAAGTTTATTTATTATATATTATTTATTCACTTATTTCAAGATATTTTTGTAATGTATTTGTGAAAAATGTTTGCATTAATACTTACATTTGTTTTGTACCTCACAATTCCAAAATACAATAGAACCTCGCTAATCAGAAGCCCGTAAATCCGAAATTTCGGATAATCCGAACAAAATTCGGGATGGAGGAAAAATAAATAAAACGCTTATTTGTAGTGTTAAAAAGGATTTTATAATTAGTATACAAGTGAACAACTTAGTATTAAAACAAGTAGCCGAAATGAAACGTTTTTTGCACTGGTAACTACGGTGTATATCACATGCTAATGTAGCAGTAATTTTCACTTAGAGGAACTTGCAAAATCGGTAATAATCTTTGGCCGTAAGGAACCGAATCTGCCTGATGCGGCGATCGCCTGATGATGTTCCCATTTTCTCACATCGTACGCTACGCAGGATTCTTTGGTAATCCTGCGTAGCGCACAAAAAGGTAAGAATTGTTTGGTAATTTTGGTAATTCACCTAAAGGAACCTGACCCGTTGGAGTGGCGTATTGTGAGTCAGTCGGTGTCATAAGGAACTGTACCCGCATTGCGCGGGAAGTTAGTGTCTGGTTTGCGTGTGCTTCAATTCATTACATTCTGTTCTTTTTATAAAGTGAAATTCACCACATGATGTGTAAAATTGAATCGACTCGATGAAGTGCAAATCATTTCACATCAAAAGTAAGCGAATCAACCCGATAACTTCGGTTACATTTGTGGAAGACAAAAACTTCAAAGGGGGAAAAAGTATGAAATTTGAAAACTTGCATTTTCTTTATATTTTGGGTATCGTGTTTATAATCAGGACAAACCACGGGCTGTTCATCAGTGTTGTGTCACCTGTACAACGAACCTTAGGTTGCAGTTGTATGGAAAACTCAAATCATTGTTATTCGCTCAACCAATGTTCTGGAGAATACCAACAAACCATTTCAATATCTGCTTATTATTGCACGAATATGTGTATTCCATTTTTAACTTACTCATACCTCATGTGAAGCACACACGTAAACTTTTGTAGTAATATAACCGGAGTGACAATGCGGAAACCGGTATAGGATTTTGTTTCCTTCAAACACTAAATATGTTCATATCCTTTGAGCCTTGCCTGACAGCAACTTTTCATTCTGCTTTTCGAAATCAGCGTGATCGCTTCCTTCGCGATCGCCTACTTTCATCCTGGAGGTAGAATTTTTTTGTTCCCTAGTGTTATTACATACTATGGTATTGTAATATTCTGCAAATATAAAAAAAAAGTACTCGGTTTTATCACCGCGAACGGAAAGCAGCCGCTATTATCGCCTTCTGTGTGGCACTACAACAATGGGCAACAACAAGCAAAATTGTATTTTATTCATTTATCTTATGGCAAGTGCACAGGAACCATATTACAGCAAATGCAGTCTAATACATCACAGTGTGACGCCACAACGGGAACACAGTCTTCTGAGTGGTACAAAAAATGGTTAGTCCCTAGAGGGGTACGTTCAGCTCTGAATCCATGCCACCGCCGTCGGTGTCAACCATAGGGAATTTGCAGGATACCCACGTTGAGAGTTCACAACTATCCACTAAAGTGACGCACAGTCTGGGGGGCACCACACTCACAGTTGGGAGGCGGTAACACGCCCCATTTGAATAAGAAAGCCGCGCACCTTCCATATCCAGTACGTATGCGGTTTATCGTCATTTATATATTGCGAGGCACATCAAAGCCCGATGGTTTTTGGCTTTTGTTGAGAAAATTGTGGATTGTAGCAGGTGTGTTAGCAATCCAGTATTTCTCTCATTCTCTTGGGATTTGGAAATTGCTTTTGTTTAAGTATGCGGCTGTTTGGATGGACGGTGTCCATGATTTCAGTCTATTGGGCGAGGATGCTTGGATGTAACTGGGTATAGGAAGGCTAGTGTTAGAGAATATCTGCACGAATTCTTCCAGTAGGCCTCTCTGTCTCCTTAAGTCATGGGGAGGAATGTGGCTCAAGGTGGGAAGCCAGTAACTTAGAGTCGACCTAATGCAGTATGGTGCGCATATTTAACTGGGCGACATGGCGACTGGCGACCATACTGCAGCTCCATATTCCGCTGCGCTGTACACAAGTCGGAGAGCTGAAGTACGAAGTACTGAAGTAGCAGGGTCTCAAGTTGACCCACACAGCTTCAGCAAAATATTGTTAATAGGGTGAGTTTTGCCAGAAGTGTTTTTCAAGGGATCTCTTCAAGTTAAGGTGCGGTCCAGGGTTACGCACAAATATGTTGGTGTCTTATTATAGCTCAACAGGAAGTCATTGAAATAAATCTTCAGTTTCCGATCGGTCATTTTATTACATAGGTGGAAGCTGGAACCAACCAACAATGTCCGCTCATCACATTTAACACAATTAAAGAACACAATTTAAAATGAAATAACATAAATATAAATAATAATAATAATAATAATAATAATAATAATAATAATAATAATAATAATAATAATAATATGAAATATATAATATACAAACTCTAACGTACGTAGCATCCAACTGCCAAAACTTTTAGCGTGCGACTGAAGACTAGCAACCTTTATTTCAAATAGGTTTTCAATCATTTCTAAACGATTTTTCGAAATAATTTCTAAATGATTAATTAGTAAACGTATAACAAAAGCTCTAATGTAAGAAACGAACAAAGAAATAGGAAATAATATACACATCCTAACTTGCATAGCAAACAACAGCTTCAAACACTTCTAAAATTACGATCAAGAAGTGCAAGGTTTTCTGAGCGGAGACGTTTGACGCCTAATTACTACAAAAATATCCACATTTTCAAAAAGTTCAACATAACCTTATTTAAAAATCTGTTTTTGATAATTTTTTTAATTAAATGTGTTCATCTTCATAACTGCAGTTGTAGGAAAACGCCGAAATTTTTCAATCGTCTCAAAAACCGGGATTTTCAACCAACATAAGTCCTGCACTATTTTCTTAAACGTCCCTCGGACTGTCCACCAAAAAAAGTCATCAAAAACAATTGAGCAGTTTTTGAGAAAAAATGTTTAAACAAAAATGAAAAATTGCCTATACGAGTCTAAAATTACCTCACACAAAATCACGAGAGCAAAATTTTTTTTCTTTTTTGAAAAATCGTTCATGACCTATTTATACATCTATCTTTGAGAAACTTTATTTTATTAAGGGGAAAATCTTAAATATTTTAGTTACAGGGAGACACCGAAATTATTTTTTTTCAATTTTCGAAAAAAACAGTTTTTAAACAACATGAGACCTGCGCCATTCTTTTAAACGTCATTCAAACTATCCAACAACAAAAATTAATCAAAATCGATGGCGACATTTTTTAAATTTTGATCATGTATTCGGAGCTTTATGAAATGAATCCCCCTCCCCAACTATAAAATATAAAATCAGCCAGATCGATCACGGAATATCGATTTCGGAGAAAATCGACTGATCAGTTTAGCTGCTATTGTTCACAGGTGGATGGACAGAGATGTTTTGCCGTCAATCGATTTTTCGGTATCAAGCAAATTCGCAAAACAGGGATTCCGGCTACACCACTTGTTAGAGGTTTTTTTTCTAGATTAAGCATCTAGATTTATCCACTTTTTCTTTACCAGGGCCCTGTAATACGAGTTATTCTGCCGAAAATTCGCAGTTTTTTGACGCAGCATACATAACTCTTTTCTTACGAAGTTTCTTCTTAAGCGCGAGAAAGTAAAAATTCAATACCATAAAATTCTAATTCGTTACGAATCACAAATTAAATGTGGCTAAGACACTTTGCATCAGGCCCGTGTATGAACGCACCAGCCTGAAGGGCCCCTGATGTTCAAAGGCTTCGATAGTTCGTAAAAAAATATTTAATACTAAATTTTTCAGAAAATAAAACACGTATAAAAGAGATGTATGATTAAACTACAGCCTAACATTGTCCTAACGTGTGGCGCATAATTGGATTATATTTATAATATGGAAATGATGCTGGTTGATGCGAGAATGTCACTTAGTGATGAGAGGTTAATTTTTTTTTATTTAAATAAAACTTGTCTATAAATTGGAGGGGGAGGGGGAGATCTGTGAAAGTCAGAATAGGGGGCCTGGAAATTAAGGAAGGCCCAAGGGCCTCCAAAGCTGTTAGCCCTGCTTCGCATATGTGCACGTGGAATTTGACAATTTAAAACGCGCCTCCTATATGACACTACGATTGGTAATTGAAAAAGAGAGGACTTAAACGACGATTGGTTCTTCACCTAAATGTCACCTACTAATGTAATTGGAGACACTTTTTCTTAAATCTTCGTTTCCACGAACAAAAACATTGTAAAGAACGTTGAAAATTGTTCAGTTGACTTAGAATTAAAGGTAAGTATCAAATATTTCCAATGAGGCAAAATGCTTCTTTACACCAAATTCTTTTATAAGTGCCCGTTTATATCGTTTCATGAAGAGTACCGAAAATGACAACTGGCACACTTGATAAACTAGTTTACGAAGAATTAATTATTGGGTAATATAGAAATTCACTTTTTATTAACATAATTTTCTTTTCGTTTTGTGATGTACATGAACGATGACATGCACAACAAAACGATACAATGGTTATACGACGAAAGAAAACTTAAGTTAACAACAAAAACCATACCATGGATACTTGTACAAATATAATTTAGTGTTAATAAGGTCAAACAATTGCAGAATACGCATGACAGTTGAGAACAACCACGATCTCATTCAAATGTTGCGGGTCACAATGGTGCTCCATGCGGTACCGAATGAATGAACTTTATAACAAATAAAAATGATTGTAAACAATGAAAACTTACCAAACGTTCAGTTTCCTAATGCTGCCGATATCATTGGCCCTGGTACGGGCAATCACCATCTCTTCCGTCAGTCGTGTCATTTTTAAATCTGTACCAAGCTCTCATATGAGAAGGGTATTACGGGGTCATCAATAAAGACATGCACTAGACATACGAATAGTTGCACACAGGAATCACTAACTGGTTAACATTATCACTCACAAAAAGTGCCCTAGCACAAAACAACGTGTATCCACAAAATATGCGTTCCCGGCAAACCCCGGCGAAACACAGCCCCCCCACGGTTGACCACTGCCACAACACAACCACCTCCTCGAACTTCTCTCTACGAACACGATAGCGCGGAACGCACTGGCAAGAGGGAAAACAAACAAAACAATTGAAGAAGATCAGGCTTGCCAGTATTTTCATACATCTACATCAGGTTCGCCAATATTACAAAAAAAATAGTATTCATTTGTCAAAACTGAATTGTTCATTATCAGCTGTCAAAGTGAACGAATATTTGCCCGTAACTTAGGATGAACCTTTTTAGGTGATGCGTGAGTGTGAGAAAATTGTTGAAGTTAATGAAGTATTGGAATTATTCTAGTTTCTTTATGTATAAATTGTATTTTAATGTCTGCAATTTGTGGACTTGTAGGGGGTTCTAACCTCATCGTAATTAATTCTGTTGATAATGAAGGTCGAAATAGTATTTTTGATGAATCTCATAGCGTTAAATAATTTAACAATACACAAACAATCAATTTATTTTTGAATTAAATGTTACCTTGCCTGTAAACTATTGAGAAAATTCTTACTACTTATCATGAATGTTTTTTTGTGTTTCTTTTTTTCAGATTGGTGTTGGTAAAATTATCTTTTAATGTACAACTTTTAATTTATATGTATTCAGTGTGTAAATATACAGTTGAAATCAACTAGTGAAAATAATTTTCATTTACTATTTGTGATATTCATATAATGTATTACAAATCATTCTAATACTTTTGTTACCTTTGCAGCATCAACTACGAAATGTCTACAAATGGTGTTAATCACTCATGTATTTGGCAAATTGTTACAATTTTTGCCTTGTTCTATAGTCTTTTTACTGAAGAATTTTCAGAATTTAATTTTTTTTTACTTCAATGTCATATCTGTCCTGTCTCGTTGTACTTGTCTTTTATTAAACCAAAACACAGGATATATGTCATTGGGTTCAGGAATAGCTGCTGTTTAGGCAACTTTTTGATGTCAAATAATTTACTGAAAATGGGGCTTAAAGATAGTTACATTAAATTACATAAAATGTTTACCATCCAGTACAGCACTTCATACTCACAGCAATACAATCCAAATACAGCACTCCATATTCAGTGACTGCCATTTTTACATGCTTACACATTGTGGATTGTTTAAATTAATGATATGAAGTGAGTAACTGTTATCTGTTGATTTTGTGATGGCTATTTACAAGTACAGAGAACAACTAATATATTTGCTCAGTTGCCAGATGAAAATATAATAATGACTGGTGAACTGTTGGATAATTCATATGATTTGTGATTTCAGTGATTTTAATGTTAAAGAGATATCACACATCTTAAATTATTTTAAGTTATTTTCTTCACTAAGAAAAAATAACATTTCAACCAGAACTTTCAGTCTAAATTTAGTTGTGTAATTGTGCATCATTTAGAGGCTTTGACATAAATCCATTCCCATATTTTCACATCTCTGGGTTTTGTTTAATTTCAGCCAGTAGGATAGATGAAGATTACATTGCAAAACTATGGCCTTCAACTATCTGCCAACATATCACATCTAAATAGTGGTACATTATTTTCGTGAAACAAAGTGGTAGATTATTTTCGTCACATCTTAATGTTGCCATAATTGTTTTCCATAAAACCAGGATTGAGGTACAAGGTTTACTTACTATATTTTAGGTATTTATTAATAATGCTAACGGTAAAATGCATGCTAGAAGTTTATAATATTTGAGCTCTTTATAGTTCACACTTTTTGTTATGGATATGGAATGTTTATAAATTTTAACTTTTACACATTGTGAAGAATTTTAGATACTTCTTTTGTTATGAAAAGCACACTTTTCAGAAGATTTTACTGATTCTAGGTACTTAGATATTTTGCTTCTTGTATCAGTGTATAAAATTCACTACAACTCAAGTTTGATGTATTGTATTGAATGTCAAGAATTGCCTGTATTGAAGCCAAACTTAATCTGCTCCTATTCGAAGTCCAGTGAGCCTTTATTAAGGAAAATACCCACTCTATGTTGGTATTATGACCAGAGAGAGAAAAATAAAACTGGAAAGTTTTTAAGAGCTCAGAATGCTGTTTTTGAGACAGCTTTTGAAGAAAATTGTACACTTCTTACTAGCTGTAAATTCTGTATTTGTTTAGCTTTTGCTGACAAAATATTTTAATTTCACAGCCTCATCAAACAAACTACTTTCATCCAATTGTCAAGTACTCTTCCCACCCAAACAGTTAAAACTTTTTGCGATTTCTTCACATACAACTGGCTTTTGCAAAAGTATTCAATCAAAATAGTTGAGCTCACTTCCGAGCCTCTGATCAGATCGAGTAAAGCAAATTTGAGTTCGCCCATGTATAGTCATGTTTATTGTTTCCAATTGTTTAATAACAATCAGATTTAATATGGTAGATGAGGCAGAAATTTCAAATACATTTCATAGTAAAAATTACATTTTAATATCTTAAAAAAACAACAGCGTGTCCAGATAGGAAATGTTAAAAATTCGAAAATAAGCTCTTGGGGACAAATTTAATCATATTTTGTCTAATAACGTTCTTGGATATTCTGAATGGTTGAGCTGCAATAAGCAATCAAATGTTGATTTGAAAAAATATTTTCTATTCAAAAATTTGCATTGCAAAAACATATAAACACTCCAGAAATATATAAATTGTTTGTTACTTACAAAAGACATAAATATATTTGTTCACAAAGAAAAAAAATTAATGCAAAAATAAAAAAGTAGTTGAATTGTTAAAATTTGATGCTTTTTTATTTCTGTGTTAATTTTTCTTCCTGAGCGAATACAGTAAAATATGTTTAAGCCAAAATTAATTGGGACACAAAAAAGTTCCAGTTTAGGGAGGTTTCCGTTGAATGCAAGGTTGTCCATTTTATGACACTTGTGATATTCACGTTTCTGCCCTGAAAGTAGTAAATTACATTAATTTATTATAATAATCACAATAAACTATCATATAACGTATTTATGGAAGAAATCACCACTAAATTAATATTAAATACTCTTCATTAATGTCTTCTGAGTTGACAAATGCACACCTTACAGGCTGTATTTGGACAGCTTGCTGACTCTTCTAACGCACAATGCATCACAACCCAGTACTATGACTTTCTGATACCCTCACATGGCCTTGAGCACTATGTATCTGGTCGAGAGGTAATGATTTTTTAAGGTGGGGCAAGGAGATGTATGAATGAAAGCCATGCCCATGCAACTTTCCAAGCTCAGAGAGTCGGGAACGATGGAATTCCACTACAGCCTACACCTTAAGAGACAAGCGACCTTCCGATCGAATTCTACGCTGACAGTCCTCTCCAATATTCGGCTTCCACGACTACATCACATGTCACAGGGCCAGGAATTAAATTAACCCTTCTCCTGACACCTCTCCTCAGACTAGTTGTAAACCGTATTTCTATGAATGCTCACCTGTGAAGCCAGTGGCACAAAAAGTTGAATTATGAAAATAGGAATAGATGAATAATGTATTGCAGGAATAATGCCTGAAAATTAATGTCATATGTAGCAACGGATCAGTGTTGAACCAAACCAACCTTTCTTAACTTCTAAAAGCCAAGTGTGGGTATATTTACCTCTCATTTCTTTCAAGTTCATTTCACCCATTTCAGGACCTTATCACTCTGACCACATTAGTGGAAATTTTGCAAGTACACGAAATTAAACAGGTCCTCCAAATAGGTCATTAATAGTGTTGAAAAAGTAATAAAAATTATCAGACATTAATGTTATGTATAATATAATCTGTATATAATGTTTCATATAATATATAATAATCAAAGAAATAATTTAAATATATAGCAAAGTGTATTTCACATAATAGTCAAAATATAATCTGTGTGTTTGTAGAAACTTCAATACTTACAGTACTTTTTTGGTACATTTGTCTATCAGTTAATGGAAATATTTACAAATGATTAAATGATACTTAAATATCCGTTCTAATTTTGTGTGACGTGTGAAATCACGAATGCTGTGGCAGGGAATAGGTAGGTCTCCTTTCACAGGCCAGTTCTGAGTGTGCTTCCTTCATGTGCTAACTTAATTAGGCTGAAGTGACCAATTTCCTTGGAGATGTCTGCCTAAATGACTCAATGCCTGTTTTGATGTGAATATTTAGAAGAGCAGATACTGATAGCTGATATAAGATATTGTTTCAACAATGTTGACTTCCATTGAAAGTCCCAAGTTTTGTTAAAGAAACAAAAAAGTAAAACATTTTACTTTGTAGAATACTACGCTTACTTTTTTATCACATATTGAGTTAATGGCAATTTTAGTGGTTAAATATACTCTCATTCCCATTAATGCTATCATTAGAAGTAACCATGGGAGTGCCATTTGGATGGTACTTTGTTGTTGAAGAGTAGTTTCTAAATTATTTGGAGTAGTGGTGTAACAGACTGTTTAAATAGTTCTCAATTTTTCCACAGCTAGAAGAGATGTTAATATGCAGGTTGTCCACACCGTGTACTGATTTGATATCTTGAAGAATTAACCACATTTTTCTTGGAAAAAAGAAAAATTTAATAGTGTATGCATATCATCATCACCATGAATTTATTACCTTCGAAATTTTCCTCAGATGAACCACTTAGATAAGTTTTGCCTGTGATATTCAATCCCGTAATACTTAACATATGTATTAATGACTTTTATATCTTTAGTCTATGGTAATTAGCCTCTCTTTCTAGTTATTCGTAATTTTATTCAACTGGTAAACAATGGTCTTTTGTTACGAACATTGTATGTGCCTTTTCTTGACCTTAAAACTATGATGTCGTAGGCTTCCGCGGCCATAGCCATGATCTGGGCTGTCCGGGTGACGCCGCGACGAAGGCTGAGGTGCCGACGTTTCGATCGACATATCGCGGTCCTCTTCAGGGCTGTACTGCTTAGGACCGCGATATGTCGGTACATCGGTACCTCACTCATCGACCCGGAGTCACCGGACAGTTCTCATATATTATTTTTTGTAGTTGTTCTCCTCCTTTTTGTATAAGTTCTGCATTTATATTATCACTTTTAGATGCTTTTGATTTTTTAAAATTATTATGGTCATTACTTCTTTATATGTAGGCTCTTCTATTTCCATCTCCTCTTCCTCTCTATCTTCTCCATAACATCCCCATTCATAATTATACAATTTATGTCCCTGAAAGTATTATTTCCATCTATCCAGTATCTTATTATTTCTTGGTGTTGTTTCTTGGTTTAAACTCTTTAGTTAAGTATTCTATCTTTTTATAGACCTTTTTGGTATTTTCCTTCAATAGAGTTCGTATTCGATTTTAACGAATCACATTTTTACTTTCTGCAAATTTTCTTTGCATTTGTTCTCTCTCTCTCTCTCTCTCTCTCTCTCTCTCTCTCTCTGTCTGTCTCTCTCTCTCTCTGTCTCTCTCTTTCTCTCTCTCTCTCTGTCTCTCTCTCATTTCTAGTCTCCTTAAAAAGTCATTTTTGTCTTGTTTCGTTCCTCATCTTGATTTCATTTCTACATTTGACATCTAATCACCTTGAATTCCTTATCTGGTTTTTTGTCTCTACGTTTTCCTCAGCTGCCTCTACTATCGCATTCTTGATATTATCCCTTCAAGTTTAGTTCATAATTCAAGTGTGTTTCAATTTCTTCCAGCGCTCCATTGATTGAGTTTACATACCGGGAATGTATTTGATTTTCCTTAAGTTTGTCCACATTCCAACTTTTTGTTCTTTTGTATTTCTGGATTGTTGGAGTTAATTCCTTGTCGTACTTTGGCCCCTATCAAAATAATGGTCGGAATCACAATTTGCCCCTCTATAGGTTTTAGCATCTATAATACATCTGCTCTTCTTCTGTTAACTAGTGCGTGTTCAATTTAGTTGACCACCTGCTCGTTCGGTGCTTTCCATGTACCCTATGAATATTTGTATGTGCAAATTTGGCGCTCACTACGGGATCTTGCGATTGTACTAATTTTATCAACTTTTTTCCGTTTTCACTCGTTATTGTATGTTACGTATGTGTACCTAATACTTGCTCATTTTCTTCATCTTTCCCGATTTTTGTGCTAAAATTTATCACCATTAACATGTCATATTTGGGTACCCTTTCACAAACGTTCATTACTTCACTATAGAATTTCTCTATTTCGTCTGCTTCCGCGCCTTACGTTTGGGGCGTAAACACTCACTATCGTGATGTTACTAAACCCCTTACCCACATTAATCGGTTCAAACTCCATTATGCACTTTTTCACTTTATCTCTTACAAGAAATCCTGTTCCTCCGTATTACCTCTTTTGTTTTCCCACTATACATAAATGCATAGTTTTTCTTCCTTAAGTACCCACTATCTGACCATCGTATTTCCTGTTAAGCTGTAATTTGCATATAATTCTTCTTTAGTTCTGCTATTTCTTCTAACTTTCCAGCTTGAAGCACTGTTCTGACATTCCAAATGCCCATTCTAAAATCAGTTTTCATTAATCTTGGGCGTTGCAAAGGTAGGTATATAGAGTTCCATCTGGCTGTATTTAGTTGAGACTTCGTTGCACTTTTTTTGTTTGGTTTTGTTTTTGTTTTTCGGAGTAAGGTAGCTGGCCTCAAATCCAACCTTTTATCCTGCAGGACAGGAATTTGTCTAAAGTTTTCTCTAGAAGAATTGGCTTCGCCTCCTTCCACCTGTGGTTTTCTGTCAGGGTTTTCCTTCCCTTAGCCTTTGGGATCATTCCCACCCACAAGGCAGCATCCTCTTCTGTCCCCTTTCCTTTGATCTGTCCGGCAAGGGGGGTCGTACAGTAGCTACGCTACCGCCGGCATAGCTCTCAGGATCATTGTGGTAGGCAAGCACCACCACCAAAGTCAACGTCCAGGTAGAGTTTAAAAATAGTATAATGTTTTAAAAATTAATTCCGAGTTTCAATTTAAACTATTTGGACAAGAAACTAATAGTACTTTCTTGCATTATTTGTAACGGCTCCACAATATTATATTATTGCATGAACTTGCCAAAATGTTTTCACGCCGGGACTTGAACTGATGTCCATCGAGTTACCTCGCCGTGTGCCTTACCGCAATCCCGGTAAACCACGCTTGGCACACTGACTTGGCCAGACGCTTAAAAAACTAATTGTCACGCCCATTATTTCGAACACGCAATTTTCAAAGATTCGGAGAGGTCAACGAAAAACACATGCGCCATTCCTTTAAGCATCCCTTGTTTTGTCCATGGGAAAATGTAAAGAAAAAAATTGGAGCGGTAATAAATTGTATTAACTCCAAATTAAGTAAAAGTAGTCATTTTTTTCAAAAATAATTACTTGACCGATTTTAAGAGCTAATGTTTTAGCAAAACTCACTATCTTCAACTTTATAGGTTAGAAATGTTATTTTTTTTATTTTCGAAAGTATAGAGTTCGCCAAAAATGAAACTAGCACCAAATGCATTAACCGCTCTTTGATACATACGAGGAGAAAATTTAGAGAAAAAATTGGTGCGGTTTTTGAGAAAAATGTTTTAAAACAATGGTCTATATATCGCACAAAATTACGCGAAAACTACTGATGTTTTCGAAAAACTGGACATGACCTTGCTTCAAGACCTGTCTCTAAAAAACAGATTTGATTGAGGAAAAATATTTCTATCTTCAATATAGCAGTTGTATGAATGCGCCCAAAAAATGAACTTCTGCAATTTTCGGAAAATCAGCGACTTTAACGAAAATTAGACTTGCAACTCTTAAGCGTCCTTTACGCTATCCAAAGTCAATGTTTAATAAAAAATGTGGGGCCATTTTTGAGAAAATATTGAAAAAAGAAATGCTGAGACTTCGTGTAAAGTGCCCTCAAAAAATCCCAATATCCCTTTGAAACTTTCCAACCCTCGAGTTCGTTCAGATCCATCGGGGAATATCTGTTTTGAATACAATCAGCTGAACGGCTAACCGCTCACATTGACCACAGACGGCCAGACGTTTTATCGTCTATCGATTTTTCGGTATCGAGGACCCACAAAACAGGGATTCTCACTTTACAATGTATTAGATGATGTAATTTACCAAAGTGTTTATTAGCATAGACCAGCAATTAGAGTTTTTGCACTGCAAATTCGCCTTTTTCCGGGTCACGATTACATAACTTCCTCTTCTTTTATCGATTACATAACTTTCTCATTAGTACGAGAAAATAACAAGGGCAATTGAGAGTCACTTAACAAGATAGTTCTCAGATCCCCGGAAAGTAGGTTTCTGTTCATTTGTTCGAAGATCCATGAGAAGTGGATTTGTTTTTAAGGATGTTCTTGAAGTTTGTTAAGAAGAAAGGTAATTGTTGTGGTTCGAGAAGTGAAATGAGAACACAAACAATAGTTTTTAATTATAATTCATTAACACTGAAGCATTACATTAGTACAAAAGAAAACTTAGGTAGAAAAACACACTCACTCGGTACGAGATACGTTTCGCGACTGACTGACTGACTGACTCTTGACCTCTCGCAAAGAGAAAGCACGAACGAAAGGGCACATCTAGCGTCATTCGACCAATCAAATCATTGAAAATGCACACATGTGCAATACACAATATTAAATTGTTATTTCAACAATAATGAACTGATCTTGGGACATTGCATGGTCCATTTTGTCCCAAGAAGTCTATAGGAATAGAGGGAATTCCATCCAGTCGTGCAGTGGTTGAAACAAATGTGTTGGGAGGCCCGTTACTCAATCAGATACTTGTAGATATTTCCCAGAATTTTCTTCAATAATTGAAGGGCAAGGCATCCACTTGTGGCGTAAAGTACGGGTTAGGAGTTAACCTCCCACCCCTACAATTTTCGAAGTAAATATGTTTTATATGCACCCTAAATTTATTCCTGTTGGTGATTTGGCGGTCAACAGTTGGTAGCACGCGACGCAATGGCGCAGTCTACCATTCTCTTGCTGCAACGCGCACGCTCAGTCTCTCGCCGCCAAACGTAGCCATGATCGTAGCGGACGGACTTTCTCCCCGACGTGTACCCGAGTGACCGTTAATAAGTTGTCGCGCGTTCTTACCTATGATGTATTGTGAATACAATAAACGTTTTATACTTTAACTTTTCCGAATGAATTATTTATCATCCCCAAGAACAAAACAATACATTTTTTTGCAGTTTAATTTAATGTACTTAAAATTGAAGTAAATGTCGGAATTCGATATTACGTTATTTACTATTATTATTATTATTATTATTATTATTATTATTATTATTATTATTATTAAATTATATTATGTATTTTCTGTTTGATTTAAGTAAGTTTGCACATAACTTACCATGTATGCCGACATTAAAATTTTGTCTGTCATTTTTCTTTTAAGCTTTCAAAAACCGGGCGTGATCCAAGTTGATCCCAGAGACATTTTAATTGTTTGGGAACACAAAAACGTTTCGTCTTGGTACGTTTTGTAATTATTGTTAAAAGTCAAAGAACTACATGTTTTTAGCATGCACAAAAATTCCAATATCATTTCAATACATTTTTCCCTCTCTGTAATGACATTCCGTATTCCTGTTAAAATGTGTAGTGAAGTTGTAGTGATTTCTCTCGTTGGCAGCAATGTTAGAGGCGTACTGTGGTTGCGTCACCTGTCACATGGGCGCCACCTGTCACATGCCGAATTGTGAGTCGCACTAAATACTAGTTTCATTACAATACTTCCACTCGAACCAGAGCTGATTCACTACGTTAAGACACAATCATACGGGTCTCAACCCCAGTCCCTGCATACAGTTTTCGTGATTCACTCGGGTTAGTCCCTTATTGAAAACGTCAGCCATCTTGAGAGGGGACGTGCTCGATGATGATCTCTTTCCTCTTCACAGCATTACAAATAAAGTGGGGCCTTATATCCACGATCCGCGCGTGTAACACGGAAGTTGATGCAAGCTTCTCTGCCAGCGTCATTGCAATGACGCTCTCCATGCTGACTCCGAGGCTATGGATGGCCTCCTTGGTGGCATCAGATAACGCCATATATTCGGCTTCTGCGGCAGACACAGCGACGGTGTGCTGCTACCTTGACTCCCAGCTGACTACTGCGCCTCCAAATACGAAAGCGTATCCTGCGTAGGACTTCGTGTTAGTAAGACAGTTGCCTCAATAAGCATCCGTGAACATTGCAGCTAGTTCACTTTTCGTCGAGCACACCAAACTCGTCTTGTACTTCTTTCGCAGAACGAACCTGCTTCCAGTTGTACGCTGATTTTCGGGCTGGGCACGACCTCCCATGTCTCCTTACGGATGATTGATTCCACAAGAGTCGGGCCCTCCCATTGCTTCCAACGTAGAAACCTCCGCAACGTCTGCGATCACCTGTTCCGCACTCACGCGACTAGCGTGAACCTTGTGTGGTCGCATTGGATTCGTTCGGATGCCTGGGTGCCCGCGACATTGAGCCGGTGCAATAGTTTCGCCTTGGTCGTCACTTCGAACCACATTCTCGAAGGGTTCTTCCTCGACTTGGGCAGGGCCAGGTCTTCATGATGGGGAGCGATCTATCAAGATCCACGTCAAACCAATCTCGCTCAACGACATCACCTACAGAAGGCACAGGCTTCACGTCGCTTTCGATGACTCTTACGTCACTGGTTATTTCTACTCTTTTGACTCCGGCAGGCAAATTCCACTCGCCTTCGATTGCTCGGCGTACCTCGCGAAGATTCTTTCCAACGCCCTATCATCCAGCTTCCACTTGTTTGGGCTCTTGTTCAAAACAACAGCCCTGCAACCAAAATCTCGAAAATAGCTGACGTTTGGGACTTTCTCGTTCCAAAGCTCGTAATGTGTCTTCTTTGCAATATTTTTTGCTGGATATCGATTTCTAATGACAGACCACGTTGAATTCACGCGCAATCAATCGTTTCAACTAAAGTTCTGTTGATCCTCTTCGCCACCGCGTTCTGCTGTGGTATGTATGGAACCGTGGGTCGATAGTTAATACCCTCCGACTTCAGAATATCGATCGTCAAATTCAGCATTCACATACTTGCGTCCGTTATCAGACCAGATCTCCTTCATTCTTACACCATGCTTGTTCTCGATAAAAGCGTTGAAATATTTGTGTTCTTCGAAAGCTTGAGATTTGTTCCTCGACACTCGTACTTTGGTTCATCTTGAAAGGTCATCGATGAATATCCTTATATACGCCGATCTTAGTTGGAAGTGACTCTCATTGGATCGCACAAGTCTGTGAATATGAGCTCCAATTTAGTCGTCCTTCGATCGGTTTCATTCGGAAATGATGCCTCGCCATCTTCCCCTTGTGGTAAATGTCGCATCTTGAGGCAAATGTAGCATCAGAAGTGCAACGCCTCGAATGACCCCAGTCTTCGATCGATGCGTGGACGAGATGCGTAAATTTGACGTGTCCTATCTTTCTGAGCCAGGTTCGAAAAAGGTTCTACCTCCTCCTTTTCTAAAAAACATCCACTTTGACAAATTTTAGAAGATTTGCCTTTGATGTAATAAAGGTCGTCGACTCGTTTCCCGATCACTACGATCTACCGATGTTCGTCGAATATTTCGCTTCATACTTATCTGATAGCATCTGGAATCCCTTGTCGCGTCTGATAAGAGGATATGCTGCAAATCGGGGACATGACAACGTATCAAGCATCTTCACGTCACATGAATCGCGTTGAGTCTTCGTCTTGATTACAGCCGTGCCTATTCCTTTGATTTTGGCATTGTCGTTGGCCAAATTCACCTCGTCACCCTCACGGTTTTGAATCTGCTTGAATAGACTTAAATCTCGACACAGACGTGAAGAGCAACCAGTCACTTACGGTTATGCTGCTCACGTTTTGACATGTGTCCATCTTCGCTTCACCTAACAGAAAACCCGCGTTAGCTGAATCGTAATTGCTCTTACTTCAATGTGGGAATTCCGACGACCTGTGTTCCTGTTCTTGACACTTCAAACATTTGTAATTGAACGTCTTTTCTTTCTGGCCCTTTCTGGCTTGACTTGATTTCTCCTTCTTGTTCTTTAATGGCTGCTCTTTCTGGACGTACCTTGATTCGAACTCGGCGTTTTTGAATTCTTCCTCACTTCATATTCCTCGGTGATCTTGGCCCTGAGATAGCCAGGTGTTGAAAATGCATCGTGACTTTCGATCTCGACTCGGAAATTCTCATAGCTTGATGGCAATTATGGATGATTAAATCGTCATTTATAGATTTTGTTCCGGAAGTAAAATGAAAGCACAATTGTTTCAATTATAATTCAATAACACCCAAAACTGAAGGATTACATTACTACAAAAGAAAACTTTCGTAGAAAAACACGCTTACTCACTACGAAGTTCGTCTCGCGACTGATTTAATTTTCGTCCTTGCGCAAAGTGAAGACAAGAACGAGAGTGCGCATCTAGCGTTGTCATTCGACCAATCAAATCAACTTATTCAAATGCACTCACGTACCACACACAATCTTAAATTTTTATTTCAGTTCTTTCCCTGCAATTTAAGATCACAGATCTTACATATTATCACAAATAATTCTGAATGACTATTAAAACGATACAATTAAAAAACAAAAAATATATCTTAAATACACTCCAAAGAGAGATCTCAAGTAACAAAATTGAAATCGTGTAATTGGTTTCGTACAAATATCCGCCGCTTCCTCTTTGCTGCACATATGCATCACACCAAACCGACCATTTACAACTTGATCTCATACGTTATGATAGCGCACATCATGTGCTTGGTATTCTTACGAAACTCTAGGTTTTGAGATAGTTTCATAGCACTCGCACAATAGATAAGCAATGTTGGTACTGATTTTAAAAACAATGTCTTTTCCCAGCCTAATGGCTCTTGTGCTGCTTGGCACGTAGGCACATATTCAGCTCCTGTTGTCGAGAGACTATTGCCTATTACTCGACCAGGTAATAGCTCCGCCACAGAACACACAGACCATTACGCTTACTGATTTACGCGTTTGTGGATCATTGGCGTAATCAGCATCACTATACATGTTACAAAAAAAGGTTATTTAATATAGAAAACCTAACGCTCATGCGCACAAGCTGAGCGGCGTTGCCGAAGTTCCCGCGCTCCCGGACAAAAGAAAAACGGAAAGTCAGTCTACCAGTAGATGTCGAACGAAGCAGAGTCTGTGTGCTCTCGCCATTCTTTGCAAAACATAACTCCAGAGAATAGTTGTCGTAATCAGCGATACTATCAAACAAGTCAAAATCAACAAACTTGCATACATTAAAGGTCATACATTAATTGTAATCATTCATTTCACTCCCATTCATAACCTTCCATACAAATTAGAGAGTTCTGAAGTGTAAAGCGAGCTACCAGAAAATCAAAATTACCATCGCACTTCAGAATATATCAAGACAGGTGCAGGACTTGCAGCTTCTCCGCTGCCGCACTCGATGAATAGCGAATTCCCATTGCCGATGTGCCTCTGAAGTACCGCATGCTCCTCTTGACCTAGACGCAGAGCCTTATCTCTGGCTTCTCCAAGAACTGCGATACGTAGAGCTTCGTAAAAGCGATGTCCGGTCTTCTAGTCACTGACAAGTACAACAGGCGACCAATCGCTTCGCGATAAGGCGCAGATGTCAGTGTCTTATCTCCGAAATCTTGAAGACACTGACTGAGAATAGGCGTTGATACAGGATTATTTTCACTTACTTTGAAACGTTGGAGTACCGACTCAGCGTAACTCTGTTGATGAATCACAATTGATCCAACTTCTTCATGAGAAATCTGCAGGTTCAGGAAGAAACCAAACTTCTCAATGATAATTTTAAAACGTTTTTGAAGTTCGAAGAACTCCTCTGCGTTACTCTGACTTGTCGCTGCCACCAATCCGTCGACAACATACAGCACGGCAATATACCACAGAGTGTATACCCGTTGGCGTTCCATACGAAAAAGCAGGGATCAGAAATGCTCTCAGATAAACCAAGACCTGTCACAACTTCCTTGAATTGCCGATTCTGGCAGAGAGGCGACTGCTTGAGTCCGTACAAGTTCCGCTTGCACATTCGATCAGTTCCATCTGAGAATCCCTCGGGTGGAGTCATGTAGATGTCCTCAGACAAATGACCGTTGAGGAATGCTGACTTCACATCAAAGGTGTAACTTCTCGCTAGCTGCGACACTTAACACTGATCGAAGCGTACCAATGCGCACCACCAAAGGTTTCTTCGAAATCTACACCATGCTTCTGCTTGAAACCGAGCACAAGCAGTCTAGCTTTGTATCTGCTAACTAGGATTCTCTTTTCTTGAAGACCCAACTATTCGTGAGGGTTCTACGACGAGGAGGTAGCTTTACGAGTGTGTAAGTAGAGTTCTCCAGCAATGATTCAACCTCTTCCTTCATTGCACCTTTCCAGAACTGCTTGTCGCCAGATGACATCGCCTCCTGGTAACTTTTCGGCTCAAGCTCAGCTACATTCATTTCGACGTGCGTGCCGGTTAAAATGAAGTTAACCTCTCTCGCAGACTCTGAAGCAGCACTAGCGCAGCTGCCAAAGCAGTTTGCTCCGTTGATATAACAGCAATAGCTCTCATTGTTCCTGGTTCAAAAACAACACTTTTTCTTCGTTCTATCTTTCTTGTACCTCGAATCCCGACTCTGTACCCGTCAATGTCATGAGAATAACCAACGAAGACGCTTGGCGTTCCCTTCGCATTCCACTTGCGATGCTTCTGCTGCGGAATTTGCCCAGAGCAGTTGGTCCCAAACACATGCAAGCGCTTCAAATGCACGGATTTCCCGGTAATGGCGAACAGGGTAATGGCAATCACCCATTCTAATACGGAGTGGCGCCTAAGACGTCGTAAGGCCTCGGAAAAAGCCGCTGCCCGGGGAGCGGGGGGGAATGTCTGAAGTTGACGTTGGGCATTAGGGTCAATGGCCGGGAGTGGTCTCAGCAAGTCATATGTCTCCCAAAAAACAATTGCTAACAATATATGAAGCAAATTTCCATCAAGTGTTTCAGTTAACCTGGGTGCTGCCTAGGTCTAGCAGTCAGCGCTCACTCTCGCTGTCATGACAGAAAGAAATGGACCAGTGAAATCAATGAAAGCATTGTGCACGTCGTCTACCAAATCACAGATTTGGATACCGATGTGACTTGTTACACGTAGAATTTATTTTCTGAATTTACTTTGACTTTCCCCATTTTCCCTGTTACTGAATGAAGATTAGCTGATCAATATACAGCTATACTTCGCTGGATCTTCATCCTCAAAACCCTCCTTAAAGCTATTGAGTCCCGGAACGAATTCAAATCCCAATTCAAAACTCTAAGTCACTGATGAAGAGGGAATTTCACAGATAGGTTGATTAGTGATTCCAGGCGCGTCAAATACTAAGGTCATTAGTCACAAGTGTAATGCATGTTTTTATGGCGGGAGATGGTGGTAGTCTTGCGCCGCTGGATGGCGAGTCCCGTCCTTCGACCTGGCGAGACCACGTCGACTTGCGGTTTTTTGCCAACTAGGTATCTCCCACCAGCGGGGCACCGCCTTAGCCTGGACAAGTTGTATGCTCTCGACTGGCCTCCCTGCATTTGTAGTAGTGCAGGGCATGTAAGTAAGGGGTAAGGGTAGAACAAGGAAGAGGAAGGAAAAACCCCGCGCGGTTCGTGGTCCATTTATTGAGGTTTCGGCATTCGCCTGATGTTCACCGAATAAACACTGGAAAACTATTGATCGGAGCTCTAGAATTCTCCTCCAGACAGCGTCTGGATTCGACCTAGCCAAGTAGCTAGGCCCTCTGGCCGGGAGGTTCATGCAGTGACATCAATTGTTGCTCTGAGCCGCTTAATCCGATAGAAGACCTCTGACAGATAAAAAAAGAAAGTTGTGATTCTGATCTGACATTTACCTGGTATTTATCAGAGAAACCGCAGAAAACTATCACACAGAGCAGCCAACTCTTAGAATTATCCTGTAGATAGGATCTAAATCTGACCTAGCTATCTAACCAGTGTCGAAAATCCTGCCACCTTTGGGTCTCGAGGACCTCCTGGTCAGAGGCACTGCAGTGACATCAGTAGATGCCCTGAGCCCTCTCCCAGTGCATCCTTATTGAAATCTGAAACTATTTACTTTGTATGACTGTATTTTAGCATGTCTTCTAGGGATTTCTTTAGTCTGTCTTCTTTATTAATGTTGATTACTTTGGAAATTTTATATAATGTTTATGATTAACTTTGAAATGAAAATTTGTGCATAGAATAATCATTAGTAATTTCTCAGACAGATATCACTAATTTATAGAAGCATGTTGACAATTTATTAAATGCAAATGTGCTTTCCGAGAGATGATAAAACACAAGTAGACTCCTTAGAGTCAAACTAACAGATGCAATTGAGCAAGAGAGCACTGGTTGTTCCAAAAATGTATGTAACAGTAAACACGGAAGGCATTCCATTTAGTTCTTCATAGAGAAAAATAAATATTAAGCAATTATAATACTACTGCATTATGGTATGTGAATAAATAAAAAGAGAAAATGTCATCAGTCCCCAATTGAAAATATTGTTTTTATTTTTGTAAGGATGTATCCATTGTAATTGAAAAATTAGGCTATTTACGTTACCCTTAATGGCATTTTTCTCATAAATGAAAATTTGCAAACATACTCTACAGAAGTGAAATGAATGAACCCTGGGCACTCATCCTTGACTCCACCTTCTGAAGGACTCCACACTACAATCCGATGAGCTTGTTCAAATATTTTACTCTACTCCTTTCTCTCCCTTGCTTGCTTCTTCTAGTTTTTAATGTTCATAATTCTTAGGTCCTAGAGCATGTCGTTTTCCCATCTTATTCTCAGACTTCAGTTTTTTGAGATGTCTGAGGTTTTCAGCTCATACTTTGATTAGTACCTCTGTTAACATCCATTCTTTCTAGACGTCCAAGCCAACTTATCTTTCTGGATTTTACATCTCTGACAATATGTTTATGTTGTATTAAGGCTTCTAATTCATAATTTGTTTTTATATTTGTTATTTATGAATTAATCTGATATTTGCTTGATATTGATTTGAAAAACTATTAATTTCTTCTCCAATGGTTAAATTCAACATAGTTTTAACTTGTGTCAAAAATCCATCACTGTTGGAAAATGAACCTAGGACCTACTGGTCCGGAACACTACAGACTCCTGCCACTGAGCCATCACAGTTGTTAACAGAAGTAATATGCATAAATCCAATCTTCGTACATAACACCTCTTCTATTTGATTACATTCAAATTATTCTTGAAACACTCCTGACACCAATATTAAAAACAAACTGAAATTTTCAGCTAAATTAGTAAAGGAGCCATCCATAAATTATGTAACGCAAATATGGATTATTTTGAATACCCCCACTCCCCCCTGTAATGCACCCATATCGCATGGTCCAGCCCACTAAGTAATTACGTACCGCTTCTGACCCCCACTTTTTAAATGCAAGAAGTGAAAATAAAGTATAGCACAATAAAATAATTGAGTTCATTTTATTTGTGTTGTATATTAAAATTTAGTATAATTTAAGCCAGAATTATTGTCAATGCTGACTTCACCTAACAATAAGATTAAGGGCAAGATTTGTGTGCGAATGGTTGCATAGGCGAGAAAATTTCTGATCTCAAGCCGTGCACACTGCACACACAGCTCTTGTGGATGGTGCATGAGCAAGATTCTACTGTGCCAATTTAATTGTATTCTAGAAAACACTACAGATCAGTTTTGAATATTTTTTTGTAATCTTACTGATAAATCGAAAATTGATGAAAAAATATTTCTTCTTGCAACAACTTCTAATAACTTTAAATTATTTATATTTGAAAACAAATGATTAAGATAATATTTTAATGTTTTAGTATAAGAACTCAACAAAGGGAGTACTTTAACCAATGTTAAAAAATGTAAAAAAACATCAATGTCATTGAACACTAATCGAATACCCACCTGCCCCTAGGTAACACAAAGTAACACTGCCTCAAGCCACTTCCCCCCACATTTAGTGTTACATCATTTTTGCACGACCCCCAAGTAGATTGTGAGTCTAAAGGGCACACACACACACACACACATACATATTTTATTTACATAGACTAAAATATTGACTGATTGATTGATTTAATTAATTAATTAATGGTGTCAACAACAAGCTGTTTCACACATCTTACTATGGTGTAACTAAGTTGTACAATAATTCAGCTTGGTAGAATGTAATTTTATAATTTGAATCACAATTATTGATCACATATCATATGTATGTATACACACATCATTTAGTTAATCCAAAAATTGTGCTTTTAAATGTGTTTAATATTTATTTATATTTTAATTTAAGTAAACATTATTCAATAGTATTTAATAATTGGATGTAAGGAAAATGTAAATGGTTTTATAAATTTTGTCTGAGGTATTGTACAACACTTGGTCATTCTTTATGAAAATACAATAAGTTGTTTTTAAATTAGAATTAAATTTGTATTAAACTCATGTTTTTTGTAGCTAAGACAATGCTTTAAATCACTGTACTATCATTAAATAATGAAAACAAATGGGGTAGTTAGAGGAAAAGAAGAAGTAAAAGCAAAATATTTACCTATTTTCATTAGTTGGTTTAATTTTTCCTAGAAACATTTTGCAACTCCAATTGCAACCTACCAATCGCAAGTTGGTTTGTGTCTCCACTTTCAAGTCAACAAAATATGGTGAGTGGTTTTAAACTACCCCAACAGGTGATGCTTAAGTTTCAAGCAACCTTCAACCAGTCCAACACCTTCCCCTACTATTAAATTTTATATTTTCCTTTCCAGCGGTAGCTATTTTTACTTTCTCACCTTACTCTGTACTCACAGAGTAAAGAAAAAGTATTTTAATGAAAGTTGCAAATTTTGTCAGATAAACTCATATTATGAGCCCTAATATCTAAAAAGTGGATAAATCTTGTTACTCCATGTAGTAAATTACTTCCTCTAATACACCTTCCTCCCTTATACGCCTGGGAGTGAACTACTCTATCTGGAACGGCTTCCCATCTAAAGCATCCATATCAAATTTGATGGAAGCAGTGTCGAGTCTTCAAAAGGTGCATTTAAAGCCCACTCATTTCTTGATATTATTTCATACCTACATAATGCCACATTAATTTATCAATTGGTTCTATCCATGCCATCAATGTCTATGCTAGCGGAAGTGGACAATCAAATCAGAGTGGCAGTCAAACAGTTCCTACATCTGCATGTGAGTACTGCAGATGACTTACTCTATCTGGCTAAGAGAGGTGGAGAACTGGGATTGCTGCGGCTCGCCCAACACGTTCCTAGAGTTGCGCTGAACCTAGGATTACGATTAGAAAAATCTACAGATCCTATTTACAGATGGTTGAGCACATATCCAAGTTTTTACCAATGGACACAAAGACCGCAAAATCACTGAGACTCAACTGGCCCAATTCTGAACAAGATTTAAGGGCTTGTAAGAAGAAGTGCACCAATGACGAGGTAGCCGCCTGGGAGAAGCTGGAATCCCAAGGGAGAGCGGTGAGGGCGCATATAAACGATCCCATCATCTTCTGAAACCTGGTCTTTTTATCACTGCACTCCAATTGAGAAGAAGAAGGAAGGCCCAGAGAGGATGTATACTGCAGGAAGTGCAATACAGCGGTAGAAACCATGAATCACATCCTCAGTCAGTGCATTTTTAGGAAGCCAGCAAGAATAAAGCGTCATGACGTGATCAAAAACTTCATAGAAGGGAAGATGCTCCCGAAATTGGAAAGCACTTTCTCCGTTGCTGAAGGGTTTAGACTCAAACCTGACCTGGTAATAAAAAGCCGGGAAGGGATCCACGTGGTCGATGTGACTGTCTGCCACAAGGATAGGTCTAGCCTTTTGAAAGCAGAGGAAGAAAAGGTAGTAAAATCCCATTCAGTCATCCCCCTGGCAGCCCAACTTCATGGAGTACCCAACGCTAGAATCCTGCCAGTAGTGGTTGGAACCTCTGGGGCTCTGCCAAGATTCACAGTCAGTGCCCTCAAGACCCTGGGTATCACGTCTCGAGGCGATCTACTATCTCGTTAATTGCTCTCAGAATCTCTATTAAACTTTACACACAATTTGTAAATTACGATGGAGCATGTATACGTAAGCTTCCGCGGCTCGAATCCATAAATTCTCGGCTATCCGGAGACGCCGCGTCGTTGGCTGGGGTATGATTCGCCTGACTTGTCGCAGGCTTCCTCCCGTCACTGCCCTGAGGAAGCCTGCGACATGTCAGGCGAAACATCGGCACCCCAGCCAACGACGCGGCGTCTCCCGGATAGCCGAGAATTTACGATGGAGCAATTTAGCATTGCTGATAGTAAATGCAGGAAAGAAACTTCAATGTCCTGTGGGGAAGTCTAGGGAACCCATTGGATCCTAAAATGCCAAGGAATTACCACGACTTTCAGTGGGGAGTGTATGCAATTTAATGTAGTACATAGAAAATTGTGTAGTCACAATCAATGTTTTTGGGGTTCCTTAATACTGAAAAATTGGTTGACAGTAAAACGTCTGTCTGTCTGTGGCCAACACTAGTGCCTGAACAGTTCAAACAATTTTCTCCAAAACTGACATTCCCCAATCAATCTAGCCTAACTTGTGGCCATGTGAATTTGAAATGGATATTTTGCTTTGGAGGGTATGTTACATGAAGCCTCAGCATTTCTCAAATTTTCTCAAAAATGGATTAACATATTTTAGTAATTTTTTTCCTGCTATAGTGCAAAGAACACTTAAAATGTGGGACAGGTCCCATTTTTGGTGAACATTGTATTTTCAAGCATTGCAAAACTACAATAGTGATGATAGAGGTTAATAAAATATCTTCTAAAAAATTAAACCTTCAATAGGGTCATGTGCAAGTTTTTAAAAATGAGATTAGTTTTCACAAACATTTTTTTTAAAGTGAAGGCAATTTACATTTTTTTTTTTCTAAAAAAGGCTCAAACTTTTTTCTCTAAATTTTTACCTTGGATAGAGCAAAAGATGCTTCAAAAATGGTGTGTATCTTGTAAAAAGAATTGTGAGAAAGTCTATGCTGTTGAAGCCCCACTAGTTATATCTTTTAGTTCAGTCAGGCATATATGGACTGCTTCTTTATCTAAAAGACTCCACTCGGATTGGTCTATAAGTTCTTATAGTATGTTAACCATTCTCTCATATAAATAGAAACATAATGTGAAAATGGAAGGGTAGGGTTGTTCTGACAAAACAAATTCAATTTGCATCCATTTAATAACATTGATTACTACACGTATCACATTTTCATTTATCACATCGTTACAATTACAATTCAATAGACTACACATAAATATGCATTATATAAACTATGGCTCGTAGCAGAGAGCGTTCATAGATATTTCAGACACAAAAGTCTGAGTATCCATTGAATGTTTAAATAAATAATAAGTGATATTTTTCGAAAGAATACACTTCCTCTTGCTGTATGTTGGTTAAATTATCTCATTATAGAAAGAAAATGAGGATTCTCAACTTATAAAATTTACTTCAATACAGCTGTAATAATATTTAATTTTATGTTTTGTTTGTGAATTTTAATGTTTACTATAGAAGGGTTATTCACTTTACTGCATGAATTTCAATTAAATTTGTAACAACTATATATATTAATAAGAACAAACATAAATATATGTTGATCTAGAAGAATCAACAGATGTCCCACATATCAGTCACAGAAAAAAATAGACCGCAGAAAGCTTAGTTTATCCTCATTGTACATGCTATTACTTGAAAAAACATAAAATTTGTTTATCTGTTTTTATGTTATAGGGAACTTATATCTTATCATTGGAATTTATTAAACAAGCAACAATATTTGTTTCTTTTACTATGTTTATCAGCCATAGTATAACAATCTATTCTTATGAACTCTCAGATATCTCCTAGGGAATAAAAAACATTCCTTTTTTATCATAACATGGTGCATTGGCTTCAAACAGTGTATTTAGGCCCTATAGTTTCATTTCACTCCCTGTAACATTTTAAAATTTCAATTTGAATATTAAATGTTTATGAACATGAACAATGCATATTGAATTCTATTTGAAACTCTTTTTAAAGTAATATATGCTGCAGTTTTTTTCGTAATTCATTATTATACAATTAAAATGGTGCATGAATTGTAATTTTTTCATCTTCTTAAATTTTGTTACACAAAGGTAGGTAGCGTATTGTGCGTTAATTATAATTGACTAAACGGTGTCAAATTTAATCTTTTATTTTACTAATTTGCCACTAATTATCAATTTCATTTCATTCATTAAGGGAAATGTATTCTTTTATATAAACATAACATCTCACACTGTTTGCAACATCACATTGAACATATTCTAATATGATAAATTATGAGAACTTGATGAAATAACTACCAAAAGCAGTCAGTCTTTTGGCTACAAGTTTCATCAGTCCCTTTAATGCTATTTACATTATAAATAGATATCTTTGGCTCGTCAGAAGGCTCCAAGTGATATCTTGTATCACTCTATTAATTTGCATATAGCTTAATTCATGAAAAGTTTCCAAATAAAGTTACTAATTTACATCCAGTAATACTTGCTATTGTGCCAGACACCAATATAGAGGGTTAATAAGAACATGTTTTTTAAGTGAAGGTCTTGCATATGTTGTGCATCAACATTGAAAAGAAGTAAATTACACAATGCACTACACAACTAAATACCATTTAAATGACATTGAGCAATTTGTAGCTTTACCTCAAGTTAATAGTAAAGATTGGAAATTATTTTGGCATTGTCATGTTGGTTTTACATGGTCACTCCATTAAATCTATTTTCTAGTAAGTTAGGAATGAAAAACAAAAATTATTGACAATTCAGAATGTCATTGATAACACTTTTTTGTAAAGACATATTTCTTTATAAAAGTGTCAATGGCCTTATTCAGGCATCAAGCATTTTTATATTTTGCCATGGATCTGTAACTTAACAGAGAATTAAACATTTTTAAAGATTTTTACATAAATGTAGAGCAAATGGGAATATAATCAATCTTCAGTCGTGTAGTACTTTTATACATCATTTATTAACGTATTAACGTTATTTGTTCATTACCATTTCAGTGTTCCCACCACATCATTTTAGTCAACCAGATCATTTCTTACCATCAACTCTAAAAACAGTCACATCTTGAGCAACAAAGCACTTGCACAACAGTTAAATATCTCAGTCTTCCATTTGCCAAATTCAAATTTTCTAGAAAGCTCTAAACTGGCTAGGATGTTCAGGCAGTTTTCACTGTCATGTTCAAAACAGTTTTTTAGACTTTGGAAGAACTTCAAGCCATCCTTACTTTAAATTCATTTAACCTTTCTGGTTATATTTTTAGTTGCCTTAATAGCTACTATCTACTTATTAATAGAACCTTGAACATAGTGAGACAACATTAATAGATAAAAAATGCACAGTTTTTGTTACATATTATTTATATAACACTTGATATATCACCATTAAACAGCTTTGATTTTAAGATGAACATGTATGAGTATCTTCTTAACTGTGTGTATCATACAGGTTTTTTGTTTATATAATCGAAATAATATGTGTTCAATATAATTCAGTATATTGAAGGTACACAGCCAATATGCAATCATTAAAACATCAAAGTATAAGTATCTCCACAGATATAGAACATATAGATTACATTTTTCATATAATTGTAAAGAAGAAGACAGCTGACAACATTAAAATATGATATTTTATATCATTGTCATTTGAATGATGGTCATTGCTTCAATACACTTAACCTTAAAACCAAAGAAATTCCATACATTTAATTTAATTTTCATTAAATATAACATTAAGACATTTAGTCCACACCATTGCACTCTATAATACATTTACTTTTAGGATATATTATTTGATGTTTTCCATAAATTATAGGTTATAACTTGATTTTCACATGCTCTTAACAACAAAGCAATACATCAAAATACATTTTCCTATGAGTGTAGTCTACATTTCATTCACATTAATCACAAAAATTCTCTGAAAATTCTGCATTATCAAAATAGACACTGTAGATAGTAATTTATATTCTGTCCAACTCTCTCATTTTAAATAAATGAATGGACCATACTTCATCCTGAAAATTACTTTCAACTGAACTTCAGTCATATTTATACTATTGAGAAAAGTTCTTCAATATGAAATCTTGAAAAAAAATACATTTTATCATTCTTTCAATGTGGAATTGGCATACTTGCATGTCGATCTTATGCTATTCCCAAAACTGAAAGACTACCATGATGGCAGCCTGAAAACATTATAACTATCTTACAATCTGTAATAAAAGTGGAAGTTTCTGGAGGGATGCAAGAATTTACTATCAATTCTTAGAGTAGTAGTAGATAAAGTGAGCTAAGATAAAAACCATCACATAGTATCAAAGTTTCAAACTACTTATTTCCCATGTTCAATAAACATGAGTATAATTTTCCTGCTTCCCTGTTATTTATTTTTATTAATTTTGTTAGTTTCAATTTTGTCTACCTCGTAAGTACACTTCAGATGTAAAATGCTGACAATATCAAGGCACCTAACATCTGTTCACATTCTCCTGGTACCAATTCCACACTCTTATGCAGTATCATTCACGAGTGTCCAAAACTACTCCCTCACAGTAGATTGCCTATTACAGTGCCTATTATTATTCTTTATCTAAAAGCCAAGACACAGCCAGTGAAAAAACTGAACTGAATCTTAACTTTGAGAAATCTTAAGGCAATGAGTAATTTTATCAGTAGAGTACTTGCAAGAAAGTTGAAAATACTTAAACTGTTATACAGATCATTCTGAAAATTAGGGTGTTTTGAAGCATAATAGGAAGACTAAATTATTTATGAGTTGAAGGCGGAAGACATATTTTCGTTTTAGACAAAGATCTCTATTAAAAAGAATTAATAGAACAAACACTTAGAGTTACTTCATATTTTATAAATCTATTTCAACATTTCTCAATTACATACAATTAAATAACATTAAAATTATGTACAACTTCATGTACGTACTTCATTAGAAAATTAAATTATTTCCAGTATTTTAAATAAAATAGTAGGTAAGAGTAATATGGAAGAAACTATTATCAACGGTGAATGTTTTCACCAATTTAGAAAGTACTTAATAAAACTAATCAATAATCTTGAAGGAATAATTTCCTAAAAAAATACACAAAAATGGAAGTTATGAGAGGTTTAAAAATCACTTTTTAAAAGGAGACCCTGAATACTAATAGTAATGATAAAATGTAATGAAAAAAGATGCAATATTTAATTAACTTTACTGAAGTTCAATGGAATATAGAATAACTTAAATAACTGTAAACAAAAAGTAATAACGTGAATGGTTCTACAAGGGTGAAAAAACAGAGCTACCCTGCTTCACATCAAACCTAATGGTAACTTTGGCATCATTTAGCAACTCAGGAACAGCAAAAGTATTGTTTGCACTTAATATTGTGAAAAAAATCAGAAGTTTATTTAATTTTATTCCTTCACTTGTTTAATTTTTAGCAACAGTTTTAAAGTTACTTATATATATCAAAATAATTTACTCAAGATGAGACAAGTAATGCACCCCAATATTGAGTATGATCCATACACATATATTCAAATATACTAATCATCACACATAAATATGTGTATCACAACCACAAACATGAGAGCAAATGTTACTAGTCACAGTGTTCGCTTGATATGAAAGCGGCATTAAATATTGTGGTAGCAAAGGGCAGTCAAGGGAAGACATTCTAGTGATAGATATCTTTTAGACAATGAACTCTTGCATACATTCTTTGTGAATAACACAATAACATTGTCTGAGCAATTATGATAGAAAAAGACATTCACTAAACAATTGCAAATTAGTTTTCCAGAAAATAAATCATTATATTAGTGCTAAACTGCCATATGTTCAAAATATTTAACCTTCCAATTTGTCTTCTCAAACCCACTTGTGGTTTTTATTTTCAATTTTTTAGTATATAATTATAATTATTCATAACACTAAACAAATTGTTAAATCTGAAGAACAAGAAGAGCAATGCAAAAAGTAAAGTAACTTAAAAACTGTGAATTCCTGGAATATTTTCAGCTGTGCACAGTGACCGAAAGGGCTAGTACATGAAAACATTACAAATCAATACTGTTATAAGGAAAAGAACATATCAATAAACACAAACCTAATATCCAGATTGTATAGTTCCAGCAACATTTCACTGATATAGACAAAATGCCTTTTCAAAGAAACTTACACCAATTATATTTCAGAAATGTTCTCTAAATGTTTTGTCATAATTTTCTTGATAATATTTTCATTGACTTTCCTTATAATAAACATATAGATAGAACATTCAAAAACACATGACAGCCTTCCAATAATAATTATAATAGTAATAATAACAAAACAATACACTTCACAATACACTACAATAACAATAACCTCTACTTTAAGATACTCATCACAGACAATATACAGTAGCTGAGAAAGTCCTGAGAAAGTCAGATGTTGTTTGCTCTTTTAATGAATAAAGTATTATCAATTAATTCAAAATTACAAGTTATAATTTTCTAAATATGATTTGTTCAAACTATGTCTTATTGTAGAAGGTACTTTTAAGATAATCACACAATGAAGTCCTGCTATATGTTTCATCCATCAAATTATAACTTGTTTAGAGAATATTTTCAGTTTTATGATTATGAAATATTATTTCATGAATGTAAATTTAAATAACACATTATGAAGGTATCCTTATATTAACAAAATATTGATATAACAGTACTTTCAGTTCTACTTCATGATATATTAATACTGGAAAGGTCTGTGATCAATATCATACACAATAATAACTATTAAATAATTAATTGCAAAATTATAGTATTAGCTTCATCAATTAAAATGTCTACTTCTACATTTCTAAATACAATTCATTGTATATGAATTGTATTATTCTACTGCTTAGAGTGTTTTGGGTTCACACTGATTTGCCCTGGTCATATTTGTCTGCTATAGACAAACTAGAATACTTATTTCTATATTATTACTGATTATATATTTATATATAAAACAATTAGTAGTACCAGTTCAATATTAGGAATAATGCTTTTTTTCTATTTAAAGGTATTCCTGATATTCGTTCGTAAACCATAACAGATAATGCACACAGAGGAAAATAAAATAATATTTGCTTTCTATTAGTGCTATAATGAAAAGAAATGTTTTATGATTTAAAATAAAACCTCTAAGTCTACTTTCCTAAATATGACTCATTACAAACAAATGAGATCATATGTCTACTTCGGTGTATTATGTTCACTCAATGCTGCCTCACCTACAATTGTCTTTTTTTGACAAAGTAGGATTTATTTAAATTTCATTAATTAATTACATAATTTTATTTTTCAAATCAAATAATGACTTTAAAAATGTCTAGTATGAATTACTCAGATATTTACTAACACTGAGAGAAATAAAAGAATGCTTTGAATTCTACCATTAAAATCCACATAACACTTAACATCATAAGAACAAACCAAATAGAAGTAGCTTGAAACATAAACTACTTCTATTTCTTCACTAAGATTTAAGCTATAGATTAATGACACAAACACTGTGTGCACACAGTGTGCACACACTTTTATGCTTGACTACTTTAATTTGAATCACACTGTCAATGGCCGAAGATGTATTACATCCTCAATGGTACATCAATTATCTTTCTAGACAAAGTAGGATTTATCTATTAGGTATTCATTAATAGAGTAGTGTATAATTTCATTATCTCTAGGTACTAAAGAATTAAACATCAATTGCTTCAAAAAAGAGAAAAAATTGTGAGCACTCACAGCATTTCAATTAATGATTCCTTTGGGAGAAAATGACAGACTAATGATAGTGTGTCTCTCTCATAAAGAATATAATAATTGGGGGACTTCTGAAAAAGTCATTTGTTGAAGTTGTTGAAGTGAAACTGACATCTAGCTTGAGAAGTTCAACCAATTATTTTTTGCCACATTTTTTACTTTATAAAGATATCTCAATGTTGTATCTGCTTTACAAAGATATCTCAATGTTGTGAAAGATACAATATATTTTAAAACAAAATGTGGACTATGATAAAATAATGACAACTATTTCAATTCAACATTACTTTTGACGGTAGCATTGTTTTGAAACATTGATGATATTCTGGTCAAGTTTGAATATTTTTGTACTTCTATTGACATCACATTAAGATCCTGGATTCAATATTACCCAACAAACAGACCATGATATGCTCATCTATGCTATGCTTAATCATATATATTTGCCTTTTATATGATATTTATTATGCAGAAATATAAATGTAACAAGAGAAAATTATGTAATAAAGTGATTTTAAACATAATTTTTAACTGCGGCAGATGTCAAATAATTTTACACTGACCTCTCACATTAGTCTAGAATTTAATGAAATTAACAAATATCTCTTGAAATCATGAGAATGAACCTGGTCTCACTAGAGGTGCCAGCCACTCATGTAAAAGCTCATTGTATAATTGAAAATAAATAAGATTTTCTTGTAAGAGTAGTTATTAATTGTTGAGGTCCTGCCAAATACTTTCTATTTTAATTTAAATATATTTCAAAGAAAAATATAGATCTCAGGGCAAAGATCTAAGTGTTAAGCACATTTCTTCCTACTGGTGTTCAGTATTATAAAATGTTCACATATATTTTTGCATGATTATTGTGCCTCAGGGAGGTAACCAGGTCTTTCAAGAAATGACTCAGGCCATTCAGGCACTGGAGTATGTTCTTAAGAAGCCCTGATAACACTTGCTTAAGTGTGCATATTATTACCAAATTGACAAAACATTTAATAAAAGGAAAAATAACAGTTATCAAATGTAAAAAAGTTTCTGCTGGGCATTCCCAAAATTATATAGTTCTAATTTATGGCAGTGTATTAAAGAATTTGTCAAAATCGTTTTCTTACAGAAAACTAGGAATAATTGTTCTGAATGTTGAAAAGTATACAAGAAATTCTCCGTTTTTGAAAGAATGTCACAAGTCAGCAAAACAATGTTATGGGAATTTCACACAGTTAAATAAACTGTAATCTTATATTTAATTTAGAACTGGAGTGCTCTTGAAACGAAAATTTACAATAGCATTTTTTTAAATGATTTTTCTTAAGAACACATCGTGCTCTAGCTCTTACAGTGAACTGGGTTTGTAGTTTATACTCTTGAAAAGAAGAACAATTACATTCATCATGTCCTACAATAATAAGTTGAAACTATTTCTATTGTAAATACATTTAGTTATTGTAGACTGTTACAATCATCATACAGATTGTGCCTTATAATAAATCAATATTAAATATTGATTTATACACCAGTACGATCACAGGAACTCATGGCATCTCAGTGTAGAATAGTCAGTAAGATATTAAAACAATGTTTTACCAACTAGAACATAGAACATTGAGTGCATATAGATCTAAACTACCATTTCGATTACATTTATAGAAAAATGGCCAGTTCATTTTCTTGTTTATTCCAAAATTCTATTTTACATGGTTTAAGGTCCTGCTCTCTCTGAACCTCTGAATAGGTCAGTTAATGAATACATGTAAAAACAAATATGAAACACTACAAGACAAATTGAAAAATAAAGACTTAACAAACAATGAGGTATTTCTGATCTTGCTGCTCGAAATGTAAACCATAATATACTCATACTTTACTAGTGATCTAGGTAAATTACACAATTTTAAACATTTATTTCCTTTAAAAGACAATAATATGAAATATTTTCCTAAATGACAAGTTATATTGGATATTCATAGTATACATATCAGTTAAGCAGACAAACAGATATTATGACCTTTCAGTTAAATAGAAACATTATTCAGTATAGCTGAGGCAATTATTAAAGCCTCTGCAACAAACATGAGTACAACCATGAAAAATATATTTGCAGTTATCACTACAATAGAAAGGAATTAATTAATCTGAATTATGCATTGACAGAAGTCATCATGCTAATTTGTACATTGTTTCCAAAACTGCAAATGATATATAAAAAACTTACTTTGTATCAAAGTAACTATACATCCATTAACATTACATAAAATAACTGAGAAAATGTTCCTCTTGAAATTTTTTCTAAAAATTTAAGGAGGTGTAGGATGGTGACAGAGATCAATCAGCATACAAGAAAGTACAAGCCAGAAGTAACCAAAAGGAGAATGAGCAGAGAAGAAGAGTAAATTTCGGCTGCTCAGTTCTTGATAACACTTTCCCATGTCGATACCAATATCTCCAGAATGATTCCACAATACTTCATTCAGCTTTCAGTCAATATTTCCTGCATCATGCACAAGAATAAAAAAAAAGTATAGAGTATTTTGAAATTATCTCCCTGGCACAAACCACTAAAAGAAACTTTATACACCCCGTAAAAATACATATTGAAGTTCATAGTTAGAAAATTTTCGTTTTTTATGGTAACTCAGACTTACTGTAACACATGCATCACATACTGGTACATTTTATGCAATCTTTTAAAAGCTTCTGATAAGTTTATTATCATAAATGAATTAGTAAAATGTGAATTATTGTAATATACATTATCATGAGAGTAAAATAGTTTATCATCGGAAATGAATATCATAGATACGTAAATATTTTACAAATATAATAATTAGGTAACAAAGTTAAATCCTGTAAAAATATACATCTACACTTCATTACACATAACATGGTGTGCTACCATATGTTGGTGCCTTGGCACAAACGAAAGATTGAAGAAGCATTATGGATAGATTATAATGATATAATTGTTAGTTGTAAAAGCCTAATGATGAGGACAACAAGATAATGAAACTGTTGCAATAAATAAACCTAATACTAAATGCACATTTATAGTATTATTATGCAAATACCACAATATTTGGAAAGGTCTGTTCTAAACTAAAGGGCCAAATAGAACAATCATGAATAATACATGAACACACATGTGAATATTAATAATGAATGTTAGTGTATCTTGTTGAAAATTAAGAAGCTCAAATACAACAAATAATAACTTGAATTTTAAGTTGTTGCAGAAAAGAAAAATTGCTATTTTTGATAAATTTAAAGATAAGTTGGCATATTATCCTCAACAAAAAAAGAAAGCAAAGTAGCATAAGCAATACAGTAGTTGTATTAATAAAGCAAATATTAGCAAATTATTTAGTTTAAAATGTTAAATATTTCATTGCCACTAATTGAAAACAAGATATCAGAAAAAAGATAATTGACACATATTAGTTTCAATCAATTAGATTTAAAAATTTGAATCTATATGAAATATTCTTTGCATTATATTATGTTATAAGCTATTTGTATTACTTCACCATTCCACGAAAAGGGTAATTCCCATATAATTTTTGGGTTCAAAACAAAATAATGGATTTTATCAGCAATACAATAATACTATATCTCACACACAAATTGCCCACAAGCAACAGGTGAGGGATGTCAATAACGACGTTTCTCCTTAAGTTAAGTTTTTAAAAACATAAAAGTGATATATGGTTCTAGTTTGAATAAAGTTTAAAATAATTCTGGCAATTATTTTTAACTTGTAATGATGATTAATGACTCATACCTAGGTACGTGGTGTTTCACGTCCTCCACGAACGTGAAATAAATTTTCCGAAGCATTCACATTTCTATCATGTTATCTTCCTGATGTCAACGTTAAATTTGAGGCAGGAAACAAGAACAATTGCTTCGCATTTTGACGCCTTTCACAAAGTACGGATCTCTTCGTGAATCCGCCCCTAACGTCCTTAGTCCACACGTCACATCTTCATAAATCAATACTCGATCCAGGTAGCGATCGCAAGCATGCGCATCAGCCCCGCCCACTCGGGCAGCAGGATACGTCCCTTTCAAGACCGCCTCTACCGACTCTCGTTTTCCTACCCTCTACCTTATTCGCCCATCGGTTTCTGACATGGACTCGTCGCGTACTGTAATAAATCAGAAAATTCAAATATTCAGAAATCAGACTGAAGAAACTTGTAGTCGTTGTGTGCTGTAATAAATTAGATAGAAAATTCAAACACTCAGAAATCAGACAAATAGTGAAGAAACATATTAATACTCCATTAAAAAAATATCTACGTTGTTTATAATGCCCGGGAGGATACCATAAAATAATATTTAATGTGATGTATGAAACTTGTTAAATGAATGGAATTTGTAAAACTCTTGAAGCACAAAACGCCATTATGTGTTCCATAGGGCTTTGTACAGGAATAGAAGAGACCGTGAAACAAGTTTCACGAAATATTTCAAATTAGGCAACCAAATACGCAGATACGTTTTCATTAAACTTTAATACATGAATCCCAATGACGTTACTCCGTAATCAACATTCAAGGTATGGATTATCTAAAATAGTGGTGCTAAAACAGCACATACTTTCGGGTATTATTTTTAACTATTGTAATTTTCGAAAATTCAGAGAGTTTAATGTAAATACTAGTAGAATTTGCGCCATTTTTATACGTGTTCTTGACAATATCCGATAAAACAACATTTGGAACATTTTTGAGTAAATATTGTTCTCAAAATTGCTTTTATTTCACGCAAAATTACTCGATAACTATTCATATTTTGAAAAAAATTGAATATGTCATTTAAAGATCTAATTTTGAAGAACTGATATTATTCAGACCAAAATTTGTCTGACAAATTTTAAACTTTTACGATTTTCGAAATTTCAGAAAATTGAATAAAAGTCAGACAAGCACTATTTTTGTATGCGTAATTTCCATTATCTGATAAAAAAACAATCCAGAAATTTAGAGATATTGATTGATTGTCAAGACCGATTGACAAAATTGAAAATGTTCTTATGTTTAATCTAAACTACCCCCCTTCAATTAAAATATCCTTTTCAAATTTAAGCGGCCGCGTCATGAACCAAAACGATCAGGAAATATCAATTTTGATGAAAATCCTGTTTTGCCACTAGCGTTGTTCACAGGCGGACAGACGTTTTGCCGTAAACCAAGTTTTCGGTATCAAGGAACAAAAAAAGGAGGGTTCTGACAACAAAACGTGTTAGAGAAAGTAATTTACTACACATACGATCAAGAATTATCTACTTTTCGGTATTGGGACCGTTAGGTCCTAGGGTTCGAATCCCGACAGTGGCAGCACCTGGTGATGCCGAAGCAGTATTCTAACAAACGAGCCACGACCCGCGCGCGATCTTTCCTTCTTCCTCCTTGCCCTATCCTCTCATCTTACATACACACACACACATGTCAGGAGCTTAGAGCTTTTCCCGTCGGGATGAGATACTTGGAGAGGGGAAACACACGCAAGCCGACGTGTAGGTCGGCGCCGGATCCGGATATCAACGTCTAGTGGTGGAAGATCACCGTCACATCCCGCGACCAAGTTCCTGACTCTGCTGGGATAATTTGCAATAATTTACGAACTACTGGTCTACCACCACGCGTTCAATTAGCAGTTCTTCACACCGCAGCATAGTAGAAATGACTCGGCGTTATGTTAAGTGGTAAGACTGGTTTCTGCTTTGAGCTTGCGTGCGTATTCGATGTCAGTCTGCTAAGCGGCATCTTCTTCAGTGATGCACGGTACCGACTCCTAGGAAAATGTTTTTGGAGAACCATATTTCACGATTAAGTTATTTACGTCAAAAACAGTTCAAAACTGTGTGTTACGTGCTATGGGGAGAAGTTAATTTGAAGTTACATTTATGACCAGAAGCAAAACACAAGGAGCCTTCTCAGTATTTGGTCAAGAATCAGGGAAACTGGGCGAAAACCTGATCGAGATGGGGGGTCATTGACTCAGAAGCTGAAGTACAATACTTGTTACAGTTTCTTTACAATTATACATTCCAAATGATATATGATACATTAAATGTCATTTTAAAAATTAATATTTTACTTGGGACTTAAACTTTTGTATCGACTTTAATCGTTTAATGTCATCTGGCAAGGTGAATTCTCGGCTATCCGGCTTACGTACACATCTGGCAAGGTGTTGTAAAATAACGTGCATGTATTGTATGTGCCTTTTTTGTAGTGAGCTGCTGATACTGTCGCCAGATGAATATGATTACAATGTCAAATGTAGTAGTTATAGATATCAGCGTTTGCTGAAAATATATTGCCGCCCTTAAGTATGTCATTTTTGACAAAAACCACTGATTCATATATCAAGAGAGAAAGTAATGGTAAGATACCTAGATTGATAAAGAGAGACTTACAAGAATCACGTTGCGTATTATCGTTCAATTCTTTTTTGTAATCTAAAAGTCTGGGAGCTATAAGACGTATTTCCCCGATGGTTGTTTGCTTATGTTGTTAATTCTGGAATCATTTGTCAGTGTACGAGGTACATCCAAGACGTCATATAATCAGCTCTTCTGCAATTTAAGCGTTTTTTCAGAGGATGTGTTCTTGTAGTACCTTTTTTCTGTCCATATCCCGTTCGTAATCTAATAAAATCTTCAACACATTTATCAACTTCCTCAGCCATCCGGATCATCAGATCTTTCTCCTTGAGTATGTGATCTTGAATATGTGGACGTCATTTAACCCGATCTCCGACACAAGAACGTTAGTGAGCCTCCTAGAGGAATATGCTTGAAAATTACAATTCGCTGAATGATATTCTTCACCTGTGTGATCGTGCCCATGCAAAAATTACTGCTCGAGGTGGCATACCAAATGCTGAACGAGACATTAACACCGGGACAAGCTCTAAGTTCCTGACGGGTCTCATGGCATGTGTGGTAGTCTAGTGCATGTAAGTAAATAGTGTAAGTAAGCAATTTAAAGCATGTAAGTAATGACCATTATTTACGGGAGATCATCTTTTACCAGCGATCAGAGATAAGTGCATTCTACTTGTTTATTACGCGAATAAAATATTTGAATCTCTGACGAAGCGTTCGTGAAGGTCTTCTCATTTTGTTACTGAGAATAAAATAAGCTTTGAAAGAAGCTATTCTTCTGAAATAGTTTAAAAACAAAAGAGCAGACAGAGGGTGTTTCAGATTGTAATGGGCAGAGTGGGAGATGTAATTTTGAGATGAACACATGGTCGTGAGACATGCCGTATGCAACACTCTTGACACTCGTGTAAGGCAAAATGACTACATCGTAGGAATCTCCCCAATTTTTACTTTCTCGCATACTACATACCAGATGCTTATCTACGATATGGCAGATATGGTACGTGCCATGGGCGCCACTCCTAAGGGGCGCTATTTAGATTATACCCGTTGAAACAAATAGCAATTCTAACTTGAAGTAACCTGATGGAGGCGCAAATTCTATGTTTGCCATGAGCGCCTCTGAATAACTAGTAATGTAATGCTGCAGCGATAAACGGCCTTTTCAGGGCCCTACCACTCTCCTGCAGGGACCTGAAAGCGAGTGATTGGTGATTCCGGGCGTCAAATGCTAAGGCCATGCTAGTGCATGTTTTTATTGCGGAAGGTAGTGGTGATATTCTCCCGCTGTCAGGTGAGATCCGGTGCCGACTTACGTCGCCTTAAGGGGATTTTCCCCAAACAAGCATCTCCCAACAGCGTGGCACCGCCCGAACCGGGACAAGCTCTAAGTTCCCGACGGGTCTCATGGCATGTGTGGTAGTCTAGTGCATGTAAGTAAGTAATGTAAAGCATGTAAGTAAAGGTGAGGAATGGGCGAGGGAGAGCACGGACAGATCGCGCGCGGTCCGTGGCCTATTCCTTAAGGTAATGCTACGGCATTCGCCTGGCGTTAATCGGAGAAACCACGGAAAACTGCCTATCAGAGCAGCCAGCCGCTAGAAGTCTTCTTCAGACAGCGGCTGAATTGGACCTAGCTAGAGTCGAAAGCCCAGTCACCGTCGGGATTAGAACTTTCCGGCCAGAGGCTCTGCGGTGTCAGTAATTGAGCCCTGAGCCACTTAACCCAACATGAGGGATCAAAAAAACCCGCGCGGATAATACAATTTGGTCCAACATGTTCCATTATTGCGTCTCCTTATTTGACCCAATCAAACACAGATAACTGTAATAATGAATAGAACTGTGTTGCACTTATGTTGTTGAAAGAAATTTTATTGATTAGATGAAAGGCTTTAAAAACTATGACAACCTTGTAAATTATCGGTGCAGAAGTAAGAAGATGGAAAGACGAAGGATATAAGTGATAGTACAATTAATTTTATAGGTGGTAGTGAGACTAGAATTAAAAACAATTCTAATAAAAAAGAAAGAAAGGAAAAAAGAGAGTCTCCATAGATTAGTGCCTGGGCTGGGTCCCTTCTTTATATCCAACAACCAGTTTAGGGGGTTTTCAAAACATGCAACAGAAAATGAACAATTATTAGTACTAGTTTATATTGATGTAGATACGTGTTTATGATGTATATATTCTTTCGTACTGTACTTATTTTGTACAGAATGAATATACTCTATATAATCTTGATCTAGATGGACACCAGGCTTACTTTATTAAGGAAGGAAACAGAAGTTGAGTGTGAAAACTGGAAGGAGAACTGGAAGTTCGAGGAATTATTATGAAAGGTGAGAGTAATGGCAACAGGATGCCGGAGGAAATAATTTAACGAGCCACCACCTTTCAAGTCGACTCGAGGGCTTGATGCTAAATGCATAAATGGCGAGGTCGCAAAGAGGCTGAGAATGTGGCTGTTGGTCACAACGAGATGGAGTCAGAATCTGTCTCTTTAAGGAGCGAGGTATGATTTCTCTGAGGTGCCGTCCACTACCAATAAACATGTCATTCCAGAAGCATGTATTTTCATTATAACTTATAATGAGTACATTTCGTGTTATCAGCATTAGTATCTACTTATTTGTAATCACGAAAATGAAAGATTATTTTCATTGTAACTACAATTCATTGCAAATTATTACCTGTGCATAACTAAAATGTAAAAGTCTGCTGACGATGATCTTGATGTTAATGTAGTTTGAAATGATTTAAAAAATGGAAAACAGCATTTTGTTTATAATACAAGAGGTGCTGAAAAAAAGGTGATCTAAAAAGAGGTGCTCTTTAATCTCTTTCTAGTTGTGTATTCGTTGACTCTTCTAGCGCAACTTGCTGTGCGACAATAAAAAACAGTTGTTTGAACTTTTGAAATCTTCAAATATTCAGAGTTTACATCGAAACTAGGACAAACGTTATTTGTAAGCGTCCTTTATGTTTTCAGAGGGAAAATTAATTCAAAAATTATTTTGTAGTCCCTTTTGAGAAAATTTTGAAAATGTTTTTGAAGCTTCATGTAATGTAACAATTTTTTTTTAAATGTCTCAAACTCTCATAACCTTTCGTTCATTCAGATTGATAAGGAATATTTGCATAAAATCGTATGAACGGTTTAGATCTAGGGCAGTGCACACAGACGAACGGGTGGACTGACTGACAGATGTTTTGCCGCCAATCAATGTTTCAAGGACAAAGGTCCACAAAACGTAAACTTCTGACCGCATAACGTGTTAGAGAAAGTAACTTACAACGTACAGAAACAACATTTATTCACTTTTTTGTTACCACGGGCACCACAATACGAATTTTCGTATTAAAAATTCGCTTATTTCTGCCCCAGTATTACTATACTTTGCTTACTACGTAAGTGAGTGAGAAAGTAATACTATGTGTATTATTTTGTTTGCAATTTTCCAAAATATAGAGAGTTTGTCACAATTGAGACCTGCGCAAATTTTTTAGACGTATTATTTAGATGTATTTTTTAGACAAATTGATTTGACGTTTATCTAGCCGAAGATAAAACGAAAATTGTTAGAGATATTTTTGAAAAAGAAAAGAAAAAAAAAGAATTCTTTCACTTTCATAAAAATTTTCGCACAGATTTAGTTTTTAGAAAATTTCCAAAATCTTATTTAAAGATCTAATTTTTAGAACAGATTTTATTTTGTGAAAACATCTTCATTATCAATGTTGTAGTTTTGCAATGATAATACTCTTACAATTTGCAAAAATGCCGAGTTCACCAAAATGGGGCCTGAGAAAATGAGTCAAGCGTCTAATGTACTATGCGATAATAAAATTTAAGTGTTGGAGCCGACCTTGAAAAAATAATTGCTTAAAAATTGCTTATATTTTACGGAAAATTACGCGAAAACTACTTATGTTTTGTAAGAATTGCACATGACTATATTTTAAAATCTTTGAAAAACAGATTTCATTGTGGAAAAAAAGCAATATTTGTATTTGAAGGTAGACGCCAAAAAAAGATTTTTAGATCTTTTGCAATTTTCTGGGTGTTTAAAATGGGTATAATGGTTTAGAGGGGTTCTATACGAAGCCTCAACATTTTCAATATGTTCTAAACAAATGGCTCTAAATTTGTTTATTGAACTTTTTCTCGGAAGGCGTAAACGAAGTTAGAAGATGGGATAATTTAGTCGAAATATTTGAATTTTACAAATCTTAAAAATAATGCGAGAAAATGTGTTCTGCTGTAGCATCAACAGTGTTTACTTTCTTGCCTGACTTCGTAAGAAGGTAAACAATTGTAATCGTGTGCTGGAAAACGGCGATTTTTGGAGAGAAAATGTATTGGTATCGCAAAAGTAGATATTTTTACTTTCCCGTATACGTACGTATTGTAACCACATAATCCGTGTAGCTGCCCCGACTCACCTGATTGCCTGGTTACGGTGATCCAGCGTTGCCCCGGCTACTCAGTCTGTAGACTCTTTAAAGGGAGGCATGCGTGATAGGGCTACCTCTCGTTCTTGTACTGCATTGAAACACAGCTGCACTTTCAAAGGTGGATTTCATATTCCCTTTTCCATGAGGTGAAGTCTTCCGCTATAAATACTTCTGAAAACTAGCTTACACTGACTTATCTTAAATTCAGCTGTACGGACCAGAGTTCATCCTTCGAAGCAGGACGGCGCCCTTCTCGGCGGCCATGACCCCGGTTTACGGTAGCGGCGGGCCTTCACCCTAGTGTCTGACGCGGCGCGCTCAGGCGACCGCAGCATCTTGCCTCACCCATTTGCGCATCTGTATGACGGTCGGGCCGGCGGGCGGCATGGTGTGCCCCGGGCGCTAGCAACACTGCATCGGCGGTGTTTGCCCCTCAGCCCTTGCCCTAGCGACCTCAGAGGCGGCCCGCGATGTGGCGGAAACGCACTCACTGGCGTCCCCCAGAGCCCAAAGAAACTCGCCCTCATCCCTACCTCGCTCTCGCCTCTCGATGCGAATGACCGAGCTCGTCTTCTTCCGCCCAATCGCGGCGTCATTGATGGCCGTTTGAGCCTCGCCAAGTTCCGTCGAAGCGCAACTCGAGTTCTAAGAACAGGCGTCACTGAATTACTGGGTTATGAGACGGCATCTGCGTATCTCCCGATGAGTCTGCGGCGCCGTCCGCGGCTCCGTCCGCGGTGCGCTTCTGTCGAGACAATAGAGCTGCATGCCTCAGCGTCCCCCACGCTTCCCACACCCTCGCAGGTCGCAGAAGATGCACTTTTCCAGGCTCTCTTACATTCGTCCTCAGCAACGTTACATTGCATAAAATGTTAAAATACGCGTCGCAACCTGACGCGTGCGACCGTCTCATTACAGTATACACGGAGTAATAAACGTGATGTAGGGAAAGGTATGTATTGCTGCGAAAAATCGATTTCGAGATTTCAACGCAAATACACGTTTTGGGGTCACTGATACCAAAGAAGTGTGTTTTACAAAACATCCATTTGAGAAACCCGAGCCGATCTGGCTCGAGTCAAATCTTTGAGGTTTTTAAAAAAACATCTTGAAAATTTCAAAATGTGCTCTAAAACGGCTCCAAACGTTTTCTTTAAATTTCTTGTAAGAATAGAGTAAAATACAATATATTTATAAAAATGGTATAAGTCCGATTTCCACGGTTAACACTGAATTTTCGATAATTGCAAAAGTTTGAATTATTTTCGGTATCTTTCTACAACTACAAAATTGGAGATAGAGATTTTTCTTCAAATAAAATTTGTTGTCCATAGTTCTTTCATTTAGATCATATACATTTTTTAAAAAGTTTTGGTAGTTTTCGCGCAATAGGCGTGCAATGTATGCAATTTTTAAAAAAATTCAAAAACAAGATTTTCTCAGAAAGGACTCCAAATTTTGCTTTAAACTTTTGGTAGGTATAGTGCTAAATGTACTCTATTAAGGTGACATAAACGCCATATTTCTCTATTCTTTTGTTTTCTCAAAAATTACAAAAACCTAATTTTTTTACTTGCCTTTCATTTCGTTAATATTTATATTAGCGGTAATTTCTTCGCATTATTGACATTATTTAAAGCACATTACTAGTACATGTGCTTTAAATAATGTGAAATTAAGTTTCTCGAAAACTACTGTTTTCTGTGAAAACTAGCTCAAATTTTCGCATTTTAAGAAACGCTCAAACGTTAATTTTGGTGTATTTTTTCTTTTTTCAAAAATTACACAAATGCAATTTTTTTGAAAGATCCGCCGTTGATATGCACTTTGATGATTAGCAATTTGTAAACAATATTGTATTTGTGAGTTAAAGTACTTAAAACGACTCCAAATGACATTTTTCAAAAACTCAAAACTGTTTGTGAAAAAGAGCTTCAAATTTCGAATTTACATTAGCACTTAAACGCCAGTTTTTTTTAAAGTATCCAAATTTTTCAAAGGAAATTGCCATTCAGGACGTGGTTTTACGTCTTTAATAATCTTAAAATAACATTTCTGCTCTTCAATTAAGAAACAGAAAAATTAAGAAAATGTCTTTGAGTGGCGATAAATGGCAGCAGGCAAGAATATGTGGCAATTTCGCTAACCGAGTCCAAAGGAAATATAAAAGTAATACGGGAAAGTCTGTGCCATCTACAGTCCCACTAGTTTTAAACATTTATTAGCTACCCATACGGCTGGAGCCTTACTGGAACTTCAAGTTTCCATACACGATACACAAGTTCATGGAACAACTTGAGGCGAATGTGGTACGAAAGGCGTACCCTTCAATTGTAATATCAGTGTGAGAGTAGTTGAGTAAATTGACTGATTGATTGTTTAGTGATACCGGGCGCGTCAACTGATGAAGTCATTAGCCCAGTACGTGTAGAACATGTTTTATAGCGGTCGGTGGCAGCGATCTTTCCTCTCTGAATGCCGAGATTCGGCGTCCACTTACGGCGTCGACTTACGTCTGCTTGCGGGGAGTTTCCCCAACCAAGAATCTCTTGCCAGCGGAGCTCTGTGCTCCCGGCTGGTCTCCCGGCAAGTGTTGCAGTATAGTACATGTTAGTGCAAGGGTGAGGATAGCACAAGACAGGGGTCTGATGTTTTCTGAAATAATGGTACTTACATAGTTTCCTGATGCAGTCTGTCGACCGATCTTGAATCTCTTCTTCGTTGTACGTCACAAAATCGTTACATTCTAGCACAGTTTATTACTTCTGCTTGTTTCTGTAAATGGTTTTTCTGTGAATTCTAAGTTGATGGGCCAGGAATGTGATTTATCGGTGCATTATACATGCAGTAATATCCTTTTTGTTGACAGTATAATTGAAATAATTAGTTTCCGGATTCTCATCATATTCGCATATTCATACCTCGTATTATTCGCTTGCCCTTTCGCCAAAGGTGGTGCCTGCCCAGTACTCACTCTACACCTTCCCTTCCCACCACAAGCGACACTCTTCCCGCGATATCCCCCGTCCGAGCACTCGCGCTTGCCCGACGCCACTTGGGCTGGCGTTCATCGTTTCAGACCGAGCAGCAGGTTGACGTATTGACCAAAAAGATAAAGGTTAACTTGGCTCCGATATTTTCACTTATTACAATGAAGCAGTGAACATGATATTTTTTCCAAAAAATTAATATAATATATAATTCTGGAACGGTGCGTTTATTTTTAATATTTTGAGGCCCTTTAAGAGACCTAGGCACCTGGCGGCTGCCCGGTTCGCCCATGTGTTAAAGCGGCAATGTTTGTAATATTGATATTTCCGTTATGAAACTAGTAAATTAATGCAAGTAAAGAAGTAATTAAAATACTAGAAGATATTAATTCAAAATTGAGCAAACTTAATTATGCTCTGAGAATAATAATAAGAAACCGCACCATTGAGACAGCACGAACAGTGTACTTTGCAAATGTGCACTCTATTCTCAAATACGGGATAATAATATGGGGTCAAGCACCAGAGGCTAAACAAACATTCAAAATGCAAAAGAGAATCATTCGAACAATAACAAATAAAAATTATTCTCCATTTGTGCCAATGATTTTAAAAAATTTCAGAGGGGGTGGTTTTCTTATAAAAATATGGAATTTACAATTTGTGTAATATTTAGTTTTTTTTTTGGTGTGTTTATTGTTTAGAAGAGTGTTGAGAGATAACATATTAACTTAATTTGTTGAAAAGTGTTTCATTGAATTAAGATCAGCTATTCTTGGGGTCTTGACAGTTTCGTAATTGAACGTACAGTTTTGTACTTTGAAAGAATTGTATACTTGAAGAGAATGCTACTCTTTTGTATAATGTGCTTTGTACACGTTGGTTGATGAAGGTTACATGCTTGCCTTTGTTGTTATAGAGGTGTAAGCTTGATTAAAATTTGTTAAATTGTCATTGTTTACTAAATTGGTCTTTGGCAAATGATAACTTCATAAATAAAAATACAAGGCAGTGAAGATGTTAAGTTTTTTGAAAATGCAGGTTCTTGCCAGGACTACTGTATCTT
>BOPP01000043.1:1922665-1938442 GCA_017312745.1 Gryllus bimaculatus
GGCGGATGCGCACGCGTGTGGGCGTTGGTTCGTTGGTGCATACGGTGCACTATAATATCGTATTAAATGTGTTTACATAATACTTGAGAACTCTTTTGTTAATATATTTTATATATTGCAACATTTTACTTGTTCTTTAGCGGTATGTGTGCTACTTTTTGGGAAATCATTCTGTGTAGTTTTGTTCAGTAGTATTTTTGCTAATGCCGGCCACTTGTTCTTTTTAAAGTAATCGTAATAGTATTCTGGCATTTTATTTCGTAATACTCTTGGAATATGAGTAATTAGTAACTTTTAGATTCCATTTGGATGATTAATTTTAGGAGTAGTACTGATTGCTGGTGCTTTGTTGACGAACTAAGTATTGTACTAGGGATTTTGTGAATAAACCTAAGTTTGGATGGTTTACCGTGGTAATGTTGTTTCAAAATATAATATATTATAAAATAAGAAGCTGCGGACGTTAATGGATTCGATTGTTTGATGAAAGTGGCGTTTGTCAAAATACCATATATTCGCCATATGATTTTTAATCATATTTAAAGAGATCCTTTCGTTTGTGAACGTGTTTGCTTTTTAGCATATTCCGTATAATTACTAATGATACATATTTTTTCCGTTGAGCCGTTTTAAGTTTTTTTTGTTATTTAAGGTTGCATCAACTTCTAGGTCATTAGCGACCACTATTGCTTGTAAAGATATGGTAACTATGAGGATGACACGCTATGACGGTGGTAGGGCGTGAAAGGACAAACGCAATACAACCCTGCCCGGGGTGGTTGCCTTAGCGATCTCGGCCATCCGAGCCCGCAATTGTTTATGATTGTTCTATATTTCTGAATTGAAGTTCTCAAGCTAGGTTGTGTAGTGTCACCCAAAGTAATTTGTTGAGGGATTTTTGGTGTCCTCTCGCTGCCCTTAAGGCCCGAGGAAGGCAGGCGTGGAGAAGCTGCTGTGGACGAGAGGTGCGAGCGGAGCGAAGGAGAAGAGAGACTGCGAAGGCGAGATGAGTGGAGGGAGGGACGCAGCTATTTCTGGAGAGACATCTTTGCGAAGTAGATGACGAAGAAATCGTAAAGAAAACCGTCAAAGGTAAATTGGTTTTCTCCAGGATATTGGTTATATTGGAGACGAATCCCTGCCCCTGATCATGAAGATATCTGAACGTGCCAATTACAATTATAGAAGGACTCATTCTGTGAGAGTATACAGAAACCGTAGTAATACAAACTTTTTTATGGAATGAAGTCATCGAGTTCCGGTTATATTAATTACAAATTTTACAAAAGCAAGCTAATTCTAATATACACAGAAGGAATCGCTGGTTCTAACTTTGCTGGAGCATTTATTTCACGCGAAGAACATGCTCTTTGGACCCTACTACTTTACTGTTGTAAGTAAATTTATTGAAGTGTTGCAAATCTTTGGAGTAAATGTTAACTTTCTTAACTTCCGCGATATAATTTGTTGGTAAATCATTTCATTCTCAAGTACTTTCGTTCGGCGTCACTGAGGACAGTTCTGTTGAATACCGAATGTCAAATTGAATAACCTCTTTTCTTTATTTACTTATTGGTTTAAGAAGTTTAATTATATGAAATAAACGAGAACGCAGAAACAATAAAAATAACTGAAATTTTAAATAAACATTGTGAAACTGGTAGAACAGCGCATATTTTCTCGCATTTTTCGCAATTCGCAATTTTCGAAAATTCAGAGTTCAACGAAGATGAGACCTACGCCATTCTTTAAAACATCTCTTACACTATCCGTGAAAAAAAGAAAAAAATTGGAGCGATTTTTTAGAAAATAAATTTTGAAAAAATTGTCTCTATTTCGTGTCAAATTACACAAAAACTACTCATATGTTCGAAAAATTAAACACGAATTTATTTAAAGATCCGTCATCCAGAAATAGAGTTTTTTCCTCAATAAAATCTGTCTTCAATACTGTAGTTGTAAGAAGATGCCCCTAAAAATTGCACTTTCACAATTTGAAAAAGATATGGAATTTCAACGTTATTTACGGTATCCGAAAACAAAGTTTAATAAAAAAATTGGGTGCCACTCTTTGAGAAATTTTTGAAATTTTTTAGTATTCATATAATACCCTCAAAAATCAAAATATCCTTTTGAACCTCTTAAAATCACGAGTTCATAGAGATAGATTGAGAAATATCAATTTTGAAGCAAATCGGCTGAACGGTTTAGGTGTTATGATTGATTGTTGACCAGAGACGGAGACATATTTTGTCACCAATCTATTTTCGGTACCAAGGACCTACAATACATTGATTATGGCTTAACCACTTGTTAAAGGATTTTTTTCTATATTTAGCAACATGATTAATCCACTTTTCGTTTCCAGGGCCCGACAATAAGAGTTTTTCTGCTGATAATGGGCCGTTTTCAATTAGGCGCACGATGAAATAACTTTATCTTTTTACAAAGAATGTTCTTAAGGCCGAAAAAGTAAAAATCAATGTGTTAGATACTTTTTCAAAATTGAGTTCGAAGTATTGATATAAATGTCTTAAAATATGGTAAAAATATTCTAGAATGAGATTGAGTTCGTTGAAATGGTAGTGTAAAAGCCATTGCTTGTTTTCTTGCCAAATATAACTTTTTTATTTTTAAATCCCTTATAACGGTTTACACAATTCGAATTGCGGACATTGATAAACCCCCGAAAATGAAGTGGCGGAGTTATTTTCCTTTTTGGTTGTTCTTAAATAGAAATTATACGAGTGTATGTTGGAGATACTTGCAGACTAAATATACAGAAGCATCACTCAGCTGTGGTATGTGAAGAAATGGCAATGTTTGGAAGACGTAAGAAGCGGTATTTTACAGACGTATCTCTTGATTGTATCACTTCTGATTAAACTTTGTAGAAATGAAGCAGCCCACATACTTTTTGTGGACACGTATTCTCAGAAGTTGGCTCACAAAAACTCTTTAAGATTAGACTTTGTGTCGATCGATTTCACAGAGTGTGATAGTCGGGGGGAGTACTATACAATTTCTTCCGAAAGTAAGACTCCGGAGCAGAGGCGAGAATAAAGGGGCTCGGTCGAAAGTAATTTTTTGAGTCACAAAAAATCGTATCGATAAAAAAGCTTCAAATTTTTTCCCGAATAAGAGGAATGCTGGAGGTTCTAGTTTCAACTTATGACAGCCAGGATAACTTTTTTTGCGGCAGCTGACGGAAGAAAGCTACCGAATGGATCGTTGTAATCTGTCTACTGAAATTACAAATTTTGCGAGAGTGACCTTTAAGGAGTTTGACATCGTACAAAACATCCATTTAGAAATACGGCTGAAGTCCAAAATATGTCTATTTTCGAATTAGCTGGCAAATTCTCACATTAGATAGATGGTGTGAATAAAGCTGTATGAATGGCGATCAACGAGTATTTAGGATCTCATACGTTTATTGTTGACATTAACCTTAAGGGTGACTGCCTTGTGCGAGATTATTGACGTGATTGTGCGAGTGTGAGGCGACTTGTTACTGTTTATTTTATACACGTATCCTAGACCAGGTGGGTAAAAAAAATTAGAAACTTGTTGAGAATAGCAACACGAGCATCTTGTGAGGACGGTTTTGTCGACAGACGATTACATACGTGATATACGCAATTTTTTATAACACTCGGTCAGTTGCATTTTTGTTGACGTCACCTCATAACGTGTCTCTTCTGCTAGTTAATACAAATTACCACAACATTTAAAATAATTTTAAAATTTTGATTTTTGGGCATTGACGAGGTTTCAGATATTACTTTTATAAGTAATCGACTGTACAGGGGAAGTACGAATAATGGATAAAGTAATATACTCACGATCACTTCAAAACGACATTGTTTCATTGCCTTACTTTGCAAAACACCACGGTCCACTTTTGTACCGTTAGACCGACGTTGTAAAAAGCAAGTCAAACATAACTATAAAGTTGAACGAAATTTTTTTGTAATTCATGGCATTCTATCAGAGGCGAAGCCATGATTTTCCTGGAGGTGTATATGTACGAATACGTGTACATGCGAAATTGAAGATAAAGATTTTTTTTTTCAATTCTAATAAACTCTAAAATCTTCTCTTTATAAACGGCCACGTTCAAATTTTTGAAAAAGATAGTAGGTTTCTTGTAATTTGTGGTTGAAATTAATGCAATTTATAAAAACAATTCCCAAAATCCACTCCGAATTTTCACCGCTTTTCGCGCCGGTCATAAATTTGTGCATTTATCCCAATCTTCTGTGCCCTTCAGCATTTTCTTTGTTTCTAATAGAAATAGGACATATATTTTGCGCTTGTACATTGTTTTCAATTTTCAATTCATTCTGAATGCCTTTTACGTTCCACGCTCCAATTTTTATATATTCGGAAAGTTCTTTGTGCTTAGCATACGTTCCTTGGTCGTCAGAAAACCCGTTTGATTTTAATCAATATCACAGCACACGCCTACGTTGATGATTTAAACATCTTGTTTCCCACGTTGAAGAGCAATTCGGGGATGGAGATTTCATCTTTCAACACGATCGAGCACCTTTTTCATACTGCACGGCCTGTGGAGGAGTTGTTACACGACAATAACATCCCTGTAATGGACAAGCCTACTCAGTCCTGACTTGAATCCTATCGAAAACCTTTGGGATGTTTTGAAACGCAGACTTCGTGCCAGGCCTTACCAACATACATCGATACCTCCCCTCAGTGCAGCACTCCGTGAAGAATGGGCTGCCATTCTCCAAGAAACCTTCCAGCACCGGATTGAAAGTATGCCTGCGAGAGCGGAAGCTGACATCAAGGCTAAGGGTAGGAAAACACCCTATTGAATTCCAGCATTACCGATGGAGGGCGTCACGAACTGGTAAGTCATATTTAGTCACGTGTCCGAATACTTTTGATCTCATAGGGTACATTCTGTTGTAGCACCTCTTGTTTCATAAGAAAATCTGTTCTAATAGGCTTTTAAATATTATGACGTAAAATTGTCTGGAAAAAGGTACTTTTTTGCGAAATTTATTCTTGAATTTAATGTAATTTATAAACGATTTTTTCTATAAAAATGCTAGATTTTAAAAAATGTCCCCTTGCATACAGCAAAAACGCTTAACGCATAAAAAGAACGCTAAAAAATTGTTCTCGTTTTCGTTGAACTGAATATTCGAAAGAGGCAAAAGTGGCCAATGATTAGAAAAAATGCAAGCTTTTCTAGCAAAAATAGTTTTAACCAGCATTGTTAAGTCCCTTAAAGAAAATAAGTGACAAGTAGCGTTAAAATTTGTGATAAGCAGTGTTAGTATTCGGAAAGAGACAGTAGAAACAAATATTTTTTTTTATCTTGGTGTATGATGTTATCATGAATTGCTTTGCCTAGATTCTAAATGTATTCCATTCCAGTTTTCCGAACCTCTCTATATATTCCCACATTCTATCAAAAAATCTCAACCAACTAAATTAACATATTTGATTCTTTACTGGTTACTTCTGAAATATACCAATCGCAAGTCAAAACAAAAATTTAGAGGCTAGCTTTGAACACTATTATTACTTTGTCGACTTTGTTCTTATTAAATGTTGGCCGAATGATGAATCGAGAAATCTCTAAGAAAAATCTTTGATTAACATTTTTATTTTTTTTCGGTTCAACTGAACGTCCTGGGAAATGTTTAGATGCCTTTGCTTTCCAAGGTCATTTTGCTTTGTGTAAATTTTACCCGAAATAAAATGACTTTGGAAGCAAACAACTTTAAACATTTCATGCTCACTTTAAACATGAGCCGAGTGGTATTACAATCGAGGAATTCACAGAGTACTTATTACCAGTTAATAAATCAGTTACCTGAGAGTGTGGACGGGTTGCTATTTTCTGAATTTAAATAAGACCCTGAAGAGTGTAAAGAGAAATAATGTTTATTTAGACATGCCCATTATACTGCAAGTTTGTGATTCAGGGCCGTCAGAGTGTACCAATGGGCTCTCTAGAGTTTGTGTAAGTATGCTGATGGGCCATTCTGCGAGAATCGTATCTGGACTTCATTAACTACTGCAAGCTTGGCAACGTTCGAAGTCATGAACTTTCGCAATTTCATCTACTCTTTAATCTCCGTGCGACTGTACACCGTCAGATTAGTTTCCTAGCCGGCAGATCCTAAACTAGCGGCTGCTCGCTTGGCGCAGAGCGAAGGCAAATTTCTTCCTTTCGTTACCCTTCTTTCACCAAGTTTCGTTAATTTTGATGAATCTTCGGAGCCGCAGCATCATCTCAAGCGGCCGTAGCTTTCCTCACCGACGTCGCTACACCGGTTCACTCAGCAGTTCGGCCCGAAATGTAAATGACGCTGCTTGTGTGCGGATTTCCCTTTATAATGAGAGCGGCAGGGCTGCCAGCCATTGCTCTCGCTTCTGCTGTTTGGTCGCTCGCGGCGCCGCTTCTCACTCGAAGCCAATCGACCTGAAAGCGCTTTACGATCTCTTCTTCTCATTCTTCCTTCTATTCTCCTCTTGCTTCTTTCTGCTTTCGTATAAATAATTTAATTTGCGAAGGCGTTAATAACAAATGAAAATAAAAATAATAAAAATTATTATCATACCCAGAGAAGTGGCTCAGAGCCTAGCGCGCTGGATTTGTAATCAGGAGGTCCGGTTAGATGCGTGGGCCGGCCATTATGACCAGGGTTTTTCGTGGTTTCCTCTTATCATAAGGCGAATGCTGGGATGGTTCCAAAAATCCCGCGAGTACCTCCCACCATCATCCCAGTCCTTCATCCTCTCATCATCGCCTTATCACTTCATTATTATTATTATTATTATTATTATTATTATTATTATTATTATTATTATTATTATTATTAGTAGTAGTAGTAGTAGTAGTAGTAGTAGTAGTAGCAGCAGTAGCAGCAGCAGTAGCAGTAGCAGTAGCAGTAGTAGCAGCAGTAGAAGTAGTAGTAGTAGTAGTAAACACCACCTCGGAGTACATGACCTTGGCGTTGGTGGTGGAGCTTGAGTACCCCAATGACGCAGAGAGCTATGCCGGCGATAGCGTAGCTACTGGTAGGGCCTCCCTTGCAGAACAGTTCAATCAGGAGAGGGCAGACGAAGATGTTCTCCAGAAGAGCACCTACAGAAAAGGCAGTCCACAGAAGACCTGACGTTGGCCTCAAAGCAAGCCTTCTTTCCTCTAATGTTGACAAGGCTGCCCCCTTGAGTACCCCCATGAGCCTGAGCGCTATGTCAGTGGTAGCCTAGCTACTGGTAAGGCCTCTCTTGCTGAATAGGTTGAAAGTGAGGGTTCAGACGAAGACGTACTCCAGAGGAGAGTTGGAAGTAAATAGAGAGGGAAGTGTGATGAATCTTTGGACTTCCTGTTATCGACCCATGGAGGGGACAAGAGAGAAACGTGGTTGGCACACCAGGGCACTGGTTAGAGCGGAGGCCAGAATCTTGCATTAGACAGGAAGGGAGGCTGCCTGCAGCAGTCAGTGAAAATCCCGTGGGGTAAAAACAAGATATGTAATGAATACAACAAGAAATGTAATGAATCTTAACGTGCCTTGTTCAACCAAAAACCCATACCTGCCCGGAAACCGCGCAAATGTCACTTTCTTGTCGTTTGGAAGGGAGAAAATGGAAAGCTACGCAGGATTTTTTAGAGTAAAATGAAATAAATAGTGGTTCTCACATACTTTCTCACGCTATTTTAACGGCTTCGCAATATACTTCTACCTAAACCTGCAAAAGTTTCAAACTAGGATTTAGTCCCCTGCGCCTAGTTTAGAACTTTGGCGAATGGAGTTCACACATCCTGCGGCACTGCACCATGCATCCTGCAGTCGCTCGACCGCATTAACTTTCGCTGCACCAAACACCTATGACACCCACGCACGCCCCCACAATGCATGTATGATGCTCGACCGTAGGTCCTGTCCTCTTTCTGTTATACGTAAACGATATGCCGTCGTCTATTAAAAACGGTAGTATGGTTCTGTTTGCAGATGACACGAATGTTCTTTGCAAAAAACAAATAATAAATAGTACGATTTTAGAAGTTTCAAATTGGTTTTGTAATAACAAATTAATAGTTAATGAAAGAAAAACAGTTTCAGTGCATATAACTCATCATGTAGTACTCAGACCTTTAGATTGCAAAAGAAAATTATTCGAATAATGAAAAAATGCCATCCGTGTTACCCTTGCAAGCTTCTCTTCATTGAGCTTGGAATCTTACCACTGGCACTGCCTTGCACATATATTTACGAATGTGTAATATTTGCCAAAATTTGTCACTTAATTAACGGTGGGAAATATTTTCATGCAATACTGATATTTATTATTGCACGTCGTAAAAATCACGTTCATCAAGGGTCAGTATCAACAGCTCACTATCAGAAATCCACATACAATACACGTACGTTACTTTACAACGCATTGCTAGATGACATTGAACAATTTAAGTCGGTTCATAAATTTAAGTTAAAAGTAAAATATTTTCTGCTGCATAACTGTTTCTATACAATTAAAGACTATACTGATTATCAAAAGGAAAAATAATGTTTATTTTAACAAAACAGTGATATATAATGAATTAATTTGCATTCTTCTTGTATATTTTTTCAAAAGACTTAATAGGCTTGAAATAAATAATGTACTTCAGCTTCCTGGTCAATGTCCTCCATCTCGATTAGGTTTTTGTTCAGTTTCCCTGATCCATTGAGCAAATGCTGAAATGACCCCTTGTTTTGCTTCTGGACGTAAATGTAGCTTCACTATGCGTACGTTTTGTTCTTTTGCTTGTAAATGGTAAAGAGTAGAAGTAAGGGCGAGTTACTATGATTGTTAGCAATGCAGAAACATTATACTTACAATTCGTTTACCGACGCAAATAACTCGGAAATGAAAATGTGAATTTTTTCAAATATTGCTAATCTTGCGATTTTTAAAATTTGTTTTTATTTATTTATGATATAGGTTTTCTCATCTTTTAACTATTTATAGTTAAAATGACGGGAAGAGATTCTGGAACTCAAGAAAATGTGCGCGGATAATCTTCTCCCCTATACGTCACATACAGTTTTTATTGTTTTTTGACTAAATAAATCTAAACGTACACCGCTATTGCCGGTGCGCAACAGCGCGATGTAGTGTCTGCTGCCCGCAGCTCCGCCGCAGGACTTCCCGTTTATGGCGACCCCGAGGGGGCAGTCAGTGGGAGGGTGACGCGGTGTTACCCCTCCAGGAGAGGCCGGACACCTGACCTCTCCTTCTGGAGAAATTCGTCGATCAGGTTGGTTATTCGTTCCCGGTGCTGAGTGAGGAGTGATAGATGCCATCTTGGCAAGTCATTGTTCGTGCAAGAAAGTGGAAGAGTGGAGAATCTAGACATTGGAACTGTGGTTATAATTGGGCGCATTATGGTGATTCGTAAAGTACAGAGTACGAGGCAGAATAGTGGCCGCGCAAGTGAACACTTGAGCTGCTGGGAGGCGTTAAGAGAACTGTTAAAATTAGCTGCAGGAGTGAGAGTGCGTCGTAAAGAACGCCAGGAACGAGTGCGCCGTTATCAGATACGCGTGAGAACTTTGGAATACGCGTCACCATGCCGCAACAGTACTCGCGTGAAGAAAGAAGAAGAGAATATTTTTAAAACTCAATATTGGCGGCCTTACCAAATGGGCACTCCTAACAAATGCTTTGCGACGGTCATTCATACACTATACAATAACAAATCACGAATACCGCGAATTATGTAAATTTACAAGACATTTTTTCTCCATGGGATCTTTCACCAAATGCATTTTTAATTATAACCTAAAGTGACTGCTCATTGTTGAAATTCTATAATTTCGTTTTCTCCCTTTTATTTCTGTATCATTGAAATTTACATTTAGCCTCAATTAAATTTTGTTATTATTTAGTTCAACAATTAATGGATTATTGTAATTATCCCAGCTCTAGGGGGTCTTATGGTTAAGATAACTAGTCAATTCTATTTCCCCAAAAATATATTACAGCTTTATACCTTCTTTTCGCTTTACTGACTATGCGAAAGGGCCAACGGAGGAAGCTCGTTTATGTTAGCACTTTTTATGCGTCGTAAAACTTACGTTAGGTCGTCTAAGAGAGAGGAGGTAGCCGGAGCGTTGGCGAATGGATGTGCGCTAATCACTGTAATGCGTTCTAATTCTCGCGGAACTCAGCGCCTACACGATGGTCTCGCGCCGATCCTGCCTCTCGAACGAATGGGGTATGTAGATTTATTTCCAACCAACGCAGTTCCATCGTCTCTCTTCGAACATCTCTCTGCGGACCCTACCACAGAGGTAGTGCATTCGCGCCTCGCTCATGCCGAAGAAATGTTTGAAGGAAGTGAAGACATTAGCAACTAGGGTTGTCCTTGTTTTCGTAAAATGCAAATGAAATTAGATTGCAGTTTTAATCAGAAAATTGCTTAACTAATTGCACGAAGGTTGAGTATCTTCGTTTATCTAAGAAGTCGAAAACTGATTGTTCAATGTCATTTTTGAATCTATTTGGGGTTTTGGAATTCTATTATGATAGGGTGAATGTATGGTTACGAGCTGACGATATTGCAGGACTTTACTACAGAGAATGCGCTTTCACTTCTCTGTCTCTGATTTAAGTGAATGTTGGTGAGATTTAAAAAATTGATTTCTCTCGTGATCAGTATATTGTTTTATAAACTATTTATTTTGTAAACACAGGTCAATTCCACCTATTATATAAAAAATTGAAATTTATGTAAACATTTTAAACACACTAAACACCAGCTAGTTCAACATTGATCACAAAACATACTTGTGGTTTTGGAAAGTGTACATGGTGGAAAGACTGCCTATTTTCATCATGAAAACCGTATTAAATGCTAATATTTGTATCTCGATAACAATCGAAACCAGTATTTATTCTGTTCATCAAACACAAACAAAAAATAAATAATTAATACTACGGTTAAGACGTTTATAAATTCAGCCCTGCAGAAGACAACTGCGTGTTCATTTAAAACTTGGGAAGAACAAATTTCTGAAAAGGATTTTTTAAGCCATATTTGTAGAATAATAGGATTGTCCGAAGAGGGTAAATGACAAGAATATTTCTTTGTGAAAATTAAAAAAAAACTGCCAATGAACTAAATGATGCTGCCAGTTATGAAGTAATAACGCAGTACCATAATTAGTCGCCTATTATAACAAATGGAAGGTATACGGTTCCAATAGCTCTTCATCTGTAGGGTCGCATGGAACACTTTATTTATTAATTAATTATTATTTTATTAATTATTTATGTATTATTTATTTGTTTATTTATTTATTTATTTATTTATTTATTTATTTATTTATTTATTTATTTATTTATTTATTTATGTAAAATTATAATACTTCGAATATATTTTGTATTTAGTGAGAGATGATTTCCAAATTTTCTGTTAAAATGGCATAAACTTGGTTGCTTATGAGTCATAAAACAGTAATAAAATAGGATAGAAATCATACGTATAAGTTTGTTAAGGTAGACATTATGTACCAAACCAGCGCGGTCTGGCGTATCGAATGGTGAAGTGAAATTTGTCGCATGGCACCGAGGCGTAGGTAATACCTGTGCGTTCTCATGGTTGGTGCTCCATGTCGATCGGGTACTTGGCAACATAACATTTACTTTGGTTTGAGACAATCATTAAGTATGTTTTTGCTCACATTTTTTTATTTTCTGTGGACAGCGTTTCGCGTCTTAACACTTGTCTACGTAGAAGCGTACGTGATTGCCATCATATAAAATTGAAGAGCTCAATAGAGAAATGGCTTCGTTAACAGCGTGGTGGGGTTACGACTATCCACATTTTGGTGGTAATGTAATTTACACAAAAATAGAAGAGAATTTTAAATATTATTGCATGTAATTTAACTTAGTTTAACTGATAATAAAATCAGATTTGACATGGTTCCGACACTTTTTTGACCATAGCTTTTTGACATTAAATGGATGCCACTCATGGAGGTCAAAAAGTCATAAACATTTCCATATAACATTGTATTGACGTTAAAATTGTTAACTATTCCATTCATCATTCACACGTTTGGTAATTTATGAAAGTCTAGATTAGAAAGTCATGACAAAATACGAATGAAATGCTACCTTTTATGAGCAAAGACCATCACTGTTCGCCATATTATAAAACTTTTATGTTATTATTATATGGTGGGACAATTTTACATCTGGTCTGCACGTGTTCAAAAACAGCAACGCTTGACACATTTGGCGGGCTATTTAAATGTAAATTTGGCTAATTTCAATTCAGGAAAATTTCAAAAAGAAACAGTTAAATGTTTTAACTGTGAAATAGTAAGTTAATCATTATATTTTTTAATAAGTTAGCAATTAGACGGAATATTATATTTCATATAAGAACTGACGAACATGCATAAAATAAAGATTTATTATGTGTAAAAAGTAGTGTTCGGCGAACGTCCATGACGTTCCATACAACCTGAGTGCTCGTTGTCTGCACTGTTTGGAGATGTGCAAACCTACCCTTTCCCTTGCATCACCTGCCTCCTCATTGATTCCTCTTAGGCTTCACTTTCTTGATTGTTCCTGGTGCGAACCCTCACAGCGCCCGGCGCGGGTGACATCCTTATTTCTGCACGTAGGTGAGGAAGGAGCATTGCTCCTTATCCTTTTTCCCACTCTATAGCAGGTCATCAGATCAGGTTTGATTTTCCATTCTACTGTAAAAAAATGGAAATGTGATGGAGATGGAAGTTTATGAGGGAGAAATTATTAAACGGGATGATGTTAAATTGGGAAACTAAGGGGTTCAAGAAGTAACAACCCCCTCACTTTGTGAACATACATATGCCTTACGTAGCACTTGAACCCACATCCTTTGGCTTTGCGTGTTAGAATGCTGCTCCTATATCCTGACCAGCTGAGACGGGCCAGAGGCGTCACCAGAAGGCCCTCGGGTGCCAGTTCTACCGGGGGGGCGTTTTCGAAGCTGGATCCAATTGCCGGTCGATCCGAATTGTTGCCCGGTGAGTTCAACTGCTGTCAGGAGAAGAATTCAAGTGACCGACTGCTCTAATCGGTGGCGTGTCGCATCTACTCCGTGGGTTTTCTTATCAATATCGGGCGAATGCCGGAGCAGGACCCGAAGATATGAACCACGCACACTTACACATTCACTTAGAGGCACCCCACTGCCACACATGTGGGGGGCTTAGAACTTGTCCCTGATTGGGCGATGCTCCACTGGCGGAGATACTGGGAGGTGCCAAAAGTCCGGACAACCGACCTGCAGGTTGGCTCTGGATCTCACGTTTCAGTGCAAGAAGAACACCGCCACCTCTCAAGATTCAGCATGCACTACTCATGGGACTAAGAAACTTAATTAACAATAAAGCGCAAATATCCTAATATTTTTGACAATCAATGAGGTAATTCGTCAAAACGTATATTTTACAATCACGACGTTCGGCGTGTATATGTTCCACGCATCGTCCGGTGTGTACATAATATGTATGTACACACCTGATGATGCACTGAACCTGCACACGAAACATCGTGGTTGTAAAATAAAGACTTTTTGACGAATTACCATATCGATTGTCAAAAATATAAGGATATTTGTGTTTTATTGTCAATTCCATATAACAATCATTTCAATTCACGATTTTTTTGTAGTTAATAACCATAACAGCTACGCGCTCAGAGTTAATGGATACATACCTACCGCTAGTTCCTGCGTTTTCGAGACCTGCATAAAACGTATAACAAATGAGATTGCCAAACTGTAAATGTATGCACCTGCAAGTATCCCCGCTAATTTCACTGCTATTGAACTGCATTGACGTCGCTGCACGCCCGCCCCGCGCCCCAGAGGAAGAGCGTCGCGTGCGCAGGGGCGGGCGCTGCTTCGCGACGGAGGGCTCTTGCGGAGGGCGTTAAATAAATTTGAAGCCGGCACGCTGGGCCGTGAAGCCAATTTGGAGCGGCCGGCGGGCGACTAGCGGAGGCCGCGTGTGGGCGACGGCGGCGGCGCGGCGCTCGCCCTCGTCCGCCTCGTCCGCTAATAAGCGCATTACTTGCATCACCAGGTAGTCGAATGTAATTTTCGTAAAATTCAATTCCGGCATCGTCTGCTGGCGCAAAAATTGCTCGGACGCGAGGCGAAGCGGGGCACCGAGCGGACGAGCCCGGCCGCTGGCGGCTGGCTCTCTCGCGAAGGGCGAGGAGGAAGAGAGAGAGGGCGACAGAGCGCGCGAGGGGGCGCGATCGGGTCGGTTTGAGGGGACGGCGGCCGCACGCGCGTTCGCCTCCGGCTCTCGCGCGGTTCCCGGACGTTGATTAGATCTCTGCCGGTGAGGAGGGGCCGGTGACGGGCGGAGGGGGCGGCGACGGCCGCGAGGGGAATTAGACGTCAATGAAGGCGTGGGGCTGATGGACTGATTGAGACGATAACACGACTGACGGAAAAGTCGGTAAGTATGCGCGGCGGTGATAGAGAAGGAAATGAAGTCGGCGGTTGTGGTGGAAGAAAATAATATTTAATGAAGGTCTGGATAATTTCGCAGTGAAAATGTCAGCAGTGTCAAGAATTATTGCGAATGCTTACAGATCTCAATAGAACCGCTCATAGTGACAAACAGTTGCGCTGATGACAGGAATAAAGAGTTGTGAATGTGTCCGAAGGGTCTGTAGACATCTCTGGATATCTGACCGATAACGCAGAGGACATACGAGGAGTAAGTAGATGAATCAGCAGCAAATAAAGGTGAGTGATCTCGGTGTCGCCAAGAATTGTGTACTATTACCATCAATACATCATTCAAATCGCAAGGTAGACGGAACAACAAAGAAGCAATGCCAAAGGATGGTGATCTTGGGTGACCTAACAGTGTCATTGCGGGGAAAGCAAATGTTGGAAACATTGCAAGAGACGCGGAGGTGGAAGCATGAAGTAAATTAGGCGAATTTCTCCCGGAGGGATCGGCCGAAACAGAGAAGTCCTCGGTGCGACGGAGTTGGGAACGCCGAGGAAGATGAAGCGGCTGCGCGGGAAGTGAGAGAGAAGGTGACGTCACAGAGGAAAGCTTAACGCGGCTTGGGAGGGGAGGCGGCGGGATCAAACGAACGTTGATGGATCTCTGGAGGTGGGAAGGGGTCTACAAAGTGACGGAGTCGGGGAGGGGCAATGTAGACCAAGTGGGTACGTGATCGCGGAGCAGCAATATCGGCGAAGGAGGCGACGGGCAAGATGCAGAGTCGGCGATGTCACAGAAAGTGATGTCACCGAAGAAGGCTCGATCATGCCGAGGAAGATGAAGACGCAACATCAAAGGAAGGTGAATTTGGTGGATCTTGTTCGTCAGAAAGGGGTTGCTAAAATAAAAATCGCAGAAAGGGGAAGGAGTGGAGGGAATCATTTGGTCATAGTTAGAGAATGATTTAGGAACTAGAAAGTGTATGTGAACATCAATTGAAGGGGAATCGTAAATTAATTTTGATTAAATACAAATAATACGAAGTCACTACGTTGCAGTGCATTTTTCATCAGCAAACTTCGTAAATACATAACTAGTATTCTCCAGTATGTATGAAAAAATAAAAGACGAAAGGGAACTAAATGCAAAGGAATACCTTAACAAGAGAGATTTTGATGCGGATGATGATAGATGTGGTGAAGAGAACCGGCGTAATTGTAAGAAGGCTGCCAGGGGGCGTTGGCGCGGAATGGGACCGGGAGCGGGAGGG
>BOPP01000043.1:1941751-1958245 GCA_017312745.1 Gryllus bimaculatus
CCCGCCTCGCCAGGGCTACTGGCGGGGGAAAAGTTGAAAAAAATGTCTCGGCAGGAGCGGTGCCCCGCTAGGAAGGGTGCACGGAGGTGGAACGTTACGAACACCGCCACCTACCGGAATATAATTTGCATTACTCTCGTCCGGAATATATATTCATTTGTTTGTAAATCGGTGCCGTTTCTCCCGGTTTTAATTGCACGACAGGAAACAATGTGGCGGCGACGGATTTACAACAGCAGACGCCGCTAAGGCATGGTCGATGAGCCCCAGAGAGAAAAAGATGCGGAGAAAGATTGACTATAAACTGTGTATGGAACACAGGGGCGCATCCAGAGACAAATTTTGGGAGGAAAATTTGAAATGTTTGGGTCAAATATGTCATATTACAGATTTTGTCAAATGTCGCAGGCTATACTCAGCTGAAGCGGCGATACGATTTTATAGGTTTAAGAGATTATCCGAAAATATTTCTGCTTGAAAGTTTCGTGACAAGTTAAAAGTAATAGTTACTGAAACTGGATTTCCCTCATTTCCCTCCCCGTGGATCTGCGCCTGATGGAACATGATGCAGGTGATGGATTGTGCGTGTAGTACATCACAGACTATCGCGAAGTACAGACAATAATGAAGAATACTCGATGGCGTAGCTAATAACGATCAATACAGGTGGGAGTGGCTATACGTCTCCATTGTTCTATCAAAATAACACAAGAGTTGAGACATTTAATCGTTGAATTGACCGTCTCCTTTGACCGTTGCTAAAAATTAATATTTAGGCATTAAATTATTAATTTATATTTTGAAATCATTCTGTTTTATGAGCTATTAATCGTTTCTAAACAAAAGATATTAAATCTTCCTGGGTTACTTCATAAACATTTTTAAACATTTATAAACATTGGGGATGTGAGTTGCTACGAGAGGTGACGGAGAGCAACGGGAGGCGATGGGTGCATGTAAGGAGAGGCGCGAGGAACCAACCCTGAAACGACGAATCAGCGACGGGAGGTGAACGCAGGGCTGGCTGACGACCGCTGCACGCCACCGCTCGCAGTCGCCCAGCGCCCGACGGCTCGAAGCGGACACGGCGGCGTCACGGCGAGCGGCGGAACGGGCTGGCCCTCGCAGGGCGAGCGTTGACCGCGGGTTCGGCGCCAGCGCCGGCGGACGCGGAGGTGGAGGTGGAGGGAGAGGTGGCGCTGGGGGCCGAGGCGGAGGAGGCTGCGGGAGCGGAAGCGAAGGTCGCGGGAGCGGGGGCGGGGGCGGGGGCGAAGCGCGTTGCGGATTCCGCAGCCGTCGCCGGAAGGCGCCGGCGTCGAGGTGGCCGCGCGGCTGCGAGGGGGCGTGGCGGAGGGGCTTGGCGGGGCAAGAGCTGCCGCTCGGACGCTGCCGCAACGGCCGGCGCACACTGGGTCGAAATGGCGTTGCGAGCATTGGGAGCGTCACAATTTACCTGAAGGCGGTCGCAATGCGACCAAAAACTCTCGAGACCTTGTCTTAATGTTTAAGATTTAGATATAGATTTATTTAGTAAAAAATACAGTAAAAACTATGGGACGTATGGGGGAGATCTGCGCACGTTTTCGTGAGTTCCACAATCCCTTCCCATCATTTTAACTATAAATAGTTGAGAGAGTTGCGTAAAAGTTAAAGATAATTAATGAAATAAAAATAATATTAAAACAGCGCGAGATTGGTGACATTTGAAAAACTAGAAACGTTCCTTCCAAAGTTACGGAAAACGTTTTTGCAAAGGTAAATGGTTTGCAATGGTGCAAAGTATGCAGTCATCAAATACACCACATTAGATTCTACACATCGTGACAAACATACGAATGCGTGAAAACCAGTGACATTTTAAAAATTCTAAGAATAACGTGTTTATTTTAGACTATATTTGAGTGACAATGTATTTTCGTGATTTTAATGAACATATGCAATTCCATGGTTTTAATGATGAAACAAAGCATCACGACTTAAGAGTGATATTGACCCAAATAAACAGATTTAATAAAAAATCATAATGATAATAATAACTTCAATAGTACAATAATTAATTATACAATAGTACTCCCAGTTTTGGTACAATGAAGAATGTTGAAAGTAAATAGTACATTACAAATAATACAAAATATTATACTATAGATACTTACATATTTCGTCTGCCAATATTCATGGTAGTGTGCTGGTACAATATTTGAAAAGACAAATTGTATTGTTTGTATTTATATTTCTAAATATTACTTTTAAACTATATCGCTCCAAAAAAGTAGTTATTTAAATTATTTTTAAATTTAGTAAATGAAGATTATTGAAACAGTGCTGCTAAGCTATTCCAATCTATCGTTCTATTCACAAATGAAAACTTTCCTACATCTGTTCTTTGCTTTTTCTCCTGAATTTTGTATTTGTGGTAATTTTTGCCAGTGTATGATGACTTTCTAACCTTCTCCGAATTTTATCCCAAGCTTTGCCTTTTCCGAAATACGTTTTATGGATTTCCAGCAGTCTTAGCTTCCTTAGCCTCTTATCTAATGTTTCTCACCCAAGAGTAGATTTAATTTTCCCATTTTTAATGGCCTACAATAAACTTAGCTGCTCATTTCTGAACGCCATCAGTGATCTGCATTTCAAGAGTTCTATAGAGGTCCCAACACCTCGCGGCGTATTAGCGGCGCGAGTAAACACCAAACTTTGTTTAAAGCTGAATTCATCTGTTCTTTCCAAATTAACTTACTATTTAACGTGATTCCGAAGGTTTCAACAACTATCTGTACATAGAATTGCCTGATCCTGAGAAAATAGTTACATTTTGGTGTAGATAGTTTATGAATAAATGCTATAGAGTTACTTTCAGAAGCATTAATTAATTTTCATACGATTATCGCGCGCCCATTTTAAAGATTGGCGATATCATCTTGGAGAATTTGTTCATCTTTCTCTTCAGTTATTGTTCTGAAGAGAATGCAATCATATGCTAAGAGTTATGTGTCCAACCTTTATATACTCTGTGCGGCCTTTAATGAATTCTTTAATCCAATTTACTACTCGCTTATCTATACCTGATGATGCTACTTTGTTTAAGTGTATATCGTGTAGAACAAGGTGAAAGGCTTTTGCGAAGTCTATAAAGATTGCGCCTATTCTGTCACCCCTGTCCATTGAATCAGGGATTTCTTGAACTAATGCCAATAATTGGCTCTCGCAAGAATGCCCCTCCTGAAAGCCATGTTGTCCGTCATCCAAGTATATCCATCCTGAGAGCGTAGGCTCCCGCGACCGGAGGCAGTATTTAATTGGCTGCCCGGGCGACGCCGCGTCCATGGCAAAGGGGCCGACGTTTCAGTCGCCATTCTGCGACCTTCCTCAGGGCGTAATATGTTTGGCATTGGAATGTGTTAGATATATGTTAAAATAAATTTCATTTCCTATCATAGTGTAAGGACGGAAGAGAGGAAGTGATTACACTTTTAAGAATAACGTTTTTCAACGAGATTGAGAAGAAAATGAAATACGACACATATTCAGTCTGACTCGACAGAGAAAGAACGAGAAATAAAACGTTACTACTAACCTATCGGAAGCCAACGAGACAGCGAGAGAGAGAGTGAGAGAGAGAGAGAGAGAGAGAGAGAGAGAGAGAGAGAGAGAGAGAGAAATGTATGACAAAAAATAATTCAGAAAATTGTTTGCCCGACAAGTTGTTGCTAACCGACCTCTCCGCGCAACCGGAAAGTCCTTAAGAAATGAACAAAACATATCTAGCCAACACTTGTCTTTATTTTTTCATTATATTAAAGGTATTAATCTGTCCAACAAGTACTTACTTTATAAAAACCATTTGTATTCTGTGAAAGAACTTCTTGTATATTCCGTTTATTCAGAGGCGCTTTTGGCCCATAGCAGACGCGCGTCCAGGGGGAGGAGGGGCGGAGGGGGGAGGCGTTGGGACCGATTGAGGTCGGGCCGCGCGCCCCCCGCTCGCCCCATCCAGTCCTTCATGTCCAGCTCTGGGGCTTTGAACGGTCCGAGGTCCTCTCGCCTGTCGTGTTAAATGTTTAAATTTCTGGAATGGCCACCTAATGAGATTAGTCCTCTCTCCTTTTACGTTTGATCGTAGGGCGGGTGCCGGTCGTTTAGCTGACGGTCGCTTGTCTGTTGGGTTGGGGACGACCGCTCGCCAATGAATCAGAACCGCAGGACAATCTACACAATTATTATTTTGTTAATAATGAAATGGGCTGTTAAAGTGTAATGTGTAAAATGTTCTAAGTTCATGTTAATTCAAGGTTGGAAGAATTTAATTTGGAACAGAGAAGATAAACGTAAGAAAGTGTCTCGTACCGGTTGAAGTTGAAGACATGAATTCAGGAAGAGCATTACACTTAATCACTTATGGCATATATGCTGATAGAAATTGTTCATCAATCTTTCGACTATCGCCTGGATAATTGTTACTTCGCTACTTTGTCGCTGTATGCCAGGAGAGCACTTGATGTAAGCGTGTTTGCAACGCAGCCCTTGCATCCATGCATCATTGCGGTTTTCGACGCTACATTGGAGAAGATGCCGGAGAGCGATGATTTCATTTCTTTTTCGGATGAAGAAATGTGGGTTAAGCGTGTAAATAAATGTGACTGAAAGACGAAAAAACGGAAACCTGAATTTTGGAGAAAAAATGTTGCTGAGAAATTACGAAATTCTGGTAAGATGTATGTTTCTTGTACAGGGAAAAACATCTCCGAAGCCATTCATACAAACAATACGACAGAAATTTTTTGGGGAGTATCGTGTGCTATTTTAGAGAGTTGAAAATATAGAATTTCCACGCGAATATGTGAATATTATGGAAGATTGTAGTGTGTCATCCCTGCCGTTCAATATTATTAATGCTGCTTCCCTTATCACAGATTTGTCAAATGCTTTTGTTCCAATGTTTTTTAAAGTAGTATGTGCTAAGGGTTATATATTTTGAGTTCAGAAATATTGTTCCATGCATTACACAGAAAGAAGTGTAGTTTCTGGTTCGAATACTTATTATGATGTGTTAACATGTTAATTAATCTGAGTAATGTTGCATAGCGCTTCTGCTTAGTCCGTGGGCAATTCAGCGAACTGCGCCGGTCGAGATTTGTGGAGAAATGCGAGTAAGAGCTCACGTGAACGCAGCTAAGGCGCACGGCTGGGGCATTTCCATCTTGAATAGAGGGCATCTCTTCCACGTAGAACAGAAAAAGAATAGGACCTAGGATCGATTCAATTGGTAAAGAAATGGGAAGAAATGTAAATAATGTTTTTTCGAGCCAGTACGGTATTTCTACTCCTTGATATCGATGTTAAAGATACGAAGTTATACAATCTAGTGCGATACCACGAATTCCATAAGAAAGTAATTTTGATGGCAAGATGTTATAGTCAATGACATCAAAAGTTTTCGAAAGATCTAGAAATATTCCAATGGGTGCTTCATTTTGGTCCATTGATGAAGCAACATCTTTAAGAAAGGAAAAATGACAGTTTGCTTAGATTTTGATTTTCTTAAACCGTGATGTGAGTTTGAAAATGCTTCGTTTTTCCTGAGAAAAGTTTCCATTTGCATTTAGAAAAGTCTCTCTAATATTTATGAGAAAAAGTAAATTTACGTAGTCAAGTAACGTAAATTAGCAATAGCACAGGTACTATTTTCATTAACAATTTTTTGAACAATTTGAAGGTTCATATTTGTTACAGGATTTTTTCTTTCCCGTATTCATACGTTTATACAGAGTAATATACGTAGTATAGGGAAAGTTATACAATGCTGCAAAAAATCGATTTCGAGATTTCAACGGAAATACACATTTTGGATACCCTGACACCAAAAAAGTGTTTTTTCAAAACATCCGTCAGTCTGTGTGTCCGTCCTTTCGTCCGTCCATCCGTCCGTCCGTCCGTCCGTCCATCTGTCTATGAACATCAATAGCACCTAACCATACATATGATTCTTTTGCACATTGAAGAAACCCTTGTCCATATGACTCGAGTCGAAGCCTTGAGTTTTGAAAAACTTTCTGGGGCATTTTCAAAGTTTTCTCAAAAACAATTCCAAAACTGTTCTTTAAATATCTTAGAGAATAGAGTAAAATACACTTATAAAGGTCGCATAGTTCCGATTTTCACGGTTTACTCTGAATTTTCAAAAATTGCAAAAGTTTGACTATTTTTGGGCTTCGTCTACAATTACAAAATTGAAGATACAGATTGTTTCTTTACATGAAATTTGCAGTCCATAATTTGTTCTTTCATAAAGGTCTAGTTTAGGTGTTTTTAGTAGTTTTCGCGCAATATTGGGTGGAAAATGCGGAATTTTAAAAAGAGAAACATAAAAGACTTTCTCAAAAAAGCTCCAAATTGTTCTTCAACGTTTTCGAAAGGATAGTGCGAATTGTACTCTTTAATATAAACTAATGTTTATTTTGAGGATTTTTTTCAAAAATTAGACAAATTTAATTTTTTAATGATCTCTCACGCCAATAATACGTTCACGCATTCACAGTAACGCTCAAACAGCATTTCCTTAGAAATCGCTCCCAATTTTTCAATTAATATTCCCATTTAGGACGAGGTTTACTCTTCTTTGACATTCTTAAAACATTAATTCGGTTCTACTACTAGACAACCGAAAAATTGAAAATTGAAAAAAAAAAGAGGAAAGAAGTCTGTGCTATTCTATAGTACCACTAGTTTATGAATATAATGTCATTAATTACCCCTCCCTTTTGCGGATAAACATACTTCATATTATCTTCTATGTTGTCCTTCAAATTCTTGTGTTAATAAAAAAATATTTAGTACACTTCCTTCGTAATAGGAGCACTATTGATTGCATTCTTGATATGCTTGCAGGTTTCCTCCTGGCTTCCCACTTTGAAGGCCAAAAAGTTAAATTCCTAGGGAAATATTTTTTAATCGAATAGAGAGACGTGTGTTTATAAATAAGGTTTAATTCCAATTTTCATTAAAACCACTGAAATTTCGACAATGGCGAAAATGACTTAGAGAATTATCATTTCGAATCTCCAGCGCTTCTTTTGCTGAAGAGATTTTCCACGACATGGCTAAACAATTTGTTGCAATATTATCATAATATGTAACGTTTTTTCATGGGATAGTAGTAACTGTTATTTCACTTTTTGTGTTAAGACATAACGACCAGTTTTTACCTTTTAAATCAGAACAGGCAAATAAAATTTTGTATTTTTTCAACACAAGTCTAAAAGGGATTCTGGAAGATGAATATTAAAGAAGCTCGTATGCGCGTAGCATCAATACTCGAGAGATAAACAGGAGCAAAATGGGTTGGCGCGGTCGTTGCTGTGTGTTCGTCCCAACGCCTGCTGCAAGTGGAGTCTTCCCCGAGCAGATCGACTCGCTCTTCACCTCTTCCGAGAAGGTTCGGCCGCAACGTCGCCAAAGGCGATCACAGCTCTTCTCCCATGTTTTTTCGGCCGTGGACGTGGTACTGAAGGGGGGATAGAAGGGCGAGCCAAGTTCGTGTCTCGAAAAAACACAAAGTTAGAGGGATTTCTGGGATTTCTCGTGAATTTACGTCACGTCTGAGGACCTCGATGGCGAAGAGACTTTCTGGTTGCCGGCCTGAGGGTTGCATCCAGAGTGATTTTGAGTGGACGGTAAGAAACTAACTTGCAGAACCTGATTTAAGATCATGGTGACCTGTTTTGAGTCATGAAGAGACCTACTTCATGTAGAATGCTTAAAAGTTGAATGAAATTGCACCATTTCAAATTACTCTATTGCATAGTTGTAAATTAATTGTACTAAATTCACAGAGATTTATTCGTGGTATTGAAATAGAGTATTTTTATTGATTTATCACTCATTGAAAAGCTATATCTCCCCGAATGTTCTTCTGGGTCAGTGTAAGAATGCCAACACTCTAATTGTATGTACTAATACATAAAAATATTAATATATTTGAAAATCTAGTAATCACATAGATTTTTTCTTTCTTCTATTTAACAGAGCAGATTTAAAAATGAACGTAATGAATATTCTTCATAACTGCATCTATGATTTTTCTTGAGAGAGTACTTTTTGACTAGTTTCTCATTATTTCTATAGAGTCATATCTTCTTTGGTTTTTACTCGTAATTACTCAAGAAAATTCCCGGTAAAAAATACCAAACTACGCAATAATTCAGCATGTATGATTCTAGAAAATGTTGCATGTATTTGATTTGAATTGTCACAACTGAAATAATTGTCACTGCTGAAATAAAAAACACACAATGCACATGTGGAAGGAAAAGTGCAATAGGCACAAAAAAGGATAATCCTAAATGGTAACATATTGATCATTTACAAACATAAGATATACGATCTCTTATTTACATATGAATTTTCAGTTATTAAATCGCTTGGATTGCCATTTGATGAATCACTACCCTGAAATACCAGCTTTCTTTTGTAATGAATTACTTAAAGATTTAGGTTAGCCTTTTAACTACAACAAAATAATTTACTTTATATGTACTTAAACAAATTTAAACATCAAAATGTCGAAGAACAAACTGAAAAAATTGCTTTAACTGTTCAATATAATTATTGAAGCCTCACTTTTAGAAATACTCATTTATTTTATAGGTTTTCATAACACCTAGCCTTAGCTAACAGTGCTCGAGTTCCCTTGGAAATATTCTCAGGTAAAATGACCTTGAGCGCATGTCGCCATACTAAATTCAAAATAACGGCTCTAAGTTATTTCTTCTCCATTCATGTTTTCTGTGTCCGCGCTTACAGCTTGCAAAATAAGACAACTGTGGGCGAGTTGTGAGGCGTGCGCTGACGTACCTCCTTGCCCGTTCGTCCTTTGCAGCGTGACGGGGCGCTGGCTTCTCACTGCTTCTCGCATTCCGGGGAGGTCGTAATGAATCCAATGTATCTGCTTACGGACGATGGAAGCGCACACACACACACACTCCCCTAATGAATATATCTTTCTTCTGCAATGAAGAAATCAAATATAATGTTTACACATTATGTCACCCAGACGTAGAATGTATTGGGAAGTGAAAGAGCGAAACGAAAATTTCAGATGAAATAAATATAAGCAAAGAAAAAAGTTGTAAAGAAACATGTTTTGCATTACTTTCTGTGAAAGTACATGACAAAGTTTTGCACGTCGTATAAGCGCTATCTAATTCAATTGTACGCGTACTTAACCGAGTCGAATTTCAAATTTGATTTTTCTTTGGTAAAAATGTACATTAACATAAAAATCAGTAAATTTATGAAATTCCTTTTACTTTTTTCGAGCTTATATATCATTCTGTATCAACCAAGTGGTACACTTTCCACTTCTCGCCACGTACGCCGATCTTTACGTCTTGACGTCAAGTGGCGAAATGGTCGAATCTTTCTTTAGTTCAAGTAAAATACGTTTGAAAAGGCTCGAAATTTTACGATTGCCAGTATGAATGATTTTTGGCTTGTTATTAAGTACCTACTTCTCTTCTCGCCTCAATATACATCCTAGAAGATTTTGCGATTGCTAGTGGACATATCTGAACGTATTTGCACCGTATGTAAGAAACAAGATTGTTTTTTTTCTTTTTTTTCTCATTCGTTATTGAATATTGTTAAATCCTACCTCTTGCTACGGGGTATATCGTAACTAAGTTGTTAGCGATCATTTGTTTAAATGACAACTTAGACCATTATTCAATCCTGAATATTGGATCAAAAGCTAATTTTCACAGAACTAATTTTTCGAAGTATATAATATAGTTATTGTCTATGCAATATATAATAAAACGTATTCATAGGGAAACATTTTATTTGTAGCAGTTCCAGCATTTCGTTGATAATACTTAACAAGACAGGAAATACAAATCCAAGCCGCATTAAGAAAAACGGGAAAGTTCATCGAGGAAAAGGGAACTCTATAAAACGAAGATATTCAAAAATACAAATTGATGGGAAATGGGCAAACTGTAGAACACAGGTGGAAAACGAACACAATCTATAAATACGTTTTTTTCTGGCGAACGTTTACATCACTTTATTTTCTTGCGAAGAATTCGTAAAGCAAGAAAGTAAAGAAACAACAAACATAAAAGATAAACAATAAATGGAGTAGAACCTCGCTAATCCGAAGCCCACAAATACGATATTTCGGAGAAACCTAATAAAATTCAGGATGGAGGAAAAATAAAATAAAATGCTTATTTGTAGAATAAAGAAAGGACTTTATAATTACTGTAGAACTGAACAACGAATTACTGAACACAAATTGTCGAAATGAAACGTTTGTTACTCTAGTAATTACGGACGTATATCTCAAGTGTATGTAGCAGTAATTTTCACTTCTAAGGGAATGCCGCGGTGTGCCAGATCGAAACATGCCCTCATATTTGTTTCATTGAATTTACATGCCCTACTCATACCACGATGCAAATTTGGCCTCTGATACATAGTGCCAATTACTTTAAAAATTTACAAATTTATCAACATTTTCCTTCTATTTTTCGTTTCCACAGAGAACTTGGACAGACCTCGCAAGCCGAGTGGCGAGCGCGCGGGCACCGAGGTGGGCGTTGCAGAGGGTTGTTTCCTCAAGGTCAAAAGCCATTCGGTGGGAGTAGGCCATTCCCAGTACACTCAATGCTTTTCTTATTGTAAATGTCCATTTTATTTGAGATATTTTATTCCCTTACCAATGAAAGTTTGTTACTTTTTTCATTACGAATATCGACAATATACGTAATTATTAAATATAGAAAACGTATATCATATAACTACTGTATCACTTTATATTTAAATTATGTAAAGAAGAGATTTAAAATTGTTTCGTGAATCAAATGTATATCATGGCCTCATTTTGTTTGTTTTTTTTGTTAGAGAAAATTACCGTTCTATAATTTGCGCCAATTGGTGTCGATAAATCAATTTTCTCATTCAAAAATCCCGAAAGATTTACACCTGACCTGTTTCGCAGTAGACACAGACAAGAGCTCTCATATTCGTGAGGAAAGAGCTGCAGGGGAGGTAGCTCATGTTGGATGGAAGATGAGCGGTTGCGGCAAGGTTTATCACGATAAAATGTATTTCTTACAAAAATGAACAACAGATAAAACTAAAATTCGGAAAAAATTCGCCTGTCCCTCGCAGGAAACGACCTTGGAAGCAGAGAGAGTCTACCGCTTTCGGGGAGCAGTGGTGTTGAATCACAAGCGAGCGCGCTGGGTAACACCTGCATAGTAGTATTGGCCATTTTTACATCGGTGAAATCATAGGGACAATTTGAAAATTCAGGATGTTTTTAATTGACTTGCAGTGTGTATCGGCACCCAAAAGTTGTGCTTCCGATGAAAAGAAGGATTAGTTTCGAAATGGAAAAATTTCGACATGTCACATCGCGGCATTCCCTTGTTAGAGGAACTTGCAAAATCGGTCATCTTTTGTCGTTAGGAACTGACTGCTTGATGATGCGAACTAATGATGCTATCGCTATGCTATAGCGTTTACAATTTTCTCACATCGCACGTTACGTTGCATTGTTTGGAAAACCTATAGTTGCAGTATTTATGTACGGTACACTTTTTCGCACAATCCGAACATTTCCGAATCCGAACAGACCACATCCCAATGAGTTCGGATTGCTGGCGTTCTGCTGTAATGTAATAACTACCCTAATGCCACAAAGATAGGAAGGAAAACTGTCACAAGCATGAAAAAAACACATCAAGAAAAACAAAAAAGGTGAATATGTGGCACGTCAAAATCCAACCAGGTCGTCACACTGTGCTAATTTCTGGAAGAAATGTTGAAAGCTAGGGGAACAGAGATGTGATGTGCTTTATAAGGAATATAGATTGATTATTAAGTATTTCCGGGCGTGTCAACTACCGCGGTCATTATTCCCGTAAGTGTAGTGAATATTTTTATGTCAGGAGGTGGCAGTGTTTTCTTCCAGCTGGATCGTGAGATCCGGTGCCGACTTACACGTCGGCTTGCGGGTTTACTCTATCCAGGTATCTTCCAATAACGTTCTACCACCCCATCGGGGACACGCTCTAAACTCCGGAGTTGTTTCTCTTAATGTGTGTTAGTGTAGTGCATGAAAGTGTGTGAGTGTGTGTGTGTGCGCGTGCAAGGGATGCGAATAGGATAAGGAAGATAATGGAAAGATCACTCGCTGTCCGGGAACCGTTTGTTAGTGCAGTGCTCCGCCATTCGCCTGATGTTGATCGGAGAAACCACGGAAAACTACCGATCAGAGTAATCGTCCGTTCGTCCACTAGAATTCTCCCCCAGACAGCATTTGAATTCGACCTAGCTAGAAGGAATATAATGTAAAGTAGTCTCAAGTTGCAAAACACGTATAAGAATAAAAGAAACTTGAAATTAATTCATATTTTTGCACACAATGCAGTTCAGTTAAAACACAATTTTAGTTTAATAAATATATATTTTATATGTGTTAAGTTTAAATTCTGAATGTCTGTAAATGTGGAGTTAAGTGTGTACTTGCATATATTTCTGTTAAAACAGGTCGTATAAGTTATTACAGCATATATTTCAGCAACAGCTTAGTACACCTTTTTATAAAGTGTAAAAGTCAAATTTGAATTGTAGGTTGACCCGTTGGAATTATTCTACATGTTACTATTGCGAAAGTATTCTGTATTGAAAGAAATTACGGTTTCACCAACACATCTTACCGCTTCTGATGGATTTAAGAGATCTTATGGGACTAAATTCAAATAAAATAAATTGTGTAATTCATACTCAAGAGGAATTTTTACTTCTACTCGTAATAGTGGCAATATTATAAATAAAGATAAAAATACGTGATACAATTACAATACTCAATTCCGCAAATTTTAACATTACTGCTCTTTTGTGCAATATACTAACATTTAAATATAACTGTTTACACAAAAAAATAAATACGTAGTCACAAAAAGTATTTCTACGTAAATCCAAATAGATCGCTTCAATGAAAAATTTCAAAATTGCATTTTTTTGTGTTTTCCTATAATACTTTTTCTAATTATGGCCTCGACCAAGTCCCTTATCGTGTTAGTACTGTGCGTTGGGAACATTATTTTTATGTCCTGCTCATATTTTGAATGATCTTCTCACTCCAGGGATGTATGACGTTGAACAAATCATACTGCGCACGGTGTCTCATAATCACTGGGTTTGAGCAGAAAAACCGATTTATTGGAGCATCCATTGACGAGCAATTCCATTTTATGAGTGCACGTAGCGAGTTGGCAACGTATTGCCCAGTCATCTCTCAGTAAAATCCCACTATGGAAAGAATGAAGTATAGGTTTATTTCTGACAACATTTGTTTATGGTAATTTTTGCTCTGTTATATTTTAACTACCAAGTTGGGGCATCGCGTAATATACTTGATTGCATAAAATAAAAAATACTCTTATATTTGGGAATATACAATCGGTTGTTCGGAATTTTGCATGTTCGAAAAATGTTTAATAAGATTAATTTCCGTTTAAGATAATTCTATATTTGCTCGTCTATAATATGCCAGTCCCTGTTTTGTCGCACTGTTAACCACAAGAGTATTATTAAGTAAAATATAAATGAAATAATATAGAAATATGGTAAAAGTGAATTTAAAATACTATACATTGCAGAAACGAAAGATGGAATTTAGAAAATATTTATGTGGCTTTATTATTATATGCAAAAGGCATTGAATTAATAGATCCGAAATCGCAATTAAATTGTTACTAGTGATTAAATAGAGAAGAGATTTTAGTTAGACACAAGTCTGAAATGTCATTTAATTCACTTATGAGGGAAAAAAAGAAAAACACGAAGTATTTTTAATTATACGTGAGAATAGTTCACGTAGTGTGACTTTGTTATGTGCTTTACCTTTCCCCGATAATTACCGTCATTACCAAGTAAATAGGTTTGAAGCTCCGACACGAAGTACGTGGGTAACATGGAAGCAGGTAATAGGGACTCTGTTCTATTAGGATGCACCGATAATGCGAGTACCTAAATATTCGCGTTGCTTACCCCATCTCCGAGTGCGGCTAACGGGGGATGAAAACAAGCCCAAGGGAATTTTCAGTTTACAGACTGGGTCGATACCATTACGTCCAGCACGATTATTGCGTATTGATTAGGGCTCGTGCGTAGTTGTATTATCATAGGGTTTATTGAATGGCGAATGAGATTGACGAGACATGCAAAGCTAGGCACATCTCTTGGGAGCGATCAAACGTGAATCCAGCATGTTGGACTTCGACCTGATACGTTAACAATGCCCTGTGTTCCACACTCGGTTTCTCGCATTTTGCAGCGGTTGAGCATTTACACATAACATTGAGATAATGACATTTGCTTTATAACACTAGAAAATTAATTCCTTTCAAGACTCAAACGCGCGTTGTCTATTTAACGTAACTAGTAAATACCTAGGCTACCTCCAGCATCATCCGACTAGGAGTTAAAATGATTGTCTCTCTTTAAATATGTTATGTTCACGACCTTATGCTAACATTTCATTCCATCACCGGTTATTGATAGTTTTCACCACTTGCACCACGGATAATACACTTGGTCTGTAGGAAATTTTGTTCCAGGTGTGATTACCAATAAGGTGTTGTTGTTGATAGATATAGAAGCATTATAATAAGATTTTTCATGAATATTTACTTCTTTCTAAATTGAAAAGTATATGAAGTTATGCTCCTTCTTAGAGGTTGTTTAAATTTAAAAGGTCCTTCATAAATAGGAGTAAAAGTTCAGAATATCAGAATACTGGACCAAAATCGCCAAATTCTTACGGTCTTTGAGGGTGGTTATTGCAGTCATGTCTCCTTTCGTTCTAAACAGTTTTAATATTTCTATCTATGTTTAGTTTGTAGGACAATAAATTATAATTTATATGATAACTCAGATATAAATTACTAGTGTTGCAAGAAGATCAATAATGATTTGGTGTACGATTGCAGCCTCTTTACAATGGTTTCCGTAAGGGACATTTCGCATTATCTGGATAGGTTTTAATTATTTCGGAACAAAAATTGAGGAGAATGTGAAGGTATGTCCAATCGTTTTGTCCGATAAGCGCAGAGCACAAGTTAGCCATTCAATTAACAATGAATTTGTGCCGCCAAGTCGGATGGAGGATGCGAGGAGAAAGTGCGACATGATGAACCTGAAGATGTTAGGCTTACGGTTGATCACACGGTTCGACCGTTGTATAATTTATCTTCACACAGGCATTATGTGTAATAGGGTTGCGTTATCTTCTATACTAAGTGCAATGCAGCTGACAGGTAGCTCGGTATATGACATTGGAGTTAGGCACCTCTCCTTTTCTTTTCATGATATTTAGTCAATAAAATCTCCTCCCCACGGGCACAAGTTCTATGTGTCAGGTCCACGAGCGTGATCAAAATAATAGTAATAATAAAATGAATATTAATAATAAAATGAATAATAATAATAATTATTATTATTATTAACGTATCCATGCGAGAAATTTTGCATGTTAATCACCACCCTTTCTCAATCCATTTCCCAATAATTTCCATTAAAAAGGAAAGTTGTTAATGAAATATGTTTATTTGTTTAAAAATGTATAAATCTAACTGCGTACATTATTCGTAATGCACAAGCAGTTTCTACAAACTCAGCAATCTCCACGTTTGAAAACCGAATTAAACAATCACGACATAATATTTTTCAAACTGGTGAAGAGAAATGCAAACATTCCCAACGAAATAATCGTTGGAACTAATGACAAACCGTGGAACCCGAAGAAAATTGGCCAAATGAGTTTCAATTTCTGTGGTAATATTACTATTAATAAATTAGAATTTCCAGATAAAGAATAATTTTACTCAGTAGAAATGTCATTTATTGAAATGAAAGATGGAAAATGTTTGCATTATTTTTAGAATACATACGAATCTATAGAAAGTTGATGCAAATAAAATGATATGGTAAACGAATAATTTGATCAATACCACTAAGAACGATGGCAGGTGAAATACGGATTTCTCCAGCTAATAAAAACTGGAAATTGAAGTTAAATATAGACGCTGAGAAATCTGAGCCAAAATTACAGATTATTTTTCAATACAAAATCAGTAACGTTGGTATATAATACATTGATATTATGGATACAAAATATTGTTGGCATTGTAGCTTGAATCAATAACGTGTCACTTAATTCATTGTGGAGTAAACCATTCACATCTATATGACAGGTGTAAGGAGTAAAGGAGTAAAATCAATCCCTTGCGAACAATAATTAAAGTTTATAAAATATGCTAAACAGTTCCTCGAAAATGGATCTGAAGAATAATTCACAGATTAAATAGTGACTTTTCAGAACAATTACCAGACTTCGCCATTGTTATAATAAGAAGGATACTACTACTACTACTACTACTACTACTACTACTACTACTACTACTACTACTACTACTACTGCTGCTG
>BOPP01000043.1:1959194-1974919 GCA_017312745.1 Gryllus bimaculatus
GAAGTATACCGATCTCGCCTATGAAGTCGCAACTCAGTGGAACTTCAGTAAAGTGACAACTGTGCCTGGATATCATTCCTGTGTGTGGTTGACATACCGACCAGTATATACTGTGGATAATGCATTATAATAATAATAATAATAATAATAATAATAATAATAATAATAATAATATACCGAGCGAAGTGGCTCAGTGCGTAGCGCGCTGTCTTCGAAATCGGGAGGTCGATTCCCGGGCCGGACATCCTGACCGGGGTTTTCGTGGTTTCCCTCGGTCATAAGGCGAATTCTAGGATGGTTCTAAAGTCCACGATCACCTTTCACCAATATCCTTTCACCTCCTAATCCATTCATATTTGTGATTGTCCCTTCACCTATCATCAACCTATCATATCATAATTCACACTTCAAGGCGTAACAACCTTGTTGTAATCCAAGGATACAGCTGAAAAGCTGATACTGAAAGAATTACACACGTAGCGTGGTCAGTAATGGCCTATACGCCAATAATAATAATAATAATAATAATAATAATAATAATAATAATAATAATAAAATTAATAATAATAATAGTAATAATAATAATATAATTCAGTCCCTCTCCCCTGACTATTGAAAGTTCTAGAAATTTACAAAATATCTCCGGGAATTATTAAAATCTTGAAGGCAATGATAATGACGTGGAGAACAAACCTTCATATTGAAAATAGAAAAATTGCATCTATTAACATTATAAGAGCAATATTCCAGGGAGATTCCCTCTCGTCAATGTGGTTTTGTTTAGCCATCAATCCATTATCTTCACTATTGCAAGAAAGTAAGTTGGGGTACAAGATAAAATATGACAAAAATATCACTCATCTTGTTATGAATGATCTGAAACTGTATGCTGGAACCATGAGACAACTTCAACCCTTGATCAACACTGCAGCTATCTTTAGTAAAGATATTAACACGTCATTTGCTATAGACAAATGCGGTATTCTCAATGTACAGGAACAGGAAACTGTAAAACCCACAACAGTTCCAATGTATTGAAGAATTGAAACCGTGTGCTATGTGTAAATATCTTGGAATATGGCAGAACTCCACGATTGAGCACACGCAGCTGAAGAAGATATTCACGGAAAGGTACCAGAGTAGAGTAACGAAAGTTGACAAAATTAACACAAAATTATCAGGTAAGGCCATTGTAACAGCCATCAACAAATGGGCCGTACCAACATTAACCTACTGTTTTGGTTGAATTAAGTAGTCGGACTCTGATTTAAATTTGTTAGACCGAATAACAAGACTGCTCACTAAATTCCGATGTCTGCATCCCAACACTTCCACAGACAGATTCTGTTTACCCAGAAAAGTTGGAGGAAGAGGCCTACTGAATATATATTTGTTACGTAAGAAACAAGAAAAGAATATGAAAAGTAAACTGATGATCTCCTCTGACCTAATTATGCAGCAGTTAATGAAATTGACGCCAAGGAATCTTTCTCGTAAGACCACGAGAAGCATCTTAAATACACAAGATCGACTACAATTTTGGAAGGGGAAAATCCTACACGGAAAATTCCCTACTCATCTCGAAGAACAACATATTGATAAAGCTGCGTATCTACATTGGCTAACAAGTGGATATTTATTCCCTGAGACTGAGGGGTTTTCAGAAATCTCGAATATTGCAAGGTATGTTTCAATGACAAGATTGCACAATTAACTCGAATTCAGAAAAAAAGTGGAGATTAGCTTCCTCTTTTAAGGAGTCGGTTTAATTGTTACCCTATTAATCATACAGTCTTCTTATTTTCGATTGTTATTTAAGAATATTGCCGAGAAATATTTTCGGAATTATTGTACTACACGTCACAAATCTCTACTCTCAAAAAAATAACACGTATTATAAATATGAATTCTTACGTAAGCAACACCTTCCAAGAAAAATAATGCGATTTATAAACTCAGTAATATGTTTAATATCACCATAGAATTGTACATTTCAAGTTGCATTAAAGCAACAAACTGAATATTTCCATTTTCTTCGCATCCTCCCTCAAATCCATTTTCATGACGACAGTATTGTTAATAAATCTAATTTAGGCAAATTAAAACATGATTGAAGTCTCCTGAATTTAATTTGATCCTCGGTTTCAATGATCCTCATGTATTCAGCAAAATTCTACCATCTCTTCTCACACTTTAGGACGAGTCAATCCACATTTTGAACTCATTAGCTGCGTAATTAATTTCATTGAACTTGAAACCACTATGAGAATGGACTGTAAATAAATAACGCATCGAAATATATACTTGTGTAATTTTTGAACGACATGTGTAGGGTTCCTAAACGCACGCTAAACGTTCGAAAGGGAGGCAATGCATATGATACCAATTCACCAATTCACATTACAATCAATTTAATGCATCATATGCTCTGACACGCAGCTCAACGGCTCGCTGTGGCTGTGAAATTACATTAGGACATCTATAATACGCTTTACAGTACCACACGACACAATTTACTGGACGAATTCAAGGAGATGATATACCCTACATGGGCATACCCAGTGAGTAGATTGCAATTTGTTCTTGAAATTACGAATGAATTGACAATAAGATATACTAATTTTATTGACAATTTTATTTTACAAATTCTTCTATTTTACTTTCTCTGTACTTTTCCTCTACTTATCATTTCTCCCGCCTTTATGTTAGTTAGTTGTCTATTGAATGCCTCGCATTCTTCTTGGATTTTCACTAATCATGTATTCTCTTCGTCATTAACCTAAACGCTATCTATCGCTCCACTAATGCTTCTCAAGCTGTTTTCGGCTATTTCTTTGCTTTTTTTACAGATACGAGGGCTGAAGATACACCAGTCTAACATCCTGATTTTCGTGCAACCACGACACCGACATTATTTTCACCTTTTCTTAAAGCTGCTCGTCACAGCGACTCCTTCGTTCCATGTGATATATCACTTCACAATGCCTCGTGTAGGTGTAGCAGTTTCGCCACCCACTCGCAAACACGCAGGGCATAAGAAGATTAGAGGGAGAAGAAAAAGGGTAATTGCGACTACAATCTGGGCGAGCCGTTGCCACAAAACGTTCCGGGCTGCCCTCTTTTCTCCGCAGCATCCAAAATGAGCTCTGAAAACGCTCTCCCTATGTGCGCGCGATTTGCCTCGCCCCTCCTCCGCCTGGCGCTGAAGAGCCTGGCGCTAGCTGCCCTCCCCGTGCGTGGGCGCTTTCTCCCAAAGAATCTCTTCTGACATCCGCGAGATTCACGCGTCCAAGGAGACGCCTTCATTCGTTTGTGAAGCGCATCAACAAACATCGTCATAATATGCCTTCGTGGCATGAAAGCATATAGATAGACTAATACTGGGTCACGTGCTGGAAGCTATTAAAGTGAAGGAGAGTTTTTGTCTCCGCGTCACTTTGGTGTGGAGCACCTCATTAATTTTTCATACTGCTTGGTTTGTCCGCCCCAGTGTAAGGGAAAGGGCAGGCCCTGCCGCTGCGGCGAGAGAGCGCTCCGCGTCCAAAGGTGGTCACGTGTGCAGGGGTGTGGAAGATAAAAGCGGACTAGCACCTTGTTATTCACGACGCGTTCTTATCTGACGTACAAAATGAAAAATGAAATCGACAGTCTAAGGGAAAGATGGCAGTTTCAAAAGATAAGGAGTATCTTTCTTCTCGATCTAGATCTCTTTTTAGTTGATGCTGCTTGAGTTTTGTCACTGTGATCTCTCACGTTTGTTGAAACTAGATGAGATGTTCATTTTCATAATTATTTTGAGATAACGGGACCTCTGCGTATTGCAGAACGAATTCTGGGACATTATAAGGTAAAATTGCGAGTTCATATGTTCTCTTATATTTTCCTAATGATTATCAGAAATTCCCAATTCGAAATGTGAACTATTACTAACAACATGCACCTTTCAAGATTGTTGCTATTATCTTCTTTTGTGGGAATGAATCTTCAGTCACGTCTCATGCCAAAATCAATAAAAAAAAACCTGATGAGATTTCATCTTACTGATACAACCGTCAATTAAGACCCTATATTGTGTATGAGATTATTGTTTTCTAATCTACTTACACGTTATCTACATGATAATTGGAGTTGTAAAGGCGTGAGTCACATTCATTACGTGCGTTAGTTCCTCAAGATGTTTATGTTCAAAACCAGCAATTTCTGAATAATGTACTACGAGAATAGGTGTATCAACTGCATCATGTCTCTGCAGTGCCTGTAAACGGGAGGCTTGTAAACGAGAGGAGAGTGGCAAGATTTTCGACACTAGTTTGTCAGCTAGGTCGAATTCAGTCGCTATCGGGAGGAAAGTTTTAGAGGCCGGCTGCTCTGATACGTAGTATCCCGTGGTTTCTCCGATCAACACCAGGCGAATGCCAGAACAGTCCCCCAACAAACGGGCCACGAACGGCGCGCAATCCTTCCTTCCTCTTCCTTATACTTTTCTCACCCCTTACACATACTTACACTAATATGCACTACACTACCACACACTCCGGGGGACTTGTCGGAAGCGTAGAGCTTGTCCGGCGGAGGCGGTGGGAGACACTTGCTTGGGAGAAGATCACTGCCACTTTACAAGAAAAACATGCGCCACCCTTACGAGACTAATGACTTCTGTAGTTGATGCACTGGAAATCACTGCCAACCACCCGACTCTAGCTTGTCAGCTGTAGATCAAATTCAGCCATTGTTCGGAGGAGACGTCTAGGCTGGCAGCTTTGAGTGGTGGTTTTCTGACGTTTCTCCGATCCCCACCTGTCGAATATCGGAGCAGAACTCTAACAAACATGCCTTCCTCTTCATTCTTTCCTCACTCCCACATACACTACACTATCGTCCTTGTCGGGAACTTCGAGCTTGTGGTGGTTGGGGCGGGCGCCCGGCTGGTGATACCTGACTGGGGGGACCTGATACTCGACGCAGGTCGGCCAGCGAGGGAGGTTCATCGATGCACATGCGGGTCTGATGGCTTTAGCAGATTGCGCGCTCGAAATCAGTCAATGAAAATTATTATGAGGAATTTTCGAAAATAGCATATCAGTGCATTTTGCATGTAGAATTCTCTTGTAGGAAGTGGTTAGTGTAAACGTCGCTCTTCAGATGTCGAAAGTTCTGCGCACCGACGGGACTTGAAGTTAGGAACTTCGCGAGCTGAAAGCTTCAGTTACGGACTCGCCAGTACACGTACTATCGCCACCGACGAATTTCTAACAAAATAAGGTAAATATTCTTCTGAGATCATTTATATAAGCATTATACTTCAGATTTGACTGAATTGAAATATTAAAAATTTTGATAAATAAATAAAGATGTCTGGTATCATTGCTTTTTATCCAGCTTATGATCGTTTCGATCGCATAGCGATCATCCTCAGAGCTGGCAGCTTCCGGGCCGAAAACAAAGTTTTGCTGAATAAATAGCATAAGCTGTAATAACAAATAAGCTCAATAAAAAGCATTGATACCAGACATCTTTATTTATTTATCATAATAAAAAGGTATCTACATCACCAGCGATCTAAATTATTTAAAAAATTATTAGTTTAACGACAATTAATTATTCAGTTTTCAACGGCCTACGCTTATCTAGAATGTAAAACTGAGTTGAAACAATTTTTCTTTCTTTTACTATTACCTAGTCATTACGGAAAGCGTTTGAATAATCTAATTCACTGTTTCTTTTTATAAGGAGCATTCGTTTCATCAGAAAGTTTTCTCTAATGGAACGTATTTTCTAGATTTGGTACAGGGAAAGACCAGGTCTGCAAAATCGAATATTGATAAACCGCATGCTCAATTGTCATTGATTTGTTATGATGAGTAAGAGTGTACTTTCATGACTGTAAATTATGCCTTACTATTACTCATATTTGAAGTAATATTTTTTTCCACTTAAGACCAATGTCATTAATACCCGATGGAAATATTAAAGTAAAATTTTGTAGCAAATTACATTAGATGCTAACAGAGACACTTTTAGGAAGAAATACATTGTATCAACTGAAAATCTGTTAAATGAATCTAATTAAAATGTAATTATTTTAAACGGCTCGTGAACGCTGCGTGTATTATTATTTCTCCGGTAATCATCAGCACCTTTGACATCACTTTACTGACGCGTTCTATCGTATCGCCTTCCCAACTTCGATTAGGGTTGCGTGGAGGACTTAACCCCTTAAACCCTCTCTCCTGTAGAAGACCAGAAGGAAGCCGTCGCTCCGTTCCATGCATATTCGGACGGGCAAGAGTGAGCGAAGTGTCCTAAAGGACCTCGGAGTTGGCGGTGAGCTCCAGGGATTATGCACGAGGGACAAGTTTCTAACGCAATTCCGTTTTCGCGCGTAAACCCTAGCGCCGCATGCCCGTCAGCAGTTCGAAGCGTAGAACCGCGCTGCCGCTGCCTGCGTCTTCGTCCACGCCAACCCCGTCGCCACCGCCACCGCCACACTGTTGTGGTTGTCGCCGCTTCCACACCCGCATATGAGGGGACCACCCGTGCCGCCGAAGCTTTCAACCCCACTCGCACGCTGTGTTGACGGTTCCCGTTTTGCCGTCGTGCGCCTCCAACCCTGCCGTCACCGCTCCTGTTCCCGCCCGCTTTCCATCTTCGTCTCATTGCGTCCCCGCCGCCATTCTTCCACCTCCGCCATCGCCGCCGCCGCCGCCGCCCACCCCCGCTGTAGCGCTGATGCAGCTGCGCTTTGTCTCGGTCGGTGCGCCGGGGCCTGATGGCGCGGGTGGCGCGGGTGGCGCGGGGCCAAGGGCGGTGGCGCCGGGGCTGTCGAGTCGTGCGGAAGGCTTGCGTCATGCACTTTGGCGGGGAAGGTTGGGGAGAGTTCTAATTGTACGAAATGTAGTTGGCGAAAGAGGTACACAGCGATTTGTATGGGAATGCACAGATTCTCCGTGAAACACACACAAACTAGGAAACGGAATTTGAACACTTCTGCATCAATGTTTGCGTTCATTGCTTAAATTTGTGGTGATACGATTCTGGTTTTCCTTTTATGTCGATATTTACGTTGTATTAATTCTGAAACGTTTTTAAATAATCAAAATAGCAAGCTTCAATTAGCGACATAGACAAATGATATATAATACATTCTAAAATGGTTTGTTTAAGTTTGAATATTCTGAATTGTATTAAATTGCCAATAGAACAACGCGGTTATTCAAAAAATAACGTACATTAGAACGGCTTTTCCATCTATATTTTTACACCTCTGCAAGTACTCTTCCTCATGTTCAGTAGAATCTCGGTTACCCTGGATAATGGGGGAGGAATTGCACAGATAAATGAAAAACACGATCAATCGAGGTTACATTTATTATATCTATTATTATTTTATGCCCTTGCTGTTTTGATTATTGGTCAGCGTGTCGCTTTCCATGATGACGCGACCTCGGGTTCGATTGCGATTTGGCAAGACTATAGTGTGCGTTTTCCTTGAAATGTGCAAGTGTATGTTGGTATGTGACGATGAGAAAACTCACTTTTCAGGTTGAGATGACCAAATTACGGCGTAGGGATGTGTGCGTCCTTTCTTTATTGTAATTTTACTATTGGTAGACATTACGTTGTTCAGTTTACATATTAACTGTGCAAATCTTTGATGGCCTTAAATTATCTTATACTAACTTACATTAATTTACACTAACTTAAAATTATACACACTACAATTATATAAAACTAATATTAAAAAATATAGTGGGAGAGGAAGTAGGAAGCACCTCAGATAAGTATTATTCCAGGTTTACGAACATTTTATAGAATAAATGGAGGTTCACAGGGGCTAGTCCAACCCCTGTGAAATGTCCTAAACCTATCCATATTCTTTCCCAATTCTTGGCGCTGGGTACTGACGCCGGGGCGCGTAAGAGAGAGGTGCGTACGCGGAGATGCTATCTGGCGGTCCTCTTGACAACAGACTGAGATGAGATGTGATGGAGGATTACTCCAAAAGCGCGCGGCGCTGAACGCCCCCCTCAGGGGTCTTTGAGGCGCGATGTGTCTAAGTAACGCAACACAATTTTAAAAAAAAGTATTTATTTTGGATCATTTACATTTTGTTTAGGTTGGGATTGGCAGCATTGGTCCATATGGGACAAACATTAAGTAGAGTCGGCCAGATTATTGTTTTGTTGAGCAATAGAGTGTTAGATTTGGAGAGTTGACTGTGTTGATTCAGTAAGGGTTGTAGTTGAATTAGTTTAGTTTTGGCTTGCTGAGTTTTTACCTCTATGCACTGCTTCCAGTTGAGTCGAGTATCAAAGTTTAAGTCCGAGTTTTTTTTATTGTTTTATTGGCTGGTATGTAATTGATGATGTCGTTTTTTATGAAAAATGCAAGAGTGTGTGTGAATCGTTTTAATGTGAATATTGTTGCTACAGATTTTGTTGAGTTCAACTTTATTTTCCAGACAATAGCCCAATTTTCAAGTAAATTTAAGTGATTCTACAGCTGTGTTTGAAGATATGTTAGTTCCCTGAGATGTATAGTGCAGTATTATCGGCAAATTGAGTGGTCTTTATTTGGGCTGAAGTAGGAATAGCTGCAGTGTATATATTAAACAACGTGGAGGAAAGTGGTGAACCTTGGGGAAACCCAGCGGACATTTTTCGTGGATTGGAGCAGTAGCCTTCGACTGATACCAAAGTTCTATTTGTTATATAGCTAAGGGTCACAACGCGTCGTTTTTTTAATGATGAAAAATACCGAAACAAGATGTTGCTTACGCGTTTCATTGTACCAGTGTATTTTCGACATCTGCAATGTTTATTTCGTACATAAAAATGATTCAAACTTATTGTTAGTGTAACGAAAAATTCTTAGTCATAATTTAAACTTAAGGGACGACAGAATGATACGTGAATATCTTACGCGATTTTCTAATCGTTCTGTGACACCTAGAAGCAAAATTATCAACACCTTTATCACGTCGCGTGAAACAGATTCATTATTTCTGGCCTCTGAAGGCCACTTTTCTTCAAATTTGATTAAGGGATCTTGTTCGGACAGTCGCTGAGGACAATCTAATCAACTAGTACGTATCCGAACGAGCTACTTGCCCGCCTGGGAAGCACGGCGACCATGCTAAATACGGGCAACTTCCCCTGATTCCGCTCATATTTCCACTCAAATACAGAAAGAGGTATACACGCGCAAGCTGAAGCAAGGCTGTGAATATGGCTTGGTACGAAGATATGTTTGCCAGGTTTATTCTATCAAACAACCTATATTTAAATTATGTTTGTGTTCTTTATTATTTTTACGATTTATCACTAACCTAACCGTCGCTCGTGCAGGCATGGTTTGACGTGCCTGATTTGAAATATATTTCTTTGTATTTCAGCATTGTAAAATAACCTTTTCTGTTTCAAGAAATCGTCCACAAATGATGACGTATTAGATTTTATGTGACGAATGATTGCCTCATGACACATTCAGCCAATCGTAGCGAGAGAATCGGGGGAAGGTAGAGCTAAACGGAACAGACGACCACCGTTTACTCACACGATGTCAAATACCCGAGTCGTCACAGGGAAGTTGTTTCGCAAAATTAAGTTTGATTCTCTTATAAACATATAATGCTGTTATACAAAAAAATATAGTATGCAACTCGTCTATAATGTTGCTTTATTACATTCGTACAAATCTGATAACTCGCTCCTAAAGTCACTCGTTTTCAAAACATGTTCTCATGCAATAAAGCTTTACATTATAGAAGAGGTGGGAAGATAGCTGATGACAGCCAGGGATGTCCAGTTGAATAGCGCTGACTGCAAGCAGGGGTTTGAATCTTTCGGGCCAAAGCATTTTCGACGCGAATTTTAATGTTTCCAAGAGAGCATAGTTTACCTATCAGACGGAGGATCAATTTACGATTTAAAGCGAGAGAGCAAAAAGTAACATGAAATTTAGTAAGAGCAGTAGGCGTGAGAACTTTTGGTGGATTGGGAAAATTGAAAGGAGGTGGAAAAATGAAGAATTTAAGATTTTACTTCAAGATGTCAGGGGCACAATAATCACCCTTTTGAGGCCTGTAAAAAGGTCCTACTGGACCTACTTTTAGTTGTCATGAAACTTGTGTGCGTAATTTTAAGGAGGAAGTGCAGAGAGTGATTTGAAGAGGCTTTAACGAGCAGAGGAGTGTAGTGATAGTTTGAGATAACGTCATTAGATGAGGTAAGGTCTTGGCAATTGCACGTCGAGATACTAGGTAAGGTAGATGCCCGGCAGCATGGAAATGAGATTGATGTCAAGTGGAAGTTGGCTGATGTTGATTATAGAAGGGAGATAGATAATAAAGGTGGAATTGAGGAGGATAATAGATAATGGAGGTGGAAAAAAGTGAGACAGGTGTTCGTAAATTTAAGAAAGAAATAGTAAAGGAATCAGATTGAAAAAATGAAAGAGAGAAGTTTTGTAATAATAGACAATATAAAAGTAAGTATATTTATGTGAGGGAAAAGGGGCCGGAGGTTAATAAATGAATTGAAATTGGAGACAAGAATGTTCGTATTAGAACCGGATTTGTATGGTAAAGTACTGGTTTCAAAATAAAATTAAGTAAATAAAATTCACGTTCACACTCAGTTTTGTTGCGGGTTATTCGCGGGGATATTCGCGGGGATATTCATTCGTGACGCTGTTGAGGACACGCAAACTTTTCAATTCCAGTAATTCCAGTTTTTGATAAATACTAGAAAGAGCAGAATTTGATAGTAAAGGTCTTATGTAGCTTCCCCACTTATTGCATTTTTTGACTCGTTCTGTTTTCTTTTAGAAGATTTAATAAATTACACAAAGATTATCTCCAGAGAAGAAGTAACCCAGCGCAAACAAGTAAACCTCTAAATTTGACTGAAAACGCACTGTAGCTTCCACGAGATCGTGCACGAAACTTGGTCGCGACAGAGAATCCTAATTATCTCGCAAGCCGTCCTCGCCCGCACGAAAATGACACATAACCCGAAGCAAACCTTCCCGCAGAGAGACGGCTGGGGACGAGCGCGGCGCGTGCATGGGGCGCGGCTGCTGGCACGGCGGCAAGGAACCGCCCACCCTCACGCGCTCGCACAGCCGCCGCCGCCGCGGACGCCAACGTGCGTCGTGCCGCCCCGGCGCGCTGGGGGCAGCATCGCTTTTTTAACATATTTATTTGTTCTAAATGGAATACACCGTTTAGTACAATTACTTTACGATCTGGGCAGCAACGGCTGAAAAACGTTCGCTAGTAGCTCAAATCCATGCGAGTCCGTTATAGGGTTGCGAAAGTTACGTATATACTCTCGGAAAAGGCGCAAGAGAGGAATACGCTTGGGTTCAGGGTTGGGGGTGGATGCAGCGTAGACTAAAGGACGCAAGTGGTAATGGCATATGTGTGCTTTGCGGTGATAGGGAAGACTGGATCCACATCCTCTTAATTTGCTGTGCCACCGAAACAAGGAGAAGAAAATGGTTGGGAATGGGAAATTACTACTTTCTAAACAGGAACGTAACGCTCGCCCAAAACATTTTAGGTGATAAAAGGTCTAAATTTATGAAAGAATTAGGAACATTACAACAGTAAAGAGTTAAGAGATAAGTTATAAGTCGTACTCAATTAGTAAGTAACAGGTCAATATAATACATAAAATAAAACTGGCATAGTAATAAGCACATTAGGGGGTGAAGGGAAGGGGGGATCGAAAATGTAAGGGCAGAGGCGTTGGTGCGGACGATCTTCTGTGGCGCCGTTTGATTTCAGGTGCTGAGGAGGCCAAGCACTGGAAGGACACGGAGGGACGCCCACGCCAGAAAATAAATAGTTAAAATAAATGTCGAATAGATTAGTATGTACTCGGCTTCTGACGGCAGGTTTTTCCCCCTTCAGGTTTTTTTTCCTAAGCCGTACCTTATGGTCTCTTTTCCGCGGCTTTGATGCGATGGAGAGACCATTTGGGGTGAATACCAGAATTCGAAAGATTAGAACGCGAAAGGATGTAGGTATTGTAATGGCTTAAAGGCCTTCGGCCTAGCCACGTAGGATCAAGTAAGCTAATTTGTTTCTAATAATTACCTATTAAATATATAAATAAATAATTACTTTACAGATGTGTTTTTAAACTTATGCTAGTTAAAATATCGAAACTAACTTAATGTATACAATGGAGAGGATGCTCTAGAGGCGAACCTCGGGGTTATGTATCAAGGGTGGCTAAGATTTTGAGAAAGGCTTCAAAAGGGAATCTATTTTGTATTCGGGTGTGGGTTGGATGTTTTCGGTTGTTTGAAATGGGATGCTGTTATGTTTTAGTAGAAATTATGTGATATACGAGTTATTTGGTTTATTATAGTGTTAATGTTTAATTCGGAATGATGTTGTTTGTTACTTATGAACCAGGGGAATTTGTGATTAATCTGATAAATTTGTTTTAAATTACTTGGATTTTATTGACGTTTGAGGGGGCTGTGTTTGTCCATATTGGACATGCGTAGAGCATTACTGGCCATATTATAGCTTTATAAATTGTTGTAGAGTGTGTGTATGATAAGATTTGTTGATTAGTGGACGGAGTTGGAATAATTTATTTCTTGCTTATTTAATTTTGATATCTATATGGGTTTTCGAGGTTAGTTTTGTGACCAGGTGAAGTCCTAAGTATTTTATGTGTTGAGATGGTGGTTTCGAGGAGATAGGGATTATCAAATTAAAATCCCCGTGCGGAACTCGACCCTGCGACCTCGGCCATTCAGAAGGTCAAGGGCAATTATGAGAGTCTTGTTAAATGGAAAGCAAAGGCCCTAATTTAGAAGTATTGCGCTGAAGAAGGCCACATCAAGATGGCCGAAATCAGTAGAATTGACCGAGACGAGGCTCATCCCGGATAGCCAAGAATGTATTATTATTTACTTTGTTGGAATACGTAGTTATGGATTACTTTTACACTCATTTTCAGTTGATTTAATAAATCACTTAACCCACTTGTGATCCTTTTTTTCAAGAAAATACCGTTTTGTTTAATTTTGTCGACGTTGAACAAAACCCTTCGCAGAGTAGATTCGGGAGCAGTTCGGAAACCTCTAGACCAGTGAATATATTGGCGTAACGGAGAATTCCGGTCGCGTTCGAACCAACGTCCGCACGACTCGGGCCGCGCGTGGAGGAACGCTCCCCGACGCCCCGACGCCCCCACCCGCGCCCTCGGGACTAGAGTCGCTGCGCTGGGCCGAGATCCTCCAGATCATTGTCGCTTGTGGGCTTAAAACTACTTTTGCGAATGTTGATATCCTGGTGAGTTAGGTTCGAATAATTACTTAAGTTGCTGTGATTTCTGCGAGTTTTTATTATTTAAACAACAATGGAGAAAGCATTTGTTGACTGTTGGGTAGGAAACATATTTTTGTCCTAATGCGCTGATAAGGTGATTGCACTGAATAAACAGTCTGAGTCAATGCTTTAATGTTTTGTGTAATCGATGAGAAGCTCCCGATGAGTTAGCCATCACCATTATCAGATCCTTTGCGTGGAAGTGAGTGGACAAAAGTCTTTACTTTCTCGCGGAAGGTCTGTCCTCTTGTGTGTCGTCTGCTTTCTTAATACGAACGTTGAGTGAGACATCAACTTGAACTAACGTGGCCTTGATCCATTTCCTCCTTTTGCTTTCTCGTATGCTACTCGTGGTGAATAGAAATGTTCTGTAATGCTTTAGGCAAGAGTGCCGATTTTTCCACGGAATAACGTGTTACGGTCCATGATACCGAAATCGTGGATTTTTCTGGCTCCTTTTGGTAGTATTTCACTTTTTCATATACGTAATATAGTCAAAATATCCGTTTTGTTGGTCTGTCTGTGAACAATACTAAATGAATTTTCACCAATCGATCAGAGTGATGTTCCGTCGCCTTCCTTTTTTTCTTCAAAAATTGCATCAAAGCTTTTTTTTCAGTATTTTCGCAAATAGAGCGGAGCAAATTTATAAAAAAGTGGAAGGTCCGATTTTCATTGAAACCTCTGGAATTGCAACCGGCCAACCGGCACACGGGTAGAAGGGGAACGTAGCTTTATTTTAAGTCCTCCGCAGTCCATCTCCGCGCATTACGCCCTGAGGAAGGTCGCAGAATGGCGACCGAAACGTCGATACTTTTGCCATGAACGCGGCGTCGCCCGGGCAGCCAATTAAATACTGACTCCGGCCGCGGGAGCCTACGCTCTCAAAAAGTCACACGTTCAAATTGTTTTCGAACCCGGCCATCATCTTTTGGTGAATTTTGGTTTAATACAATACGATACAGCAAACAAACTATATGCAACGTATGGGGTGATGTGTAATTTGTTCACGTTTTCTTGAGCTCCAGAAATGTGATTTGTCCTTTTTTTATGAGCAGTGTTTTTTGTTAAAACTACTGTTATAAGCACTACGTTTTAATAAAATTGAAGTAATCCTGTGTAGGCGAAGGTCATAATGAAAAAAGTTTGATGATTCTTTTCTATATGCTCTAAAAATATGATTCAACTGCAACATCGTTGGCATTTTTTATAGCGGCCCACTAGAGCTAAAAGCTCACTGTGGTGCCACTAGGTCAGAGTTTTCAATCTTTACTGTGTTCCTCTCGGATGTAGGCTATTTCTACAGTGAAATTACTGGCTGAACCCGCGATATTCCGTAACGAGGCAGCCAATTTGATTAAACTTGTATACATCAAACACATACAATTCAGAGACGCGTGCTATTTTATTAGTGGCTGCTTGCAGAATGCAGAACGTGTCGGTGGTAAAAACATACTCTAGTACAAAACTCTCGGTTCAAACTCATAGTATGATATTAAATTAAAAAATAAAAGCACTATATAAAACATAAAAGCATTTAAACTAGCAAGTCTGTCCGTGATGACCTTATACATTTTTATAAAATGAAATGCGGGAAATCATGTCATGCATACAAAGAGGTTTGAATATTTTCTCTCTCGCTGCACATTTAAACACTACATGCCTTAAACTTTCCTCCTGTTTTGATCGTTACAGAGGTTAACATAGAGAGCAAAATTTCAAGAAAAGTTCTAAGTACAACTAGAAGAAGGTTATCGGTATACCGACAAACTTTTCATAATTCAATAGATTCATTAAAGCTCAATCTAAGCTCCGGCGCAATAGTATAAACATGAAGGGATGTCAATAACAGAGTGAATAAAAGATATTCTACAGAAAATCTGGTATTCCAATTTCACATCTTTACACCTTTCTCAATTACAAACGTCCTCCATGGATGCCCTAATCTCTGGTTGCAAGAACTTTTATATGAAGTCCTTATAATTTGAGTTTGGAAAGCAATTCTTCTATAAAGATACGATACTTCTATAAAGAAGGTTGTTTTACAATAATTTGGAAATGATAACTCATATGAATATATTATATTAAGAAACAATACACTCGAACAACTGCGAAGAACTGCAAAAGGCAGCAAAGGGATAAAAGTAAAACCAAATAAAATCAACAATTCATTTGGGCACTATTACAATCTATGACAGAACTCGTTCAATAGATGCATACTACCTCAATAAAGTAAAACCTGAAGTTAACTTACTGAAAATAAATAGTTACGTTACGTTCTTTTTTTTATACTCTACTGAAAGTACATACATACATACATACATTTATTAGAACTGCAATTGGGTATGACCCGGTGGCAGTTAATGGCAAT
>BOPP01000043.1:1999741-2014533 GCA_017312745.1 Gryllus bimaculatus
GTGCCACCCCGCCATGCCGCCTATCACCATCATGCCGTGTTCGTTACACCCCGTCCCTCTCCGCCCCACCGTCGTGTTTCTGTCCGTGTTCACCCGTCCCCGCCCCGCCCCCTCCATCTTGGCCCGTCCAGTCCCGCCGCACCGCAAAACAGAAAGGGCGCGGCCAGGCGCCTGCAGCTGTCTAGGTCCAGGGCAGAACGTTTGACAGATCGCTCTGTCGCCCGGGTTTAAGTACTGGTCACTGCCGAACCGACAGGGATACTTGCAGCGATTGAAGAAAGTTCGTCTAGTAATGAAGTGTCACCTACAACCCTGACATTTTGGTGGTCACGGAATTGACACCATGAATACATTCATACTATATGTAATGAATTTTGGTGTAGAGGAGCACTATCTTGAGTAATGTTGAAACACAATTTATCTCTGTTCAGACATGTGAGTGATTGTTTTGACACTTATTTGATGTCCAAGTGAATTGCGGGCGTGGTCGGTGCGCAACACGAAAAAAGTATTCACTTTTATTTCATAACGTTTGGCTAACTTGTAATTGTACCGGTTTACTCTCTAATCTTGTTATTCCGCCAAGCTTCAAAATATTCATAAGAAAGCCATGTATTTATGTTGCTAGAACGCAACAAACGAACATTTAAAAGATTCATTCTAAGAAATATGATTTCGACCTATCTAGCTAGTTATTGTAGAAAGTCCTGCCACCGTCGGGACTCTAAACATAGAACCTCCGAGTCAGAGGTTGTGCAGTGACATCAGTTGATGCTCTGAGCTCTGAATTATCAAATGACGAAATAGTACGTTAATGTATGGGCCAATAGAAATATTCCGACGAGTTAACGTCAGAGCAACATATAATTCACTTAACATTATATTCCTACGTACAAATTTCTCCCACTCATTAATCTCAATTATATCAACAAACATGTTTGACATGTATATATAATATTGTGCATATTACAACAAATGTGTACAAAGCACCTTACGCACAAAACGCAGATTAGAAGTCAGTAAAGAGATAGTGCATCATTGTGCGACGGTAGTGACTAAATATTTTCTACGTCAAATCTGCAGAGTGGCAGTGATTCACCCATATTCACGGTAGAAATCTCATTTCGAAATGTACGCGTTTGACAGGAAGCAAATAGAGGATCGACCGGTTTCCGCTGGCCATCAAAATATAATGCGCATTTTATAGTGGTGAACGAGTTACCGTGTGAACAATCACAAAATATGATCCATGATGAGTTGATAAAATACTGAAAATGAATACGAGCAACATCATTACCCTACGACAATTAGGTAGGTTTTTCTAACTCATGAACCGGAATGTGGGTGGCATTTGAGTTGAAACTGCGATGGTTTGAGGGTTTGGAGGGAAGGCTGGTAATTAAATAATGCTCAACATTGATATTCACATTTCACATCAATTTCCCAAAAGCCGTTTTTAGGATGGATTTGAACAACCAATACTTAATTTCTCACGTATCTAAAGGCATTATATAATTTGAATTGTTGAAAAGGAATGTATTTTAACTCTAGCAAATTCTACTTATTTATCTATTTTCTTATTCTTATATATATTCTAATAACAATGACACTTGCGAAGTACGCATTTGCGACGGCGTCGTCAAAAACCCTGCAACCTTTCTGTTTCTGCGTTCTTTCTGGGAAACAAGCGAGAGTTGTTTGTATGTAATATGCGTTAATTATATTCTTACATTGTTTAAGAAAATCTTTGTCCATAAAATGTCAACTTGACATGCTCATTTGCCTCCTAATTACATAGCCTCTATGTATTGATCTGTCCATCTCCAAATGTCTTTGGTTTTTAAATACCTAGTCAGTGTGTATTGACCAACTCACCATATATTTCCTAATTCCTTTGTCTTCAAAATATCTAACCGCTACGAAGTGCTCTAACTACTTAATCTCGTAGCGCAAGAGCTTCGGATATGTTGCCTGCATCGTCCCCTCCCGCGATGGCGTGCAGGGCCCACTGTTGGCGCGGAGCCGCAGCGCACGACCTAAACTGCACCGGTTGTCTCAGCGGAGCCTCCATCCGCCTATCCCCCTATCGAGCACCGCCTCTGGGCCAAGCGGAGAGCTGCGCAGCGAGCGCGTTTGGCGAAGCGATCACGGTCCGCCCGTCCGCCCGCCGCCCCGCTCCGCCCCGTCCGCCGTCGCCCGCCCCCGCCCGCCCCGCTCCGCCCCCGCCGCTCCCGCCCCCGCTCCGCCGCTTGCCGCCCGCTCGCCCGCTTCGCCCGCCGCCCGCCCGCGTCGCCCGCTCCGCCCCGCTCCGCCGTCCCCCGCTCCCGCTCCGCCCGCTCGCCGCTCCGCCGTCGCCTCCGCCCGCTCCGCCCCGCTTCCCGCCCGCCGCTGCCGCCCTCGCCCGCTCCGCCCGCTCCGCCCGCCTCGCCCCTCCGCTCACGCTCGCCCGCTGCCCGCTCCCGCTCCGCCGTCGCCCGCTCCGCCCGCTCCGCCCCTGCCTCGCCCCGCCGCCCCGCTCCGCCCCGCTTCGCCGCCTCGCTGCCGCCCCCCCGCTCCTCCTCTCCGCCGCCGCCCTCCGCCCCGCCTCCGCCCGCTCCGCCCGCTCGCCCGCTCGCCCCCCGCTCCGCCCCGCTCGCCCGCTTTCGCCCGCTCCGCCCGCTCCGCCCGTCCGCCGCGCCCGCCCCGCTCGTCCGCCCCAGCTCCGCCCGTCCCCGCCCGCTCCGCGCGCCCGCTCCGACCCGCCGCCCGCTTCCGCCCCGCTCCGCCCGCTCCGCCGCTCCGCCCGCTCCGCCCGCCCCCCGCCCGCCCTCCGCCCCGCGTCCGCCCGCTCCGCCCGCTCCGCCCGCTACGCGTCCCCCCGCTCCGCCCCTCGCCCGCTCCCCGCTCCGCCCGCTCGCCCCGCCAGCCCCGCTCCGCCCGTTCCGCCGCCCGTCCCGCCCCCGGCGTCGCCCCGCCCCGTCGCCCCTCGCCCGCTCGCCCGCTCCCGTCGACCCCGCCCGCCCCGCCCGCCGCTCCGCGCCTCCGCCCGCCGCCGCCGCTCCGCCCGCTTCCGCCCGCTCCGCCGCTCCGCCCCGCCCGCCCGCCCGCCCCCTCCGCCAGCTCGCCGCCCCCGCTCGCGCCGCTCCGCCCGCTCCGCCCTCCGCCGTCCCCTGCCCCGCTCGACCGCTCGCCCGCCTTCCGCCGCCGCCCCTCGCCCGCTCCGCCGCTCCGCCGTCCGCCCCGCTCCGCCCGCTCCGCCCCTGCCTCCGCTCCGCCGCGCCCCCGAACCGGTGCCACCCTATGAATGTTTAACTGCTGAAATCGAGACTTACTAAATTATTGTTGGGCAACAGGCAGATTAGAAAAAAACAAGCACACGTGCTTCCGGGCGGCCGCGCACCACTGGTCTCCGCTGCTCGCTGTCCGGCCTTTTGCTCGCTGCCCACTGTGGTCCCATGCGTGTGGCCTATCTGGCTGCCATGACTGAGTCCGAGTATTGATTCCGCGCGTGTCAACTACGTTACATCGTATCGTAAAGTATAAGTGCACGTTTGTATCTCGGAATTAGTCATGTCTCCCACTCTGGATCACTCGGATCTAGTGCTGAATCTATACCGTCATTTTTCTCGGCTATCCACCGCACGCTTCACTCGAGCACACAATGCCAGATCCTGCAATGTCTAAGCTCAGCTATGCGTGATAGGTATAATACGATGGATGTCGAATGGGAATAAAGAACAATTGCGGGTCCGTTTGTTTGGGTTGCAATCTGCGTGGTTATTGAATTGTAGAAATCCACGGACAAAAGACACCATCAGAGCAAGGAACTGGGAACCTTTGTTCACATTACTGGGACGGCAAGTTACTGGCTCTGGCTGTCGAGCGCTGCTGGTCGCTGCTTGCACAACTGCCGCCTGTTCGATCAGACAACGGACTCACCGCATGCGAACATTCGGCCGACTCCGGAGTAGCGTGACGGGTGCTTGCGATCAGATGGCCGAATTGCTAGGGAAGTTTGTGCCGTAATTCCATTTCGTGCTGGGTGTATTTGTGATGTCTGTATGAGTGTGTTGTCCTTTCACCCTATTATCATTATCGTTTGATCTTCCATAAACCCAGGGCTAACAACCTGGGGAATAAAAATCGGAATCCAATTAAAGTTCCATGCACCTGTCGTAATGGTACTGGAGCCACGGGTGCATGCCTGCGTGGTCGTAGTCGTAAGATTCTTGAGCTAAACTTGCTATTTACAATAAACACATTTCATTAATAATTATTTACAAAAATTCTCCAGCGATGTCCTTCTATGTTTCAAAATTAATTCAGCACCATCCCCACATCCGCCCATCTCCGCACAATCCCCGTACTATCAATACGGCCAACGTCAGCAAAGCTACCAGCGGAGCCTTAGAGATGCTGCCCGCATTCGTAGCAGTCCTCACCACGTCCGCCAACCCATCACTTCCATCATCTCCAGCCCTGCCACCCCCCACCCGACACTACCTCTACCCCTGCCACACAGCCGCTACCCTGTCACCGGCCCACCCGCCACTCCTTTACCCTCATACCCCCATTTCCCCGCCCCAACTTTCATTACACATTCAATCCGCTGTCTCCCAGCTTCCTTCCGCTCTCTCCCACTCCTGTCCCTTCCGCCCACCTCCCCCCCGATCGCGCTCTCCTCCATTCCCCGCCGTCTCTACCCCCTGCAGCACTTGCTGCCTCAACCCCATCCTGCCACCCTCCGCCGCCAACTGCTGCCCCTATATTGCCGCCCCAGCCGTTTTCCTTCCGTCGCCCCGCTGCGAGCCGCGCGCGCTAACGGCAAATGTCACATGGGCGCCAGAGAGGCCCCGCCGCGGCACCGCCTCGCCCCGCGCCGGGGGCAGGCAGACAGCCAGTGGAGAATCTAGGAAGAGCAAGAAGGATCGAGATCGGTGCTGACCTCAGGAGAATCGCAAGCTTTCGGAAAAAAATGAAAGAAACAAAAACGACATCAATGTAATAATCTGCAGCTTCAGTTACGGTTAATGGTTAACGTAATGTAAGCCCATCGACGTTTGAGGGCCTGAAATCTGTAGAAGTCGAATTGTTTTTGAGTCTTGCAGGGACGGGAAGCCCCGCACGTCGTCGCTCCAGTCGGCGATGGAAGCACCCCGCCACCTTCTGGGATATAACCTGCACTACACTCAATCCTCACTCGTTCGCGCGTAATGCTGTGTCGAGAGGCGTTTTGGCGCAGACGTGTCATCTCGGTGTTCCCTGTTTGGCGCGCGACCGGAAGCCCCATCGCCGAAGACGTCGGCTCTAGCCGAGCCCTAAAACTTGATTAATATTTATTATTTTCAAAAATAAAAAATAAGACCTTTTCCGGCCACCCTCACAGATCATGTAGAAAATTTCGCCTAATCATCATTTATGAACTGGCGAGAGGAAACTAGATTTCGTGAAACATAATATTCATAAAAGTCCGTACTTTTTTTATATATCTAATGAATTACGTGTATCCGAAAACGATCCCACATTACAATCGTAATCGTTCGAAATTATGATATATCAATGCCATTTTTAAACTATAATTGAATTAAGATCACGACAACTTTAGCCGAAATTAATCAAATATTTTAAACCCAACCACTCGAAATCGTACTTCCACCACTATATCGGAGCAAAATATTTTTTGCTCTCCAACAGAAACAGGATTATTTCTGAGCATTAACATTTGAGCTTTGGTGAAACATATGGATTGGAACATTCACATTCCAAACATTATTAAGTCTTAACTGGTGAACAATATCTCGCAGTGTCTCGTTCGATGATAGATCGCGTTTATCTATAATAGATCAGTGACAGGCAACATGACGGAGTCTCGTATTACCCGGTCACCTGCCCTCATGTGGATTTCGCAGCGCCCTGCACAACTCGATCCATTTGCGAAACCCAAGAGACGAGATGTGGACTGATTCAGAGAGAAGGGGTAGTTTCGAAATGAGGCATCGGTTAGTCAGTGTGTATAATTGAAATGATTATAGTTCTTAGAAATTGTCGTTATAAGTTGTTTTTAATTAAATTTGGGACAAGTTGTATTCAATTGTTAGTATTGTTATTAATTAAATTTATATTTAAGCATCAACAACATGTTTCTCCCAGCTTTTGACCAAATCATGTTTGTGGTCTGAGACTCTGTGTCTGTACTATACTCAAATTTCACAGAATGTGCATTTATTTCCTTTGGCCTCTCAAATGGAAGAGCATATTATTTTAGGAACAGGTAGAAGGACGTATTTTTACTCCCTAAAAATCTAACTACAACTATCAGAAAAGGATATAAAAATAAAGTATTATTTTTAATGAAATATCACTCTATATATTTCACAAAATTTCGAATGCGTATTTTGACTGATGATTACTTGCACATGTAATTCTGTTTGGAAACGAATTTACCGAGTAAAATTTTAACTTCTAGTATTATTAATTAACATTTACTTCTTGTGAGAATGTAGAGTAAAACAATTTATTATCATCTTTAGTTATGAATATATGATTGATTGGTTGGTTAATATGGTCGTGTTCTGGAATAAATTCACGTTTGTCTAGATTTGTGATTCCGAGTGAACTATCCAGTCCAGATTAATGTGGCCAACCGTCAATAACCCCCTTTTGCAGCGCTGGCCGCCGAGAGAAACGCAGCAAGTCAATTGGGATGTGGAGCCGAGTCCATTGCCCTCGCCAGCTGCGCCAGGTGCGTCGGGGCGGCTCCCTGGCGCGAACAGCCCGGTCGAGATGCTGTTACAGATTCTCTATGGGGCTTAAATTGGGGGAGTTTGGCGGCCAGGGGAGGACTTTATACTCACCCTGGTGCACGTACACTGCGAGCTCTATGGCACGATGCATTGTCATAGAGATGTCATCTAGCTGCTGGTAGACGGCGTCTTTCTGAGGAAAATCAGCGAATAGGGGTGGGCATGGCACGCTCCCCAAGGATGACTCCATACTTCTGTTGATTCATGGTGCACTCCAAAATGACGAGATCGCTCAGGGAATGCCACGAAAACATTCGCCACGCCTTCAAGCTCCGTCCTCCGGCCTGGACACATCCAATTGTTGCTGGGTGTTTGCGTTCAGACGTTTCCCGCCGTATACACCAACGGCCATCTGCCCGATGGAGCTGCAAACGTGATTCGTATCAGAAGGCCACCTGTCGCCGATCATGGGGAGCCAGTTGCGATATTGCGTGCAAATTCGAATTGTCGTCGCCGATGAACAGCGGTCAGCCTGTATGCACGAAGAAGGCGCCAGCTGCGAGCGCCCATGAACGATCCATGAACGGATGCTGAGGAGACCCTGTTGGAAGCCCATTGGTTCACCTGAGCCGTCAGATGCTCTGGTTGCGTGTCCACCCCCCGTATGCATCTCCGCCGCCATCGTTCTCCCCTGTCATCTACGGCCCATGCTACGGCTGTGCGGCGCCATAGTTACGTCGGTGCGCGGTTTTGGATATCACCATTTTCCACGGTATACATTGGCCACGGTGACATGAGAGCTTCTTAGTGTCGAAAATTATTCCGCCCTTAGTCCGAAAGCCACTGACCATGTTCGCTTGATGTCTGATGAATCGCTCCCTTTCTGCATTGCGACAACTACGGTTTTCCGCTTCCACACAATTTACTCTTCTCTGTTAGGGCTGCCACTGGCGTCTGGGAGTGGTCGCTGCACGTTTACGTCGAACATAGGCGGTGGTCACGTTAATGTGACTGAACTGAGGATATTAGATTTCGGATGCCCCGAATACCAGCTAGAATATTGCTCGTTTCTATTTTTCTATTTCTATTTTTCATCATTAATTCTAGAAAGCAGATATATCTTTTTAACCCATCAATTCAGTGTAGTGTCATTATTTCATTAGTAATACATATGTAAATTTATAACATAAATAAATGTTTATTAACTGTTATTAATATAATAATTGAATCTTGAACATGTTTTTGGAATATGGCGAAGAAATTTTATAACATTTCAATATTTTGGCAATGCGAAATGCCGTTGCACATCATCATTGCTATGTAAACGAGAGTCTAATTTCATTTTGAAAATTCTAGATCTATGTGTTAAAGCGGTGGGGAACGATATCAGTTACTGTAGTTCGGAACCAATTCACCTTCTATACATACTTCTTTCCACGCTAGTTTTGGTAGAAGTTGTCAGTATTCCGGTAATCTTAAAGCTCCAATGTTTGTATGCTCAGCAGATTTAATATTGTTATAATCTTTATCTGACTATATCATACGTACAATAAGCTTAATAGTCCACCTTTCTCTCGAATACGGTGAGTTTTAGGTTTTGTTTATTTTTATCGTGTTTTAACTGATGAATCCTCGACCACCGTTGGTTACGACCCAGTCGCTAACGACGCAGTCGCTAACGACCCAGTCGCTAAAGGCCCAGTCGCTAGCGCTTTCGGGCAGAGGTGGTAATGGTAGGGGCAACGACAAAGTTAAATGCGGAATTTGCATTATTTCCTTTGGATGATGTCCATGTCTGCACATTCTATAATGAATTGAGAGCATGTAGAACAATATCACATGTTACATGTTTCTGTGGCGTTGGTCCGCAGGAACCATAGGGGGCAATGTGGATTTATCAGATTCTGAAACTAGGGAATTATAATTAGTACTAACTGACCATATTTCTGCTTATTGTTGCCTCATATGTTCTGTAAGTGGTGTGTAACTAATGTCTGCGTCCCGCTTTCTTCTATGGGACCCTGGTATCGAAAAAGTGGAAAAATTATGTAACTATTTCTAGTAAATTACTATCTATAACATGTGTAGTCATATGCCAAGTTTGGTCGAACTTTGACACCAACATGAAAATTGGTTAACGGCAAAATGTCCGTCTGTCAATTCGACTGTGGTTAACGCGCGGTTCTTCTCCTCCGATCGGTAGTTTACCGTGGTTTTTTCGATCCACAGCAAGGGAATGCCGGAGCAGAACTCTAAAAAACAGTGCACAGGCCGCGCGCGATCTTTCCTTCCCTCTTCCTTATCCTATTCTCACCCCTTACTTACACTCATTTGCACCACACTAGCACACATGACGAGAGACTAGTCGAGAACTTGGAAATTGTCCCAGCTGGGGCAATGTACCGCTGGTGGGAGATACCTTGTTGAGTAAAATCCACACAAGCCAACGTAGGTCGTGTGAATGAATTTCGATAGCCAGCGAAAGACCGTCACCTCCCGCGATAAGATCATGCACGACGCCAACGGGAGTAAGGACCTTAGCAGTTGGCGCGTTTTCAACCTATAATCAATCGACCATTCGCTCCTCAAATCTTTGTGGCTCAGCGGCAAGCCTGCGCTGCTGCTCCGACCGCCCCGCGCCCTCAGCCCCGCTCGCCAGCGCGCGGCTCCCTGGCTGTTTGGCGCTCCGCCGCCCCTCTGATGGCCGCCCCCGGCTGATGGCCGGCGCTCTCCCTCGGCGCTCGCCGCCAGGCCACCGTCGCGCTTTTTGTGGCGCAATACGAGCGTTGTGTGTTTCGTAATCCGGTTTGGCGGGATAGTGGTCCCTCAAAAACCGGATAAGCTCAATTTACTATTTTGCTCATAGGACATGTTTCCCCTTTGATTGTTTCTGGCTGATTAAGTTTTAAAGTCGGTTTTGTCCTGAATTTTCAAAGGGTATGTGAACTGTTTTTGCAGCGTTGCTGCGATGTTATATAGAGCGAGAATGTTTTTCGCAACACGCACCGCATTACTTTGTACGAGAGTTTGAGTAACGCGATAAAGGTGTGTTGCCCTGCACGTGGGCTCGTTATCACGGAAATGAGACGCTAAAACATCAAACGGGGGAACCTATGCATAATTTCAATCTTTTAATTTCATACTCTCTCAGTTCCGCCGAATTTTTTTCGCCGCAACGTTGACGCGCGTTGATCGGAGGAGAGGCGTTGAATCGAAAGGCGCCGAAATGCGCGCGAAACGAGAGAATCGTTGCAGAACAGCACTCTTCGGTAGGTGGTAGAGATCATTCCCGCAGAATGGGTCTCTTTTCTACAACGCCGAGTTTAAAATTTCCCTAGATTGTTCGCTTTCCACGAGTGAGAAATGCGTCAAACCCGCAGGGCCGGGCAAGCAACCTCGTAGCTCGGACGCAACGCACCACTAATGCCGAGAGGGCGCCCAAACCACACTCGGTTCCAATCCAATACACAGAGATAATTCTATTTCCACCTAACACCTTACCACATTCCCTAGAGGGCGCCCCGCAATTGGATAACCTCCGCCACCCAGCTTCAAACTATACGAATGTAGTACCTTGTGCGCTGTTAATATCACTTGTATACCTTTGCCGTTATACAGTTCTGCTGTAGTAGAGTTTGCCCAATTGCTAACTTTAAATGCGAAATATCGCCGTTCATTACTTAGTCCAAATAGCATTGTATGTGTACGGGATCTACTGGAAAGCGATCGCTGATCCCGGAGAACAACACGCACGCACCGCCGCACGTGTCGGGCAAATCCAATATAATTAAGGGCATTGCTTGTCACAATGAGGGAACGCCATGCCGAGGGATGTGCGATACTTCCACTGGCCCAATAGGGATGTGAGGGAAGCATTAACATTTCATGTTCTGCCGAAACAAACGCTTGAATATGCTTTCTTTTCACTGAGTTATATTTATGCCGTCGACCCCTGCACAAGATTCAACAGCAGCTAACTGCTAACGGGTGATAACAGTCATTCGACGGACAGTGTTGGTAATGTGTTCTACAATCATGTGATTTTTGGTGCCGAATTAATTATTTCTTTCGCCAGGGGATGAAATTGGTAGTTAGATTCAGGTAAGGTGCGGTGACATGCATATTAGCAATGAGATGTATGGAAAAATAAAACAGTGCACAAAATTTTATTCAACTGGTTGGGTGTTAAACGATAACAATCGATTTACAAGTTTAAGTGATAAGTAATTTTTTCTGCTGTATAACTGTTTCTATACGATTGAAGAGTATACATACCATTAAAATAATATATTTATTTTAACAAAGATATTGAGTGAAGTTGTTAATATCTGTACTGTAAATGTGACAAGAATAAATATGCCTCTAACAAGTAATGCATTTCAACTTATGGATATGGCATTCTTTTCGATCAAGATTCTTATGCAGTTCCAGGTATATTGAGCTCAGATAGCACCTTGTTATGACTTGTAATAAATATATCTTCACGATGCACAGGTGTTTTTTTTTAATTTTGCTAGTTCGGGTAGATCCGGGGTATGGGTTGCTGATTTCTTGGCAACACTAAAACTAGTGATGCTAGAACATCACATACATTCTTGCATTATTGTAAGGAATACGCACTCTTATACTACTAAACCTGCAAAATTATTACAAACAGAAAAACTGTTGTCTCCGCAAACTCGTGCTCAGGCCCAAGGAGTTCAGTCGCCTTGATCTTTACTGCTGCACCACGCAGTGGCTTGACCTTACTTACTTTTGCCAATTCTTAAAAAATTAATGATGTCTCCAAATATTTATAAGTTGGGCATTTTTCGAAAATTCAAACGATTCAACGAAAATGATATCTAATCCATTTTTTATGCTTCTTTGCTTAAAAATCCGTGAAAAAGATTTGTAGAAAAAATTAAGAAAAAAATTGCAGAAGTGTTTGAGGGAAATGTATGAAAAAAGGTGGAGGCTGATATTTTTCACATACAACAATTTATTCAATTGTACATTATAAAAGGCAATCAGTTGCCAAGAAGGAAAAACCTGAGTCGTCGCCGAGTGTAGTGCCGCCAGGAGAAATACCTATCAAAGCCTCTTTCACAAAATGTCTGGGTCCAATCACAGTATATAGGCTCGGTCACGAAACCTTCAGAAAATTCTGAAAGTGTTTTCGAGGCTTCATGTTAAGTACCCAAAACATATTCCTATCCTTTTAATACTCTCAGGACCCTGAGTTTGTTCAGATCGATCTCCGAACATAAATTTTGGAGAAAATTGTCAGAAGGGTTTAGGCACTAGTATAGATCACAGACGGGCAGACGTTTTGTCGACAATGGATTTTTCTGAGTCAAGGACTCACAAAACGTATTCTGACTACAAAGCTTGATAGAGGAAGTAATTTACTACATACAGGAACAAGATAAAATTAACATATTTAACAATATAATAGGAACAATTAAAATAATAGTGAAAAATAAAGCAAGACCAGAATACAATCAAACTTAACAAAGTAATGGCCACCCCAACTATTACTTACAGCTCTGAAAGTTGGACCTTAACTGCAAAAACCGCTTCAAGAAATCAAGGCTCAGAAATGAAACTCTTAAGATCGATTGCTGGATACACCCGATTAGATAAAAAAGAAATAGATAAATTAGAAAACTATTAAAAGTACAAGAGTTAACTTCATTAATAAACAACTGTATGTCAAAATGGTTTTCTCACATGCACAGAATGAGTGTACATAGGATTCCGAAGAAGACGCATAATTGCCTCCCTCAGGAGGAAGGAGCATCTCAGGCCGACTGAAGCCGGAACGGACAAGAACGAGATATATCCCTTTTCCATATATCCAGTAAAAATTGCTAATTTGCGCAACACGTTACAATACTTTATCTTTACTACATTCGTAGTAAGGTAAGAAAATCAAATGTAGTTCGTTTACAGAGACAAATTCGTTTTCTATATTCCAGGACCAACAATTTATAGTTTTCAAATATTGCTAACTTGGCTTTCGCACTGCAATTCACCATACAAATATGCTTAGTAAATGGGGCAGAGATTCTGGAGCTGAAGAAAACGTGCGAAGATTATACTTCTCTCCACATGTTATATGGAAATTTCTTCTGGTTTTGACGAAAATAAATCAAATTAAAATAAATCAGAATAAAATCAAATCTGAATATCGCATTTCGGATGTCTTTGTGAAGCATCCGTAGGTTCCTTTGCGCTGCACGAAATAGCATCTACAGAACGTACTACTCTTTCCATTCTACCTCATCCCTTGAAGACACGCAGAACACTTCTCCCCCTTGTTAAAGCACCCTTATCTATAAATCTTCGACAGCCCTGCAAATACAGCAAAGAGCTTCATGGCTTAGCTTTAACGGCAGCGCAATAGAATAGAAGAGCAAGCATGATGCACGTGGCCTATATGTAAATTCTGTGAGTCACATCGAATAAATTATTGTGAGGCTCAAGTAGTGTTGTATTCTTTAGTGGAAATGAAAGCCTTAATCTTTCAACGTTAGTACGTAATAAATAATATAAGAATTCATTAATACTCGTCATGGCAACCGGGGTTCGTTGGGCGTAAAAGAACAATTTTGAAAATTTAACGTGTTAGTAGTTGTATTGGAGGACATTTACATTTTGACGTCATTTTATGTGCCCGTAAACGTTTTAAGAAAGCTTACTAACTGAATAATAAAAAAAAATCTTTGTAATTTTAAACTGTAACCGAACAAGCAGAGTCAACTCTACATTTACACTGATGGATCAATTGTGACAGACTGGGCTGTGGGCTACCTGATGTTTGATTTTTTTAAGTGATTCCGGACACTTCAACTACCAGGGTCCCCGTGGCTACCCGTGAGTGTAGTGTAAGCTTGTGCTCGGGAGGTGGCGGTGATCTTTCCCTCGCTGTATGGCGCGATCCGGCGCCGACCTACCGTCGGGTAGCGAGGTTTTCCCCAACCAGGTATCTGCCATCAGCAGGACACCGCCCCAGCCGGGGCAAGCTCTACGCTCCCGACCGGTCTCCCGCCATGTGTGCTTGTGTAGTGCGTGTAAGGAGAGAGGATAGGACAAGGAAGAGGTAGGAAAGAGCGCGCATGGTCAGTAGGCTGTTTGATACTGTACTTTTCCGCATTCGCCTGGTGTTGATCGGAGAAATCAAGGAAAACTGCCAATCAAAGCTGCCGAGCGCTACAATTCTCATCCAGACAGCGACTGAATTCGAGCTGACACGCCGGCCAGTGCCGAAAATTCTGCCACCATCGGGACTCGAACCTACGACCTCCCGGTCAGAGGGACTGCAGTGACATCAGTTGATGCCCTGAGACATCTCTGTAATATATATATACAGTATAACAAGGTATTTATATAATTATATATATAGGTTTATAATACACAACTATCATATATATATATAAAACTTATTATTATATATATATATTATTAGGTATCACCTTCGTTAAGTTTGAATTACTCAACGTGTCTCCCAGTCTTCGAGTGCTTTGCGTGTGAAAGCAATCCTCTGTCTTAGCGCGTTTAGGAGAAATACTCCATTACTTGTATAAGTATTACATATCTCATTCCGTCTCAGTCAGTTCTCTGCGCACGCGCCTCTTACTCAACTATCCAGCGACCAGAATTGGGAAAGAGTTGGAACAGGGGTAGGGATTAAGACACTTCACTGTGGTGGAGTAGCCCTTGTAAAGCAGCCAAACTCATTTTATTGGAACAAATTCCAAATGTAATTGTCCGAGAATCGAACACGGACACTCTTGGTGCGGCGAGTGTCTTCGCTCTGAGCTACAGAGCCACATATAACTCCTCCCTGATGCTTCGCATTGGTATTAATTGATCTTTCGTCGTCTAATCGAAGGAGTAGTTTTGTCAACAAAGCAAGTATATATCAAAAGACCCTTCGTTCAATTGTTATTCTAAATGTAGGTGAACCACTCACACTATTCCTGGAAGTGTCATAATTACAGTGTTTGCTCGTCAGATGGTACCGGGAGAGATATCTCAGGGAATCAACTGATGTCACTGCAGTCCCTCTGACGGTTATAATATATA
>BOPP01000043.1:2019120-2031621 GCA_017312745.1 Gryllus bimaculatus
AGATCTGTTATTCGTGGCTTGTGCAGAAACAGTGAAAAGGACGGTGTCTCTTGAAACATATCTAGATACAAAAATAAACATGCTAACACGATTTTCTGACATCATTGAGACGACCAATGATTGGGGTGAAGCCGTTCTGATTTATTCAAATAATTGGCATCATTTCAACAATGATTGAGCGATGAATATATATGAATCGGTTATTTTTAAATCCCCGTAAGTCAGTCTTTTGAATTGTCACTTTTTGTGAGAAAATGGAAGCTGCAGAATGAATGCATCGTTCCACGTGGAAATAACGTAATTTAGATTAATAGAATGCTCGTGAGGACTCTGCAAAGTTTTGGTTTGGTTCTGATAGTTTGTAAATCATTGATTGGCGGGGTATATATATGACTGTGTATGTATGTATGTGCACAGTGTGTATGTCACATATCACTGACAGAGATTTGTAAAAGGGTAAAGGAAATATCAATAAGGTAACATTCGTATGTACTATCATTGTGCAACTGTTTTAATCATATGACTCATGTTAGATGCACATTGTAATTTCACATATTATTGTAATAAAAGAGTCAAATTACAAATTGAACCTGCAATATGTAATTGTTTACCTGTTCAGGTAAAACATTCCTGATTAGTTTTTGAAATCCTGTTAGTCATAAACTTTTAAATAAGTCCGGCGACTATTGTACTATTGATACAAGTACATTACATTTCTCCATTGCAATCTCAATCACGATTTAAGTATCAAAAATTAATAATCAGAGAAAAGTTCTATTTTTACTTTATTACCGAATTTTTGTTGTTTTACCACAACTTTACATTTCTTGACTTGCGGGCTGTTAAAAGTAACCGTTTCAAATGTGAGTTATTTGCCTAAATAAATGTGAGGTACGTTGCACACATTCGAGTCATTAATCAGACTTAGAAAACACTACTTCCTCCATTGGGAATGTATTTAAATGTAAAATACAAACAATGACTCTAAAATTAGTAGATACTCATAATGCCTATTTTTATACTAGTACTATTATTTTTATAAGTTTTTTCTTCTAGGAAACTCATAAAACAATGTTGAAATAGTTTTTCCATACCTTGTTTTTATTCATTTTTCATTCTCTTTCTTCTCAACTTTTAGATTGATGAAAACATGATTACTTTCAAATGTTTTGTTTCTGGAGCTAATTGTTTGATTCGGAAGGTTCTGCATGACATTGAAATGTGTTATATATTCTGTTCTCGGTCAATCTTGTAAATTTTCTTTTTGTTTTTACATCACGTAATGATACACACCAAGGCGATTGTTGTAGGGAGTTTCCAATTTACTTATTAAGCCTTTTGACAGTTTTCGCAAGAACGTTTTTCATTCATCTTCTCGAACAGCACCGCAGAAGTGAGTGGCAGCTGGCATGCCGGGGCTCAGCGCCTGTCTACGAGGCCATTCTCCCGGTCAGCAGAATGAGCCCAAGGAAAGCTGCTCGGCGCTCAGATCTTCGTCGTCTAATGGGAGGGGAGAGGTGCGGGGGCACTTCAGCGGGCCACAGCAGGATGCCAGACCGCAATGCTCGTGTGCGTTATGGAACAGCTTTGTTACTTATTTCGCGACCCTATGTAAATTAGCGACCAAATAATCCCTTCATCTCATCTTGTGAAGCTTACTTTCGAATTCTGTCAGCAAATTTGGGAAAAACATTTCTCTTGGGACCAAACCAACCCAGGTAAGAAAAAGAACTGATTGAGCAAATAGCTAGAAGAGTGTTCAAAGTTATTGTTCAGCGTTATAGAATATTAGCCGATAAAAAGCAAGAACATAACAACGGCAAGATAAATAGAATTTCTCCTGTAAAATGTGCTGCACATCTTTGTAAGCCATAAAACCACTGTGCATCTCTTGTGTGATGGACAAACTAGTACCTACACGATATTTAATAAAATTATGCAATTCATTCAACCAACGAATAATCCTAAGAATCAATCTGAAGAAAAAGAACAACTTCAATCAAACCATCTTTGGAAGAAATAAACCTGGAAAATAGGGAAAGGAATTGTGTTTTAAAAAGAATGGCTGTGAAGTCATGCTTCAGAAATAAAGTGTTTGTTCTCACTTCTACCTAGAAAGCGATGAGGCAGCCGGTTTAGGCTATTTAAAAATGCCCATAAATGCGCCGGCCCTCAATTTACATACATGTGTTTCTCTGAGTCAGTCCTAAATTTACATACGGACTCTTTTATTCCGTTTGGCCTCACCGGAAGAGGTGACTCAGGGCATAAACTGATAGCAATGTAGTGCCTCTGATCGGGAGGCCCTAGGTGCGAGTCCTGACGGTGGCACGACTTTTTTACACCATCCAGAGAGCTAGGTCGCATTTACTCGTTGCCTGGAGGAGAATTCTAGTGGCGGCTGCTCTGATAGGTAGTTGTATGAGGTTTCTCCCATCGTCATCAGGCGAATACCGGAGCAATACCCTAACAAACGGGCCATGGACCTCTTACGATTTTTCCTTCCTCTTCCTTGTTCTAGCCTCAACCCTTATTTACGAACATTGAAACGTTCATAGACAACATTATCACACATGCCTGGAGACCGATCAGGAGCCCAGAGCTTGTCCCGGCTGGGAGGGTTCCCCGTTGAAGGGAGAGACCTGCATGTGGAAAACCCCGCTAGGTCGGCGCCGGTTGTCACCATTTAGCGGGGAGGATCAACGACAATTCTCTAGGAAAACCATTTACCTCACTTCAGGGACTAACGACACAGCAAGTGACGTGTCAGGAATTAGTAATCAATCAATCAAAAACAACTTTCCGAAACCCCATTTTTGCCCGTGTATCCCAGCGAACCTCCCCACTGTGTTGCGGCGGCGCTTGCGAGGGTGTCGCTCCACGGTTCCCCCTCACCACTCGGGCAATGCCATCACCGCCCCCGCCCCCGCCCCCGCCGCGGCTGCGGCGCTTTGCGTGCGGAGACGGAGGTGTGCAAACTGGCTTTTCATCTTCCAAGGGAAGGCGCCAACTTCGAAGCATCGATTGGCAGGACAGATTTTCAACCGGAAACTCTTCGCGTCTCGCACAACGCCCGCAGCGGTTTCTTCCAATGCCCCTTCGGTTTTGAGAAAATTCATTACGAAGATTGAGTGGGACCGTGAAGAGCCTTCTGCGCACCAACGAATGGTTGAGTTGGTGACGAGGAGTGCTGGTTGGAACGACTTTAAAACTTCATGTTGACCTGTTCGTGACATTTTTCTTCTGAAAAAGCCTAAAAGCGCCGTCTTATGCAGGGTTCAGAAAGGGAAGACTTGCGGAATGGCCATGAATGCGTTTGTTTTTTTTCGCTAATATTTAATAGCCAGGGGGAATACGCTAATTTCTCGACCCAGCAACACCGATTTTTTTTAGTTGCGAGCAAAAATCAGAATATGATTATCAAGAAAACATTTTATAACAGAAATCCTTTTATTTTTAATCGGACAATCCCTTAGTAAATGGAAAATTTTATATCAAATATAATTACAATATTTTTTAACTTTAAATGTAAGTAGTTGTGACACGTGTATATAAAGGAGTTTCAAAAATGAAGTGAATCTGTTTTCCCCATATGTAGAGAATCAAAATAGTTTATTACAACATGTGCCCGGAAATGCTTCATTTCTTAGTTATGGCCTTTGCAACACTGAAATACACCGGAACGTTTTTCCTTCCGCAGTATTCCGTCTGTATTCCCGCAGGAGGTGGACATTTTTAACATATTCTGTCAATAGACAACGATCTGCGGAAAGAAAGAAAAAATAGAGATATAGATAGATATTTACTTCGTATTATATATTGAGACATGACTGATGTGTGGGTCCTGAGGGGGTCAGCGACCACAAATGGTGTGAAACAGGGTGCGTTCAAGAGCGTCAGTGTCGGCCGACCGGCTAGTTTGCGGGGGCCTTCCTCCGAACGTATTCAAGCTTCTGCAGTGGCAGGGACGTGAAATTTGGCGGTCAAAACGGGGTAATGATTTCTGCGCCATCTACAGTTGGTTCGTAGTGAGCCGAACTAAACGTGGGACGTCATGCAATACAAAGAGCTGCCAATGTAGGCGGGGTTTGTTTTTCGTTGCGTGCAGGCAGGTGCTCTTTTTTATTCCAATTTTTCAGCATTTTGTTAGTATGTAGAATGTCATGCCTTTTAAATAGAGTGAATAGTGTCGCGATATTTATTAGCCATGTCGAAAACTTTGTTTTCGGTATTTTGGAAGATGGTATTAAGAAGACTGGTGGTAGAAAAATACATTGCTAGGTTTTTTCGACCTACCAGCAGTGCAATTAATTTTGGAATCTTGTTGCATAATTGTAATAGATTATTTTAATTTCTGAGCACTTACATCACACAAAATAGTCTTAAAAATTCTTAAATCCGTGTAATATAACCTAACCTAAGTACAGGTGTTAGTTATTCTGTTATATTTGTTTAAAAGTAATTATATTATTTCTAACTGATCATTTCTTATGGTAATGGTAAGTTATGTAATATATCCATGTATCCATTGTTTGCAATGCTCATCTATTTAAAATGTCTCATTTTCAAATATATATAATTCATTATTGTTCGCATTTCTAGAATAGGTTCACTTGCATTAGTGTATGATGAAATTAAATGAAATAATTAATTTAATTTGCTTCGGTGTACGAGTTACGTTTCCATTCTAGAGGTGATATTCGATTTACCGTATGTTTTGAGGAGATAACTGGCAAGATATAAACCGATTTGACTTCACCAACATTAGAAAATGGAATTGTATCAACAGTGTTTCCTAGAAGCCCAGCCCTCTTGTCTTCTCAAAGAACATTCCAAGAAAATCTTATTACAAAGTGGGCCAGTGAAATATTTTTTCCGTTGTATCTGCAAGTGCTGTTAGTCTCGATGATATTGTAGACAAATATATTGCCAGCAACATGTATATCAAATATAATATGTATATCGATATCATGTATATCAATAATAATTGCCTTGTTTAGAAAGACTTGCCTAACAAGCACTAGAAATCTATTAATAAATAATCAAACAAATTTTGAATTAGAACAATTACAAAACTTCTGTTTTGGAATGTGTAATAAATGAACTATGTGTAATAAATAATATACTTTGAATATCTAGAATATTATGGGCACTGTCCAAATTAGGTAAAATACTTTTTTGTATATTTCACATACTTCAGTGCTACCAAAGGTTAATATGTTTTAAATGATTTTTAATTAAATGTAGCCAAATTTGAAGTGGTAAATGAATCATCTGAACCATAAATCCTGATTATTTATAGTACAGTAAAAATCTAATCCAATTTTACTACATATAATGTGAAAAATCTTGTATTTAGCCTAAACAGAATAAATATGTGCCAATTGTTTATTTTATTTTAAAGTTAAGAATATTCCCAACACAAAAGATGATTACCTAAAAATTCGGGAAAACAGACCAAATTGTAATTGTTATACTTTCCACAAATTTTCATTTCATAAAAGATATTTTTTGTAAACAATGCAAATTTCCTTTTTAATCCTAGAACACTAAGCATATTTACATAGCACTAACATTTATAAGCATGTTAGTACTAACTACAAGGCTAATCGACTTGCCCGACATTTAACTACTGAAATTTATACATGCTTCATTTTATTCTATTTTTGGCTAAAAATATCACCAAAAATTAAGGATGGATTTAAAAAATCAATTATTTAAGTTAATATTTATTATTTGTAATATGTGAAAATATTTGAAGAAGTAGTTATACAGATAAAGACTTAAATCAATTACACGGTTTATATAAAGAATATATTATATTTTTTTATAAACTTTTTTACATAATTGAGCAATTTTGAGAAAAAAACAATGTAATATACATTAAAATGAATATGCTTATGAAATCAACAATCAACAATTTGTAGAGTACATACTAATGGGCTTTAGTAATAGTTTTTATCCAGCATTTCATTGTCTGTAGATAAAAACTAATTTAGGAACAATACACACACCGAGCTAGTTAAAAAAACGCGTTTAAAGCTTCAAGCGTATTTCTAGATTTGGAGTAAAAAATTGCTAATGCCTCATAAAGTACATCTTAAAGAAGATGAGCATTAATAAATGTGGAATTTTATTGATACTTAAAGAATAAAATTAATGTTATTAAAACTAATGAAAATGGTAATTGATATTACTAATTTTAATAATAATGACCATTTTCCTTGTGATTATTGATAAAATACCATTTAAGTGGGAAGGAACAGGACAATAATTAAATATAATTTAATATTTCAAAAACTGTATACCAGTAAGTTTTTTTTATTAAATCAGTTATATTCAACAGTAACAGGTTTTTTGATTCAGATAGTATTACTGAAAAGAATGGTAAAATTCTTTTGAACAAAGAATGCCTTTTTTCTAATTATTTATTCTATTTTTTCTAATTTCTATTAACTGTGCTAATAGGTGGTGCCACAAGCTTTTTCGCTAATGTGAACACCTGAGAAGTGTTTTAAGAGCATGAAACTATAAGTACTCAAATTGAAAGATTTTGTGAGTTAGGGCGGTATTGCATCAGACTCCTCAAATGTATAGTATCTATTTAAAAAAAAAACTAAAACAAAAATTATGTATTGATAAATTCAAAAGTTCATGTTTTCATAAGCTTTTTCTACTTTTAAAGTACTTAAGGATAAATAAATCACTTTACAAATTTGGTTTGAAGTAAAAACATCTAATACAATATTTAAAAATACTATTTAAATCAAGTTAATCTGATTTAAATTTTAAAACACATTTTAAAAATTAAAAAAAAAGTTTTTTTCAGCCTTACCAAAAATATAGAATGGGTCCTTCAATCTAATCACAAAATTACAATTGCAATCAACTACCAGTATCATCAGTTACATGTTTCATGAATGAAGTATTTTTCTCCAAAGCTCTCAAGAAGTGTATATCTTGCAGATACTACACTGGGTTATAGTGTGCCTTATTTTGCTTCATAGAATCTTACTTGTCTCTTAATAAATTCCAGCCTTTTCTAGTCTATTCAACTTTCTTTGTTGTTTTGTTGTCTTTTTCGTTGTTTCTCTGTGGATACAATTTATGTAAGAATCCAAAATGATGGAGTTCCAAGGTTAAGACCGAAGATAAATGAAGATCTTAATTTAAACAAATTGACATCAAATAGTTGGACAGATATCAACATTTTAACAGTTAGAAAACTGGACCAATTTTTCATTTTTGTTTCCTATTACTAATATGAATTAACGAAATAATGAGACATTTATACCATTTTCCCCGTTTTTCATCTATGTATTCACGTTAAATATTCATTAAAAATGGTTATATGTAACCAAGAAATTATTTACTGGTCTACAGATGCCAGTTTATTGGGCAGATTGAAAATTTTCTACTATAAAAAATATCTCTTTTATAGAAGTGAGGTTCTGTCTCACCAATTGTATCAAAGTGTACATATTTAATTAATTTTATTAGTAGATACAATTTTATTAACTTTTATAATATTTCATACATAATTTTCAAATTAATGTTGGAGTTTTATGTTTTTCAACCATCGTTCACGCATCTGTTGATTTTGGGGAGCTTAAGAAAAAGGGGTTGAGCTCCAAGAGGTTGAGCACCCTGTTACGGAACATTTGTTTGTCTTTTGCAAATAATACAATTAATTCTTTGTAGTAATTCATAAGAAAAGGAGATAATACTCATGGATATTCCCTAAACACACCACAACCAGCACACTTTCGCACAACTTTACTTTGAAACAGCTGCGCTATATGCACCAGGCCGGTGACTGAGGAAACAAACGCAGTCCCCTGGCTTTAAACATTGAGTGAACAGGCCCTGTGCAGTGGTCAAGAGCGGACGTGTGTTGGACTGGGGAGCAGCCATAGCAATTATACCTAGGTGAAACGTAGTAAAAATTCCAACGAGCGTTTCTTGTACGTAGAGCTACTATTGATTGAAGTCTTTTTGTAATCCGTAAATGAGTAGGCTTCGAGAGCATGTTATGAATTTGCATTGTGTTGGTGAAGCCAGTAGACTACCCAGTTTTCTGACGTTAGGAACGACAGAACGAAAACGAGTAAAGTATTGCGTAGTAGAACATTTAAATACAGCGCTCGCAGTTCTATTAGGTGGCGTTTATTTCAATGTTTGCATCAGAAACGTATTAGGAAAACGAGAGGGTCCACACAAGTGAAAGAACTACTGTTTCATAAAGCGCCTGAACTGTGACTACTTCACGAACGCCCAATTCGTGAGGAAAAGCGCATTGACCGAGTGTAAGATCTGGTGGACCGAGGAAGAAGACGACCGACTTGGGCACAACGAGATCCGAAGCTGCGTGTGAAGAGGAGCACGCAAGAGCACTTCTGGAGGCACACAACGGCCACCGCACTTGTCCGTTTGCAGACAGCTCGGAGGGCGACGGCACCGCTGCAAGCGATTCGACCTTGGCTGGTAGGAGAGGGCGACAGCCAACGGCAGCAGAACGGTGAGGATTTATGAATTTGTTTCTGTGCGTCGAGTGTAAGGAATAGAAGAATGTTAGTTTTGGAAGCTTGCGTAAGTACAATACTGCGAAGTTATGAACTCAAAATTTTAATGTAACTGAATAGCCCTCCATTTTGATTGCTAGATTGCCTAATGGAGAGAAAATTAGCACTTGAATTATGAGAACAGTGCATTTCTCCTAAGTACAAACACTTGTAAAATTAGAATAAGAACCTATTGTGGAGGAACAAATTTATATAAATTGTATGTAATTGAAAGGGAATTTAATTGTGAATGTTATGCTGAAGTATTTATTTATTGAGTCTTCAAAATCACATTAAGGCCCTACTTCAGTAGGATGACAGTATTAGCAAGTTTAATTTGAGGGTTCGTCAATTGAATACAGAGTAATCTAGTTTACAAATATTGCTTAATATTTTCATACGGGGTGCCATAAATTTCGAGAAGCAGAAAATAATTAATTATCAAATGGAGGAATTAATTTTTTGTTTGAAGTATGATTTGATTCATTATTAAATCAGCGTGTGTAATACTTTATTTTTTTAAATTTTGTTTGCGGATTCAACAAATCCTCAATTATGTTGAAACTCTGTGTGAATTTTTCTTCATATGCATCACTGACTTCTAAACGTACCCTTAGATTCCCCCCCCAACATTATTAGTATAGTTTATGTGGCGAATAACCGTCACTTTATACATATATACATATATGTATATATATACATATATATACATATATATATATATATATATATATATATATATATATATATAAAGTGACGGTTACATATATATATATATATAGTGGCATATAAAAAGCTCATAAATCCCACAACACCCACACCGCGTCGGCGAAGCCAGGGAGAAGATTACCGAGGTACAGATGAGCCGAATTTGATCTGTTTTGCGAAATTCGATCGATAGTTTTGGGTGACATTTCAGGTGCTTCTCGTCCAAATCTTTTCTCGCAGTAGCAACTTCTGATACTCGATAAATTCGAAATATTTTGATACTAGCTGATTGTGTCGGCGCCGACGTTTAAAACTTCAAAATTTTTGCATGTGTTGAAAATTTCTACTTCGCAAGTTCTAAATAAAAATAAACTTTAAACATACTGGTTCTTTCATCATTGGCGTAGTACATAAATAATATACACTGGTGTGTTTTTGAAAATGGCAACACCCTGAAGGAATGCTCAAAATGGCTTAAAAATTTGCGGATATGCAAAACAGCGTATCCATAAGAAGTGATTAAATTTGCATAGAGATGACGTGCATGTTGGCGTCGAACAGCGCTCTCTTTTGTGTGTTAGGTCAGGCCAGTGTCACGCCGCACTCAGTCGGTGTAGAGCCGTCAAACGCCGTGGAAACTGACAAGCAAGTACCGGTGTGCCTCGTCAACGCAAAATAGCGCAATATCAGCATCAGAGTGACTTCGAAAGGGGCAGAATGATCGGTCTTCGAGAAGCGGGTTTGTCATATCGTGACACTTCGGCTCGAACGGGGCGCGCTGCAACGACAGTGATGAAGTGTAACCAGTGGATAGAGGGAGGTCATACACAGCGATAAGTAAGTACTCAATCTCACAATGTGACCACAGCGCGAGATGATTGCCATCTTGTCCTCATGGCCTTCACAGAACAGTGTCGATCACAGCGTTGGCTCGACTTTCGAGCACTGCAAGTGGTCAAGTCTGCCGGGTTCGACTCCGTCTGCTGAGGGCTGGAATGGTGGCTGGGTTCCGTTGATCAGAAACAGCCAACGCCTTAGACAGCAATGGGCACGTAAACATGTTCACTTGTGTACTGAGGGGCAAAATGTAGTGTTTTCAGACGAGGCACGCTTCAATTTGAGGTACAGTGAAGGCCGCTGTTCGACACTACCGTGATGATCGCAATCTGTCAGTCTGCATCGTTCTGTGCCATAGTGGAGAAACGCCAAGTGTGATGGTTTAGGGCGCTATTGGCTACAATGTGTGATCTATCCTCATACGTGTTGGGGGCAATCTGAACAGCAATCGCTACATCAGGGATGTTTTAGAGCTCAAGTTATTGCCCCCCCCCCCTGAAAGCAGTTCCACATGTCATATTTTGCAATACAATGCCCAAGCGCATGTGACGAGGAACGTGGATGCTTCCTGCGAAGAACGAAGGGTACCGTTGCTTCGAAGCCCCGCCCTCCTCTGAGATGCCCTCGAACAATTGGCCGGCAACTTACCACCTGCAGCCACTGTCGATGTTTTGTGGCCACGACTAAAAACCCCGTGACATTGTGCTCCCCAGCAGCGTATCTAGGCTCTCTTTGAATCCATGCCACGTCACGAAGCTCGGAAGCCAACGTGTAGCGGCTTCACTCTGTACTAAATACCCAAGGACACAATGCATGTACAATTCTGTAATTCTAATCATTTGTATGTTGTGATATTCTTCATGTGTGGAATAAATTTCATTGGAATAGTAAGTATCCTTCTTGTCGTTGCAATTTTCACAAACAGCAGTGTATTTAGAATTACGATTAAATTATCAAAAGACAAAAACATGTGTGGGCGCTATTATTTTTTACAGCTTTTTCTTTCGGGCTATAGTTCGCTACCTACCCCAGCATACGTTATTGGAGAACCTTATCCGAACGCTCTCAGAACAGTTGTTGTACAGTTGGTCCAGTTCGTAAAATTTCTTTATTATTATAAAGAAATATTTGTTTTTAATTTTGAAATTGGAAGTGTTATTTAATATATTAGTCAGTTACGATTGCTTGCAATACACGGTGTACGCCGTAGAATCATCGGCACTACGAAAAACTAATATATCTGTTTTTCTATTCCTGAATTTAATTCATTAACGAGAAAATGCGACTCATGACAGTACAGTCGTTCAGTATGTCTATATCAATGGTGTATTTCCGAAAATTTGTGCATTTGGAATATCGTATTCTAGAAAACACTTATAGATTGATATTAAAATATAATTTGGCAGATGAAATTATCCTATAAAAGGGGATTATCTCATTAGCGGAATCGATAATAGCAATATAACAATTAACAATAGTATCCTCTACATAACACATACCTACATAACACGTAACCTACAGTACACACAACAATATTATTGGATAGTACGAAAATTATCGTAAAGGGTGGCAATACTGACAAGTGAATTGAAGTGTCCAGCACTTCGATTGTAGTGTGTAAGTTGTAGCAATATATTTACGGTGGGGACTCAACAGGTAAAGTAAATTCAGAGTTATTTGAATGGTTTCAGTTTTAGATATTATGGATAAGTATGTAAGCTAAGTAATAACAAAAAGTTATTATCCCTACATTCTTACAGAAGCTGAAAAGTTGATGACACGGAATGAAACTTATCCAAATTTGTGATAAGTTCTTAATTGAAATTATTTTAATTCAAGCTTCAATATCCAGGTGTGCAGGCCGCGTCTTCTCTCTTCTTATTTCTTAATTTTAAATTGTGCGACACAGAAAAATGCATACAGTATATTTGACCTCTCAAGTATTAGCATATCTTAAATGAAAGTTCTGAAACCACCTACGTTACTTCAAGCTTTGCCTTCATAAATGTCTTTCTACTCGCTTCAGAGGCGATAACATGATCTTGAATTGGAATGCAAGTTGAGTAATTAGTGAAAGAATGAGGAAACTACAATATGTTAAGGCACTACACCGTATCGTCCATTCAACAGTATTACGGACGGCATGTCATAGTATTGCATGCAAGTCGAGTGCTGTTGGATATTCCGTCCGTGTGCCTCCTCTGCGGAGTGTGGCTCTCCACACATGGGCGATGTGGGCGTTCCTCTGCTCTCAGCAGGACCGCTTTAAAATAACCCGGCGATAAATTAAATTGCAGACAATTTATTATGGAATATTTAGTACGTTACACAAATACTATTTGACTATTTCGATGTTCATTTAGTAAATCATGCCGCGAACGGGCGACGAGCGCCC
>BOPP01000043.1:2031694-2045497 GCA_017312745.1 Gryllus bimaculatus
TGATACTGCGTGCTAAGGCGAATGTCGGCAACACACAACTTCCTCTGCTACGCCAAATTGCATAGTTGGCAAAGTGGGCTTCTTTTTCTTCTCACAAGAAAAATGGGAAGCATTTAAATTATTTCGCAGATGCGGTTAATGCAAGTTTCTCGTAGCAGCCAGAGGGGGATGGTCCTTCCCCTTCGTGTCATCTAATGTGGGTTTAAATCCCGGGGAAATGGGAATCTTATGGGGTACGAATACCATTTGTCGCCGCCCACTCGTCGGGTCGGGCAGTGGGGGGGGGGGGGCGGTAGGCTGGAAGGGACACGAGCGCCAATGAGATGGGCCGGTAGATTTTCTGGGTCGCTTTCGCGTAGCCAAAGGAGAAAGCTGGCTGGGAATAACGTTGAAGGTTCATTTCTTTTAAATTTGAGATTGTGATGCCGCTTATTTGACCAATTCAGTAAGTTTCTTTTGAAATATTCATTATAGCATAAACGAGGAGTCCTGAGATAGTCATCAGACAGAGCATGTGAGGAAATGGAAAACAGACGAGAGCCCCGGTTTTTGACGAAAAACTCATGAGTCTCCATCCATGGATTCTTTCCTATTTAATAAACATTTTGTTTAGTAGTCTCTGTTCTGATTGATAACTCTCTTCCTTCTGCGTATTGCATGTGATTAATTGTTTGTGGTTATAATGAATAGAAATGTTAGTGCGGATTTAACTCAATGTCCAAGGAAGAAACGAAAATACGTTCGAATGTGATGCACCAAAGGAAATATAAACACCAATATATGAAACAGGTGATACCTGTAAGTGCATTTATTTTAGAGAAAATCCTAATAACGATGTTTGCACTAGAGGTGTTTGCAGATTCAGATACACACGTCCGCAGACGGACAGACGTTTTGTGGTATACTTCTTCGATGTTTGTGACACGATGTTTGTGACATACGTTTTGGGTCAGAACCCACAAAACTTTAATAAGTATTCGAGAAACTAATTCACTACGTATATGAGCAAGAAATATCCTCGTTTTGTATATCAAGTGTGAGGCACAAAACGTTTTATTCGTAAAAAATATCGGCACTTTCCTCCTTCATTGCATAGCATTGTTCGTGCTATGTATTCAAAAAACTAAAAACTGTGCATTCACTAATGTTTTGTTTAAAAACTAAATGAACACTACTTGAGGGGTATTATCGAGTAAGTCTCGTTGAACATAAGCATAAGTTATTTCAAATGATAAAAAAGATATCGTATTCTTCATGCAAAGTTGTAGTCGGACAACAGATTTCACGTTGCAGTCTATGCTAATAGAGACACTCACATAGCCATCTGTTTTGAACACGTGTGTGTCGTCTGTGTCTTTCACGCGACAAATGCAATTGTGGGATCCCATAGCATTTCTTTTAGAAAAAAAATTGCCATGACTTCTGCCCTAACCCTAGCAAATGTAGCTTCACTATCAGCACGTTTTGTTGAACTCTCCACTTGCTTATAACGGTAGGAGTAGAGGTAAGGGCGAGTTACCATTTTGTTAGCAATGCAAAAGAATCATATTTTCAATTCGTTTACCAATGGAAATACGTTTTCTATAACTCGGGAACGAAAATCTCCAGTTTTTTAAATCTTGCTAATCTCGCGCTTTTTAAAAATTGTATTTTTATTTATTAATTTGTATTTAACTCTTACTCATCTTTCAACTAGTAAATTATTTATAGTAAAAATTATGCGAAGGGATTCTGGAACTCAAGAAATCGTGCGCACATGATCTTCTCCTTCATACGTCACATACAGATTTTACTGTTTTTTGACTAAATAAATAAATCTATACCGTGGTATTTCTCTCTATAACCTTCTAAAGATCTCCCTCTCATTCCGAATTTTCAATTACACAACCAATGTCAATGTACAAATAGTAATAATATTTATAAATAATGAATTATCATTAGTATTGTAACATTTGCCAGCTCTTACACTCCTGGTACACGATGTTCGTCACTGAGACTACTCATTCATTCTCCTTAAAAGCCAAAGTATCTTCCACGTTTTCAGTGTAAACAATGTTCACTTCTAGATTTAGGTCGAAATCGCCATAATTCCAGCAATATTTGGTGGTAGAATAATGATGGGATGGAATGTTGTATTACAAATATAGAAACAGTATTTGGCGCTCACGAAAGAGGGAACCATAAAACTCGGGAAGCGGTATAATTCTCTTTCTTTTCGTTTCAAAGCAGAGTACGAAAAAAAGCCTATGAGGCAATGACGTCATCGCAAAAACGCCAATGTAGAAGTATCATTTTATTACTGATGAAGGGAAGGGAGTGTAACTATAGTGATGGTGTTGGAAAGGCCATGATGATAGATAATCGTTATGACGTTGTAAGTTTAACTGACCATGGCGGAAACAATGTCGATTATTTTTTAATGATAATGTTGATGAAAGTAATGACTAAGCCGATTTTGTATTGATTCTCATCGTTTCAGTACTGGTAATGAAATTTGAAAAAAAATTCTCAGTCAAAGAGTTGAATAGTCTTATGTTGACGTCTCTGAAAGTGATATGAAGTACGCAGTGATAGTGTTACCTACTATTCGAAGTTACGAAAGGTATTGTTTAGGACAGACTTGCATGAGTAGCCGTGGATGGCGGCTGCAAAGGTGGAGTCGTAAAACATTTACAGGGGAGTCTACGAGAGAAACATAAAGACAGAGGCAGCGAGCGAGAGGGAGAAAGAGAGAGAGAGAGAGAGAGAGAGAGAGAGAGAGAGAGAGAGAGAGAGAGAGAGAGAGCAGAGGGAACAGAATGAGGAGATACCTGGAAATAAGACAGAGGAGAGATAGTTATTGCAAGATCTGTAAGGATAACATATATGAGGAAATGGGGACTAGTAAAATGTCCGAGAAGATGACATGGCTTGGAAAACGGATAACGGACGCCATAATCACATCGACTTCATGGAGAAAGCTTTGTGCTTTAGGAAGAAAGGAAACGACGATAAATATGCATTAAAGGAAGCAAACCTTCAACGAAACGACATAGTTTTTTACGTAAATATGAATAAAAAATCAAAACATTTGGTTTTCTTATGTAAATGTGCAGAAATATTATGTGTACTAAGTGGCTAGTTGTGTGCAGCAGGCTTTGTTGGTAGTACCTGCTCGATGAATAATAATATGCAACGTGAAACATTTAAACTATATTGGTCAGCGCCCAGGTAGCTGGGAAGGCGGCTGAAAAAGACTGAACAATTTAGATGAAATAGGTTGTGCGTGTGTGTCAGTGGTCGAAGAGCGGTTAGACAATGGCGTCAATGAATGCTATCCAAATAATGTGACGTCTAAGGAAGTAAAGTCATAAGTGGGAAAATTATATCACATGATATTGCGGTATGACGAAAACTCGTAAATACGTTCAAACTAGATCGGGGGAATTGAAAACGGAAAGCGACAAATAAAGGCTAGGGAAATGAACAGAGCCAAGAACGTCGCGCGGACATTGAACGGGAGGGCAAAGAAGTAAAAAAGGGCGCGTAGAAATGGCGAGCGGGAGTTTCAAAGCAGAAAGCAAGCGTGCGTGGCGACGAAGGGCAGCAATTGCGGGAATCTAGGAAGCAGCACACGACGGGGACGGTCCAGCGCCGCCACGGGGGCCAACGAGCGGGCCAGGCGTGGGCGGCGGGGGGGAGCGGGAACCGGACGAGCAGCGCGAAGGATTGGACCACAGCCGCGAAGGCAACAGAAGGCCCCGAATGGGCCGAGACACGGCCCTCCTCATCTGGAGGTAGCCATAGAAACAGGACGTGCCCCGCGCCGCGGCGGCGGCGGCCGGCCCGCCCTGCGTTACGCGAGCCAGCGTGGTGAGAGCGCGTGCGGGGCGGCAGGGGAGGCGGCAAATGCGGGTTTTGTTACGCGGTTGCGGAAGGGGCCGGGGCGTCTAGCGGAGGGGAGGTGTGAGATGTGATGGGCAAATTGAAAACCGAGCGGAGCTGATATGCAGGAATAATGAGAACGAGAAGGATCTGCGACGGTGTTTTTGATGGCTGACATTTCACTACTAAACTGCTTCGTGTGGAGGTTATTCGTTCATTGTTATGCTGCTTCTTAATGTGGTAACAATTTTATACCAATATGTCAACAAGATTGAATGACGTCTTTCATTTCTAGACTCTTAGATAATATGTCAAAATTGAATTTATTTTCACTGGAACTCGAAATATTGGCTGAAGTAAAAATCGGCTATAAAATATCGGCTGAAGTAAAAAGAGTTTGGTATAGAATTACCCGTGCTGGTAATGGGTTGTGTTTGAAATGAGAATTATTTAGAGTTTGAAACTTAGGATTACTTGGAGTATATCGTTCTTGCTTTGCTCTCTAACTAAACTAATGCTATGGAAAATGCGTATACTTTCTCGTATTATTGCTAACGGATAGTTAATATTGTGATATTAGAGGTGATACAACGGGACGGAATCACACTCCCATATTAATGATTATTCAAATAAATGGAACATAATTTAATTTATTTAGACTAATACTAAATGTACGCTCTTCACAGAAAAAAAGTTTAAAAATCTGGAATATCAAGGTTAAATTTGCCTTACATTAGTGGGATTTGACATGGAATAACCCAATTATGATATACTGTTGGTGCCAAAAGTTGGCTAATAGTTACCTAATTTATTTACCTAATTTATTACCTAATTTATGGGGAGCTGAACTACTTGCTAATAGGAGGGGGGATCTACAACGAAAGTGAGGGAGCCCTGGTCCTAGCATTTAATTGAAAGGCACACTCTTATTATTTATGAAGATTAACTTATTTATGAAGATATTGTGTACAATAACTTGGCCATTTATTGGGCTGAAGCTTCTAAGAAATGTTATACCGTCTCATTCTCCATCCTGATGTTTGCACTGCGCTCATCTGCCATGGCGTCAACTGACACAGTTGTCGTGTCGACCAGAAGTTTGGAGCTCAAAAGATTGGGGACCATGGGGAGTATATGAGCCCAAGCCATGTGACATTCGTGCTGATGTGCGGGCCGTTTACCAAATCTAATGCGAAGCCACTGCGTCTCGGGAAGTGCCCCGACCCGGACTGCAGTCCATTCTTGTCAGCTTGTGAGTCGTCGGCGAGTGGCGCCCCAGGCGCCCACCCACTGCGCCCCCTGTGCCTTCGTGACCCGAAGAGCTCATACCCAAGCGCCCAAGAGATAATTGTTCCATTTCCGCTGTGACATAACTAAGGGTTAACAAACTGCCAAAAATCAACCACGGATAAACGCCCTTTTCCGAGGGACCAACAGAAATAAATATACGTTTTTTAATTGAAATTCTCAAGTTCCGGAAAAGTATATTCAATATCAGGGAAAGCAGATATGAATTTAGCGACAACTTTAGTAGTAATGCCAACACGCACAAACATTGCGACCCCTCCAACCGACCTATTATTCACAAGGTGTTAATTAGATGCGGGTACGAGTCCTAATTTAATTGCAGATTTTAACCACATTTCACTCAATAACAGATCAAGTGTCGTTTCAGTTGTAATATATAAAATTTCCCAGTAATATTCTGAAGTGATTGAACATTTATGTGGACAACAGATACGCCAGGAGGAACCTCAGACAAAAGGATATGTACATCTTAGGCGGTTGCAGGGCTATTTCGAGCGGGTTTGAGGGTCAGCGAGGGGTCGAGGGCAGCATCAGACGCGCCATTGAAGAAGAATTGTAGAATTTCTGAAATGCGAATACTGGAGAAGAGTCAATATAATAAACATCGTTGCCACATTTGTGGGAATATCAGAAGTGGAAATATTCAAGTGGCAATGAACACAATAGGTACGCTGTTGTTGGTCGCAAATAAAACACTTCGTAATATTAATCTGATTAATCTAATCTAAGTTTCCTATATCTGTTAATATTCTAGGGAGATAATAGAGCTAATGAAAATAAAAAGTATTAGCAGTATTATTACAAATAATATAATTTGATGTAAAATGGCATATTGTTTACTTACTGGAAATGGACGCCATTTTGGCTCATCCTCTGCACCTGTACCTACCACATGAATTTTAAAAATTACGTGTAGATTGATTTAGCCCACATAACAGAACTATAGCTTCACGACTTAAAAGAAAAATCATCAAGGCGACGCTTAGCTCGGGAGGTGTAGCTAAGCCATCCCCCACTGCTCCCGAAGGGGAGCTCAGTTGAACGCAAGGGCCGCCTGCAACGAAAACTGATTCGCTCTTGCAACTTAGTTCTGACGCTTCGACACTAGGGTTCGGGACGTTCGTCAAGGCCAGGCTGCCTTCTCCCCGCCCGCCCAGGCCAAGGCGGCGGCTCCGCAAGGCGGCGAAGTTAAACCTCTGAGAGAAGGAACCTTCCCCTCCGCCACTTTTCGCGCCATACAGGATGTTTTTCGTGTGTTCGAGCTGTAGTGCATTTTTTAATGGCGTACAACGAATATCCGAGAGTGGAGAGGCGTCGTATTGAACCCTCAAACGTGTAAGGCGCAGGGGCGCTTCGCAATGATATGGCTCCGGCATACGACCTAGGCGATTGATATGAAAATCCTTGAGTCCATCCAACGCCTTATTTCCAACGCATTTGCGAAGTAACTGGAAAACTGCGGCCTTCAGGATTTACATAAAACATTGCATGTATCCAAAAATTATCATTAGAAACGAAATAATTTTAAATACGTTACAGAGTTCCGATATAACTCAGGTATAAAAATGATAGAGTTCTGAATAAACAGTAGGGTAGTGTTTCACCAGCAAATGAGTGAGTTCCTCCTTAGCCTTTTTTTAACCGCCCCCCCCCCGCCAATATTCGACGAGATGGGTGTCCAAGTTATCTTCACGTAAATCGCCGCGCGAAAGTCGATAGATCGTTTGGAGAAAAGGCTTATGAAAACGTATAATTATTAGATTGTCAATATGTTTCAACCAATTAAGTTAGAATGCCGTGTAGATTTCCCTTAACTAAACATCAGCAGCAATATGTAGCAGCTCAACAAGTGGCACTGCTCCGGCGCATCGCTGCACTCAGTCAGTTCACGTTTGAGGTCATCGATTGCAGTGACTTCGAAAACAAAAGATGTAAGTGGAAGCATTCGAAGTCAGAAAGAGGATATAGGAAGTCACTTTTATCAGAAAAAAATTATAAGAAAGAAATAAAGATTGAAAATATAGCAGTGATACTTAACTTATTCTAAGCAGATACTGCCGTTGCGCAGCGATTGCGCTCTTCACAATCGGTCCTACGGCTTTATAATTCCATCTACTTTGCTGGTTACTTTGAGTACGTAGGTGATCCTCGAAGCGCTAAAGAAATGGGTCCTCACATCCCTGAGGCTATGCCATGACGTAGTGGAGCTAAACTTGCGAATTTCATTTGTGAAGAAGAGGAAAATTGTAAAAGTAGATGAAGTGTCCGCAACTGGGAAATTACACAAAGGAGATGTGTGAGATTTTTTAAAAATACATAGGACACGTTTCTTTTCGAATTTAATTAGAATATTCCTCATCTTTCAATTCAACAACAGAACTCTTCACATTGATTGCAGAGACGAGGGTGCATTAACACGTCTTTGTTCCCTTCCCTCTCATCGACCTCCCCTCACAGCCATCCCCAGCACTCCGCTCGGCGTTAATTCCCTGGCTGGGGTCACTAGCAAGAGTAATAGAATACCCCCCTTCGCTGTTGAGATTTGGTGATGACTTCCAGGATAAAGCTCTCTAGGGATGGGCTATGCAATCGATATGTATAGTGTTGCTAACATAAATCTGTTTATTCATGGACATTCTGTGAAAGAAGCAATTTTATTATAAACGATGAGACGATTGTGATGTAAATGAACACCCAGAGAGTTGTATATTGCAGTTAACCAATCCAGTTTCTTCAAAATTTAATTTTTTCAATTTAATAACGTCAGTGGCAAGAGTATAATCAATAATAATTTTTATTAAATGATAAGTGCAGTGTCGGGACTGATATAGAAACTCGAATAAATTTTATTTACTTATTTACTATTATATTACTGTAAAGTCGTGGTGCTTTTTTTCATCATTAATATCACGGCATTTTAATTATTCATGAAAACTACAAAAATACATTGTCACTCAAATATAGCCTAAAATAAACATTTTTCTCGGAATCTATAAAATGTCTCTTACACCGTACTTGTTTTCACGTATTCAATTGCGGAGTGAACTTTCATATCATCAAATAATAAGTTCACCAACATCAGCTGTTGAAGTATTGCTTTTTAGAGTAATATCATTAACCGTAAGTAAGTCTTATTCAAAAGAATCATTCAGGTAATTTGATTTTTAGCGAATAAATTATTTTAGACAATTTTTGTAAACGAGAATGTTTGAAGAGGGAAAAATGATTCTAACGGTACAAACAAAAGTATTTTTTTATAATCAGGCTTTTATTTCCAATAATTTTTTAATGCAAATTTGAAAATACTATAAGAACTTCACTAACATACTGTTTTTTATTCACATCTATTTTTATATTAAAAAATTGAAACGTCGCCAATAAAACCTATACTTTACTTCCTTCCATATTTTCTAGATGCACGATCTGTCTTTATCACACGCAAGTTAAATTTACTACCTCAGTGTACAACTTGATTTGCGCCATTGTCTGTTGGATATCTACGTACTTGTGTCACACGTTATTGAAGTCTGGAAAAAAACTAGTTTCTTGAAAGAAGACAGAGAGCCACATGTTGTGAAGACGGCTATGTAGATACAGGCCATAAACAGGGTATTTTGTTATGTTGGAAAAATAGCGCACCTCGCTGCTGCACCTCGCTGCTGCGCCACGCTGCTGCGGAAGCGAAACGCCCCTCCCATTCAGCGCAGTGAAAATTCGTATCCTGCGACGGCGACACCGCGTCTTTATGTTGGGTTTCTGGGCTGCCTGTTGGAAAGACGACTCCGGGCTTCGTCACGCAGACTCTTCTAGTTTATGACCTTGAGTTTGGTGTTCTGTTGTCAGTCTATTTTTTGTGAGAAATCATCCTCTCTGGATTTATTTACGCAATGATTGCTACCATCCACGTAAAAAATATTGACGATAAAGCAATGTGAATCAGGTTTGCTCAGATTACTACAGTATGAGTGAAACCTGAAACTTACAATTTTATGTAATAGCATAGATAAAATATCTCATTTCAAAAAGTATGTGAGTATCAAAAAGAATAAATCATAAATGTTTCATTTCAGAAAGTTAGTTAACATATTGCTGCTTAATGTCATTACTGTTCTATTGGTGTCGTCAGTCATCCAGTTTAATTTTCCTAAGAATTTCCGCTGTTTTCATTTCACTTTACGTACGTGATCCATCTGATTCCATTATTTTAAGTGAACACCCGTTATTGCTTTCATCATCCTAATTTTATCTGCAATTTTTCTGTTTCAATACAAATTCAAATTTAAGGGATTGTGTGAACGAAGTTGCAGTAAAAACATTGAAATATTCAAGGAGTCCGCACGAGCAATTATAAAATACAGTCATCCATGAGAGCAAAAATGGTCTAACTGCAATGATAATAGATGCCAAACGATCACTCTCAATTATTCAGTCTATTCAGTCTGCAATTTGGTTAATTGTTTGAAAGCATAATCGTTACTGGAAATTTGCCGGCAGTATACAACAAAACATATTTTTAAGCTGCTCTTAGCAGCGATGATCTGCAGGATGGTCGTAGGAAACAGCGCCGGGGCAGGGGCAGGGCGGGGGGCCGGGGCGGGGGGCCGGGCCGGGGGGCCGGGGCGGGCGAACAGACCAACTAAGGCTCCGATGTTCGGTGGCTCAGTGCGGCTATTGGTGTCATAGTAGTGCCTATGTCCAGGCGGTCCAAGGGTTCGAGTCTCGACGGTGGCAGGATTTTCAAGACTACCTATGTAGGTAGGGCAAATTTTGGATGTCTGGGCTGAGGATGTCTGGATGGATGTCTGGATGAGAATTCTAGCGGTCGACTATTCTGATCCTTAGTTTTCTATGGTTTCCCCGATCCACACCAGGCAAAGTTGAGCGTGATATTTCCTTCCCCTTCCTTGTCCCATTCTCACCCCTTACTTACAATTACACATACATGCACTACACGTATTCTAGGAGACAAGTCGGAAGCGTAGAACTTGGCCAGCTAAGGTGGTGCCTCGCTGGTGGGTGATATCTGGTTGGGGAAACCGAGGTAGATGAGCAGGTCGTCGCCGCATCTCATCATTCAGCGGGGAAGATCATCATCATACCTTCGCAAGATAAATACATGTACTACACTCACGGGACTAATGACCTTAGTCGTCGACGAGCCCTGAATCACTCCACGCGGGTCGTGGAAGAATGAGGGTGGAGCGGCTCGGAGAGGGGCAGGTCACAGGGACACGGCAGGGGAGTTTCAATAAATTGGGAAATTAGTAAATATAGTAAAACATACATATTTGCAATGCACAATTGAGTATTAAAAAGTAATCAAATAACTTACTTTTTTAACACTTTAAAAAAAGCTCAAATGAATGCAAAATAAAGAGTTTGGAAGCCAAGCCCTCTTAACAACATTGGAATTTGAATTAATATTATTTTAATATTATATAAAACGAAATCATTGTTAATCTTGTTCAACATGGGCTTTTAAGGGAATTTTACAATTAATTTACATTTGCATTGCTTTGAGCTGGTTTAGTGCTTAATTACAACATTGCACATAACCTAATATACAAATATTACAACACATGATAGGAATATATATGTACCTTAAAATGTTTAATCGGCACTTAATATCTCTTTCAGGTCGCTGCTGCTGCTGCATGCAGTACCAAACTCTTGAGTCATTCTCTCTGCTGGCGCCAGGGGGCCGGGCGGACGCCCTCCCCCGGGCGCCCCCCCCCCTCCATCAGCACAGAGCTCTTCGGGATCATCTGACAAGGAACCTTTCGTCCAGAAGGAAAACAAGAGGCCACCTCAGCATCTCCTCAATGGATCAGGAAAACTGGATAAAAACCTGATTGAGATGGAGGTCGTTGACCCGGAAGCTGAAGTACATTTTTTGTTACACACATATTAAGTCTTTTAAAAAAATATACAACATAAATGTAAACTAATTCTTTATATATCATCGTTTTGTTAAAATAAACATTTTTTTAATAATCAGTATAGTCTCTAATAGTATAGAAACAGTTATGCAACAGAAAACATTTTACTTTTAACTTAAATTTGTGAACCGATTTCAATTTTTTAATGTCATCTGGCAGTGTGTTGTAAAGTAACGTACATGTATTGTATGTGGATTTCTGATAGTGAACTGTTCGTACTGGCACTTGATGAACGTGATTTTTAGGATTTGTGTTGTAATTATAAATATCAGTATTGGATGAAAATATGTTTCAAGTAAGTTACTTTTGACAAATATTACAGATTCGTAAATATATAGGCAAGGCAGTGGTAAGACTCCAAGCTCAATGAAGCGAGGCTTGCAAGGGTAACGCGGATGGCACTTGTTCATTATTCAAATACTTTTCTTTTGCAATCTAAAGGTCTGAGTACTACATGATGAGTTTCCCCAGAATTTTATACGATATCTCAGGCGGGAATGTACATTTGCAAAATACACGCAACGAGCTGCATGAAGGCTGACAACTGGAAAGAATTCTGAATGCGTAACATAATGAATTTAATTTAGTGTTTAGTTTTGTTTTATGTACATCCATTTGAGGTCTGACTGAATTGAGAGACCTAGAAATTTTGTTACCTGAACATCAGCTAATCGCACATTATTCATTTTCAATGGAGCATGCTATTGCTGATATTCACGTTCTCATTCCCTTTGCTATGAACGAGAGGTGTTAGCACGAGATGAGATATTTTGAGGCACTCAATCTCACTGACGCAACGCCATTGCGAGGAATTTAATGTGAAAACGACAACTTCATGTATCACTTACTCTCGCTCGAATATACTCGGCGAAGTGACTATTCGGTCGCTCTTAGATTCGCAGTCAAAAACAGGAAACTTTTGCGGCAATTTCAGACAGGCATGTCGCGCTATAAAAACATTTACCGCATTAAAGAACTCAAAATATTTTATCACCAACTTCCAGAAAAAGTATGGAATATATTGCTAAATACGTGTATTCTTATTATTTAAATACATTCTTTTTTCTTCTTGTACTTTCAATTAATTCTGGGGTCCACAGTTGACACCGATTAGTGCTCTCTGTGGTTTTGGAATGGCATGTGACAGTTAAGTAGAATATTTTTAAAATATATTGTCAATTCATTATTGCATCCCCTTACCTGTCTTATAGATGTTTCGCTGTCTCGCACTGTCATGTAATATTAAAAGACAGCTGTTGCAGACGCCTCTATCGCGCTCGTTACGTACGAAGTCTTAGTGATCGTTGCATCAGAGCTTCTGACGTAATCGGCGCGCCAGCAACCGACACTCAGAAATCTGAGATATTTTCTATTGGATCTTACCAAAACGGATTTTACAAATATGTTCTATTGGGATCAAGCCCAAATATACGAGTTCATTATTTTGTACAACTGAATGATTAAGACAAGCAGTGAGGTTACAATCTCTCCTTAATATTTCAAATTGATTGATTGATTCATGTTTCTACACCCGTTACTGCTAAAGCAATTGCTCCTGTAAGGGTAGTGGCGGCGGTGGTGGTAACTATCTCCCGTTGGATGACACGATCTGGCCCCGAACTACACTTGGGCTAACGGTGTTTTCCGCATCCAGGTATCACCCACCACGGCGACACGTTCGAAGCTCCTGACTGGTCGCCCGACAATGTATTAATGCAGTTAATGTAAGTGTAAGTAAGTGATGGGGATATGACAAGCAAGAGGAAGGAAAGATCGCGCGCGGTCCTTGGTCCTTTTGTTAGGGTGCTGCTCAGGACGCCGCCTGCTCTTGGTCCGAGAAGCCATGGAAAGCGCCAGGCGACATCCGGTTGCACTTTGCATCTCGATCACCTATTCGACCATACAATGGACACCAACACACACGCGGGGTCCTCCGCGACAACATACACATAAGAGACAAGGGCCGAAGAACCGTGCGCAAGGAGGGCCTGCTGGGCCATCTAGGTCGGCCCCTGCATTACAAATAGTGTTCGTAATAAATAATTGAATTTCGAGAACTAAGGCAATGCGTAATAATTGCCTCTAATTCTCTTTTTATTATCGCACTTCCCAGTATATGTTTATATCCAGTTTCTTTCTCTTCGTGAAACGCCAAATCACTTGTGCGCCCCTCCTCTCTTTCGACTTCCCGGAGAGCGCGCGGAGTGGGATTAAGCTACTCTGCACGTCTAATCTGCAGTGTGCATCTTGCAGTACATGGGTTGTTCTGCGAACTATTTGTCGAGCGGCCTGATCTAAACATAAGTAACGTAGCGATAACTAAACCCCAAAACTGACTTCATTAATATTATCTTTAAGCGCTTTGAGCTCTAGAAATTAATAATGGAGGAAACATTTTTTCTGAAGCATTGTAAAGGATTATCTGATTAATGCCTTTTGCACTTGCAGGTCGACTACTGTCCTTCGCTTTATTAATATGGAAGCCGGATTCAAGTCCCTGGCCTTGGGGTTCCCAGACACATATCAATCGAGTCGTTCACCACTTGAATTCAACGACATTACAGAATCTGACATCTATTACGCAACAAAATTCATTGGGAAACTGACACATCGGCTAGAGTACAGCGTTAGGGGAAACTTACTCGTTCGTAACCCAATTTCCTCCAGGGTCGGGGAACAGAGCGGTCCGCAG
>BOPP01000043.1:2045518-2056935 GCA_017312745.1 Gryllus bimaculatus
CGCCTAACCGTGTTACGCGGACGCTCGTTAGCGCCGGACGGCCGCAACAAATGCTAATTGTCTCATTTCGCAGGGAATTATACCGCTGCAAATACCGCGCTTCGGCGGCTTTTTCCCGCGGGCTCCGGGCGGCGAGCCCCGGACTGCGCGACGTCGCTGCTCGCCGCTCCTTGGGCTGCTTGCATTGCAGGACGAGCCGTCGAAGAAAGTTCACTTTTGGCGAACCCAAATTACACTGCACAACTTAGTTCAATTCTGAGACCTGTTGGACTGTTTGTATTTTCTCGCTTATTATGTAGTTACAAAGTATAGAGAACGTATGCTGCCCTACAATGGCGATTTTTCATTAGAAAAACTAAAATTGTGTGGCCCTGATATCGTGAAATTGGATAAATCGCATTTAAGTAATAACTTCCTTCCTGTAAAGCGTGTAGTCAGAATCCAAGTTTATTGGATCCTTTTTGCCAAAATGTTTTTGCGCGAAAACGTCAGTGTCTGTTCGCTTGTGGTCAACGGTTGCGTCTAAACCGACGATTTTCTGCAAATTGATATTCGCCGGCCAATTTGCCCAAACTGGAAGTTCTAGAGAATTTATTACGAAAATTTTGAGTTTGAGGAGAACTTAATATCGAGCATTATCATCTTCAAGATTTTGTGAAAAATGGCTCCAATTTAATGGATTTAATTTTTTCAGGTATCGAGAAATAAATACGTTAAAATCGAAATGATTTTCATTGAACTCACTGAAAATTGAAGTAGTTCAACATTCTCCCGGTGTCTTCCTATAATGTCAATATTGAAGAGAGATTATTAAAAAAAATCTCATTTTCATGGACAGGACTAAAATATTGTCATGTAAATTGTTCGACAATATGAATTGTTTTTGTGCAATTTTGCGTAAAATATAAGCAATTTAAATAAATTTCTTTTCTCAAAAAAGGCTCAATTTTTTCTCGTAAGACGGTTAAAAATGAGGTAGTTCCCATATCCTGCAAATTCTCTTTATCTTTGAATATTGAAAAATAATAACATTGCGAAAGTACCATATTGACGATAAAGAACTTTTTATTTCCGAAATTTGTTCTAAAAATTAATATTTAATTAAGTACTGTAAATTTTGTAATTATGTATGGTTTTCGCATTATTTTTTCTTCATGGGAAAGACATATATAAAAAATGTTTTTCCTCAAAAACGGCTTTAAATATTTCTTTAGAAGAGCATAGTACACTTATAAAAATAACGCATGTTACGTTAGACAACCTGAAATTCCAAAAATCGCAAAAGTTACAACTCATGCTAGAAATAAGGGGGTTTCGAAGCACCATTTCGTAGTTTGAAGTAAAACATTCAGAAATTATTCTTTGATCTTATTGTTGTCGGTTTTGTTTTCCAAACTCGGTTTCCATTCTTTCCTCATCCATTCTTCAACCACATACACTCCATCGAGACCACGACTCCAACTACATACACTAACTCTCCGGTCTACAAAGATACTTATTCATTGATTTTCACTTCACTCAGACATGCAAGTTGTATGGCGTACGGGCATATTAATAAAAATATAACACATTCCCTTGTAATTATCTCATACATTGTCAAACTATCAAAATGATCAAAACTTTAATGAGGAAACAAAACTCTATAAAATGATACTGTAGGTTTTGGAAGGCTAAATGTCCCATACTATTAAAACAAATTCATGATGTGTACAAAGTAATGAAATTGTGTCAGATTTTTACTATAACGCAGCGAGACGTATGTTTTGGTTACTGACAATTTTTAATTACTATGCTTCTCAGCTTTCCTAGACATTAAAGAGCTCCAATATCTTTGGGAACAAATATGAAAGGTCAAGGTCAAAAGTAATAAAGGTTTCTATTCGAAAGAAGAACATACGGTTTCATTATCATTTTAGAATAAAAAAAACGTTGATTTTTCTCATTAAGAAAAATATGTTATTTCGATACATTACCAGTGTTTCGAAAAACAAACATTCCTTATAAATAAAATATGTAAGAAAATGCGACAGGTTTTCCCTTTTATAAGAAAACAGGGACAAAATATCAAACTAATAAGAATTTGGATTATCAGGTGCACATGTAACCCTTCAAAAAACTTTTTTTTATTTTACTGAGAACGTATTGGACGTTCTATTACATGTATAATGGTTCTGTTACTGCGTAGCACGAATTTCCAGAAACGCTGAATGTTGGGTTCAAGTGTGAAACTATTTTTACTTATTTACTACCATGTATATTCTAATTAACGCCGAAATTTTACCTGAACTATGCAAAGACAAACGGTCGCCGACGGCGTGATGGGCATCTGTCAATCGCCGAAAACGAAGCGGACGAGGAACTCGTGGCCGCGCGGACCAAGGGAGGCCGCCGCACCTCCCACGCTCGTTCACTCGAATGTAGGGGTGAGAGCGAAATGATCATTCTGATCTGACTGCCGTCGAACGCCTCTAAAGGGCATTAACGCGCACCGCGTGACGCCACACCGCCGCCGCGCCACTGCAGTTTCGCCCGAATGCATCGCCGCAACGCCACTGACCGCTCCGGCGTCGCTCGGGCCAGGACGAACTGCGAGCAGCGGCTGCAAACATTACGCTTGGCGGGCAATAACTGAGCGCCCGAACTCTAGCCCAGGACTCACGACGTGCAGAGGCGCAGCCACTGCTGCCGCGGGCCACGCCGCCGACGCCCGGATCGTTGCTAACACCCTGGACGCCATCCGCAGTTCTGTCCGCCTGCGAAAGGGTGAGGAGGAGGCAACATAGCCGACGATCCGCAGTGGGAAGCCATGGATGCGCTGTCGCCTGACCTAACCGACCAGTCGACCAGGGGAAAGGACAGCCGCTTGCGTCACTGATGTCTTGGACGCCGAGGAGAGTGCCGTCCTGCCTGAAGGGCGACGTAAGATGAGCCGTACGTAAGATAAGTTAGGTTAAGTTAGCTTTAAGAGAAATACCTGTTTGTAACGAGTCACCTTGGTCTTAGAATGGATGGAAAAGACAGTCAAGTGAGTTTCAATGCATTTGAGCACGAGAAACAGCCCTCTCATGTATGTATCCTATTGTAACGAATATTGCATCACCTGCCGGAATTCGTTGCGCGCGGATTGCGTCATCTTCTCCTTCCCCCCGAACTAGACGGTTCCGGACTATTCGCGTGCCGCGGGGAAACGCCGAGAATGTGCCGGGTGCCTGGAGACAAGCGCCGGGCAGGTATAAATGCGCCGCTGCCGGCGGCCGCGAGTCAGTGAGTAGTGAGAAGTAGCAATCAGGGAATAAGCAGACAGTCCGTCAGTGTGTCCGAAGTGGAAGATGTGTTGAAAAGTGTGCATTGCGGTGAACAGTGGTGCAGTGAGTGAACAGCAGTCAGCAGTCTGGAGTCTGCAGTGGAAGCTGAGCTGTGAAGTGGGCATCGCGGTAAACAGCAGTGCAGTGGACCCTGGTGTGCGCAGTGAAGTGTGGTCTGCGCAGGGAATTGGGTCAAGTGCAGTGGACCGTGGACAGAGCATCGGACTGGCTGATACTGTAGAAGAAGAGAACAGTGTAAATAAATAGTGTGTAAGAAGTGAACTGTATAAATAAATAATCAAGAGAACGGAGTCGTGTGTAAAGAAAATAATTAAGAGTAATGTATCTGTGAATAGACCAAGTAGTTTTTAGTGTCAGTAGATTTTAGTGTATAAATAGTTCACGAATAAACGTTTTTGTATAAATAATACCAGTGAGTTTTAATTTACCACGAGAAACGTTAAACTATCATAATCTACAGACTGTGCAGCCGGGGGGATACGCTGGATCAGGCAAACATGTAATCAGGTAAGTCGGGTCAGCAATGGCGTAGTTCCAAATAAGTGAGATTTCTCCATGTTATATTGCAATATTATGAAATATATTATTGGTAGTAATTGTAAATATTGTAAATAATCAAATCCGAAACAAATTGAAGTAGTGATGATATTATCAAAAGAAAATAATCTAGCTTGTTCCGTGCGGACATTTCTTACTTTGAAAATCATGGTTTAAAATGTGGAAAATATTTTGATTCTAAATTTTCTAAAAAATTTCAAGAGAGAACCTGAATTGTATATATTAAAGCATTGTAGGTTCACCATGGGAAATCTATTAACGCGGAAATTTAATTTTATAAGAAATGTGTGCTAGTTTCTGTTTGGCACTGGGTAGACGTCACAAGAAGAGAGAAATTTTCAGTCAATTCTTTGCTCCACCTGACTCCTGCATGTGTCCCTCCTTGCTCTGCGATAAGTTCCTTCGCGTCTTCACCACTTTTTTCGTCACATGTCCACCACATGTTCTCTCATATGTTTGCAATATGTTCTATCGCATGTCCACCAATTGTTCCCTTGGATCTTCTCCAGATTTGTCCGGGACGTCCCCTCGCATGTTCCTTTGCACGTTCGCCATACGGCGCTGACTTTTACCTCGTTAGGTTGAATGGTATTAGGTCTAATGACAGCATTTTTTAGTGTAATAGTAGAAAGTCCAAGAAAACGCGTTTAAGAAACTGTCGAATTATTAAAAATGTACAATAAAATGTGGTTCAATTCGTAAACATTTCTAACAAACTATTGCTCAACATACGAATCTGTTTTAGTTCAACAGAAATTCGTAACACAATGTCGTCACTATTACCATTCTGCGAGAATATTATGTATAAAATGAAACCACAATATGCACTGATATGCTGTAATTCACACAGTAAATAAGGTATATGAGAAATCATCTCAACATTATTTCCCCAGCATTACATGACTATCTTTGTATTACATTCATTAATCCGTATACACGTACGTATACGAGAAAGTAAAAGGGGTTGAAGTAGTGAATCACGAAGTGACTAAAACGACAAAATTCAACATCATTCTCTTCCCCCAAAAAAATCGTCACTATGTTTATTTCCGAAACTTTTTCTAACGAAATTCTGTGAATAGTCAGTAAACTAAAAATATATATACAACTGGTTTAGATGTATTTCCGGATTGTTCATTAGAAACTTGTTTACCTGCCTTTATACACCCATTAACTCATATTTTCAATGCTTCTTTACGCACTGGAATATTTCCAGATATTCTGAAAACAGCAGAAATTAAGTCTTTTTAAAAAAGGGAATACAAATGAAATTCAAAATTAGCGGCCAATTTCTCCTTTGTCAGGTTTCTCAAAAATATTGGAGGTGAATGGAAACTTTTCTCAGAAAAAACCAAGCGTTTTCAGTCTTATAACACGGTTTTAGACAATCAAATTCTACAGAAACTGCCATGTTTTCTTTTCATAAAGATGTTGTGCTTCATCAATGGACCAAAATGAAGCACTCATTGGAATATTTTTTAGATCTTCCGAAAGCTTTTGACGTTATTGACATCTTGCCATCAAAATTACCTTCATATGGAATTCGTGGTATTGCCCTAGATTGGATAACCTCGTACCTTAAACATCGACCTGAAAGAGTAGAAATACCATACTGGCACGAAAGGATATTATTTACTTATCTTTCCAATTCTTGACCAATTGAATATGGGGTCCCGCGAGGTTCGATTTTAGGTCTTATACGCTATCTGTAGCACGTAGCTGGAGCTCGTAGTTCGTAGCGTATCGTTCGACGTACAAATACGTAATGTTCTATTTCGCACGTATCTACTAATGGAAAATAAAAATGATTTGATAAAATTATTGACTTAAGCCAGGATACGAATTAAACTCTTTTATTGTTAAAATATAATCATTTACAATACATAATTCATGTTTTTAATTTTTTAAATATATATGAACTGAAAATTTACTGCCATTGGGGTGGCGGTTAGAGTACTGAGGTAAGAGAGGGCAAAACCTCCTGTAAGTATATTAGGTTGGCTTGGATTTAGGCGTAAAATGTACATGCAAAACGTGTTTACATTGGAGTGAAAATAATAATGTTAAAGAAGAAAAATTATTTAAGAAATAGTATTCGTTTTTTAAAAATAATGTACGATTAGAATCGGTCACAAAAAAAATGGACTGAAATACAGCATCGCAAATATTGATTTGTCGCGGCCCTCATTCCCGTCTATGAATTAGCACATTTTTCTGCACATGGTGAATACAACCGATTTTATTTTGAAGGTGCCTAATAGCTCAATATATGAATTGCGCATATTTTTAGTACGTCACTTCTTGACATTTTTGTTGTAACATTGACATTCTAATGCTGTGACAATAGACTCAGAACTACTGAAAAAGATACATTTTCAATTGCAAATATAACTAAGTCGAAAATTAATATCCGATAAAAACGAGTTAAAATTACAATATGTAATTAAAGTAGATGTAAATCATCGAGAAAATGTTAAATAGTAGTAAGCTAAGTAGAGGGTGCTGAAAGCTTTAAAAAAATCTGAGTTGTTTATTTGATACATATTATTTTATTATTATTGGCGTACAGGCCATTATTGACCACGCTACACGATTAACGCGTGTAATTCTTCCAGGATCAGCTTTTCAGCTGTATGCTTGGACTACAACAAGGTTGTTACGCCTTGAAGTGTGAATATATATATATATATATATATATATATATATATATATATATAGCATGGTATAGAAATACATATATATATATATATATATATATATATATAATTAGTTGTATTATTGTTATTTCTATTCTGATATGTGTGATAAATACATTTTATTATTTGTACATCAGTATTTTCATAATTTTCATTCAATAAAAACCTCTTTATAATAAATTGTTGCCAGCATTTTGCAAGTGTGTTGTTATATTACCCTTTTTGACATCGACGGTGTGGAGGATAATAATGAATGCATGGTGTTATAGAAATTCTTTTGCTTTCCATTTGTTTTTGAATATAAACCAGTGGCTTGTGAAATTTACTGCATCACTTTTGTCGACAAACATTGGATAAATGGTTTAATTTCCATGTTCTACAAAGAAATAAGCATCAACGTTTCCCTCAGTGCAGGTTGTTTACGAACACCGCTCTGAATTTCATTCATGGAAGCTGGTTTTAATCTGATGTGAGCTTAATTTTCGATACATTGAATCGAAAATGCAAAAAGTCGAATGCCCTTGGGCCTAATATTCCAATATCACTTTTAATCAGAGTGCATCCTCTAATTTTGAAATTGAAAAAAGGGTACGGACAGACAGGATGATAGACATACATTCGCGCATACGAGCATCGTAATTGCATAACCCTACATTTCCAAATTACAAACTGTGTGGTTAGAGGTTAGTGCAATCGCTAACTCGGGCCTTCGGAATTGAGAGGCAAGTGAGCTGAGCCCGAGTTTGAGCGCGCATATCGTCCAGGGCTGATTAGATTTCCAGCAGGAATCTTCCCCTCTGCAGCGAGATTGCACTGCTGTAGTATCCATCAAGCCGCCAACAACTCTTGGAGGGGAACAGGGCCCACCCTCGGCCTGCCTCTCCTTCTGGTCTTACACAATGCAGCCGCGCACCCCCTCCCACCCCCGCCCGGCCCCGCCCGGCCCCGCCGCACCGCGCAGACAGTGAGGCATGCCGGCCGTCGTAATGGTGCTCAATCAGAAGATGGCCTGCTCTTTCACTGCGGAATGACTAGTTGCTTGGCTTCGTCGCCAGAAGTAATGTGCTTTAGTGATGGGGTGATGTATTGTTTCCGGAGATGATGAAATAGGGTGAGTGACGGAATCCTGCTCTCCACTCTCCAGAGCTATGTAAACACTCGGAAGGCACGTCTTATTGTTGTATTTCGTGAAAATACAAAATGCCCTCTACAAGCCGTACAGATTCATTACACATCTTTTGGAGTGTTCGTATCTTAATAAATACATAAAAGGATTCCCTTCTGACCTCTTGTAGCAATTGTCAGATAATTATAATTAATAAATTAGTAAATGTTTTCTTAGAGTATCCTGAGTGATCACGGGATTTTCGGATACTATAAGTATATTAAAATATTGTGATAGTAGAATCAAGTACTTCAATGATTACTGTAGAATGCATTGTAGAACATTCAGAACATACAAAAATGTATTTTCATGCTCGCCACCATTGTTCATGCGATAATTTCCAAACACCACCGAGCCATACTAATAGTATTTGCCTGATAAAGAGGATACATGAATACGACATTTCAGCAATAAAATCTACATTTACTGTCAACAACTATGATCCAGATGGCTCATGCTCAGAAGACATTACATTTTTAAATACAGTTATGTTAAAAATTTTGAAAATTATAAAAATGAAATCAACTTTTAAAATCTTAACAATAGTTTCAATATTTTAAGTGAAGATGTCGCATTCAAATACCAAAAAAATGATATGAATTTAAAAATTCTGTACCACCATAATGTAAAATACTTATGAAAATTTTATGTCGAGAATTGCATGTAATATATTATGCATTTGTAACAATCGTATACATATCTTGCATCGAAGTCATCTTATTTTACAAAAACAAAATATTCAGTGCGTAGTATTTGAACTTGAAAGAGTCAAGAAAATCACTTTACAGGAAACACTAAGAAACATGATGGTAATATTTACATTAATATAATGTATATGCCTTCACCTCACAAATTTGCAATATATGGAGATATACAGTAGCAGTATAAGATAACATTGAGTTACTGTCCGTACAATTAGCTTCTGCAATGTAATACATTGTTCTCAAATGCGTTACCTGAGAATATTAACAATATTCCATGCGAGACTGAATATTTGCAAATATACGTTGGGAGCTTTATGTTCTCTAATCGGACATACGAATAACCTGAAGCATAACAACATGTAATTAATTTTGCGTTGAGTTCCATTAAATGTGTTGTAAATTGCGTTGTGTTCCACGTCAAATCTGATCGACTTGAAGGGCTCCAAAATTTTATATTTTAACCTCAACTAATCGTTTTTTTCATTATTATTATTTAGGGTATTTAAAACTTCATTTGGGAAGAATGATAATTCGTTGACACGAGTTTTCTGGTAGAGAGTTCTGGTTCTTCATTCGTTTGGTAATAATTTATTATGAGTGAACCAATTATAATTTTTCAGATCATATTTTTACTTTTTTGTTCAAAAAATTAATGTTATCAACGAAGAAAAATATTATTCCATTTATGACATTTATGAGGAGAATATATTATTTTAAAAAGAAGTAGAAGAAAATTCTAGTTAAATATTTTGGATTTACTGCCCTTGGATTTCGCTCTTCATAGTACAGGTGAACAAGCTACTTTCTATATGACAAAGAAAAGATTTATACATCTTGTTGCCGAGGGCTACGTTACTAAGAAAATTTAGATACGTGGAACAAAAATCAATGTAAGTGCAAACAAATCAATGCTTAAAACGAAACTAAAGAACTTTCCTCTGAGAAAAAACATATTGTACACATTAAGATATACCTACAAAGTAGTACTAAATATGAGTATACATTAAATGTCAAAATTTACATAATGTGTAATTTCAAAAAACCCATTTTTCAATCTGCAAACATTTTATAGAAAAAAACATATAAGTGCAACGCTGTTTCATTCCTTAAAAAAATGAAATCAAAACGATTTATTTTACAGTAGGACTAATCATATTCCAAAGGAAATATTTACTGAGAAAAAATACAATCAGTGTAAATAAGTGAATTATTTCCAAGTACTTCACGTATCTTAATCACTTCAAAAAATAGCGTCTTTATTAATAGTTGGAAAAAAAATTGATTTTTGGGGGTACATTACATGAAGACTCAACAATATTCTAAACATTGGCATAGATCTCACTTTTGTGGAATTTTTCGAGTTTTCAAAAATTGCAAAAGTTCAAAATGTTTTCGGCGTTTTCAAACAACTACAATATCGAAAGGGATTTTCCTTAATTAAATCTCCTTTTCAAGGACATGTTTGAAAATTAAATCATGTATAATTTTTGGGAAAGATGAATCATTTCTTCATAATTTGCGTAAAGTGGGCAATTTTCTTTAACAATTATCTTGTCAAAAATGATTCCATTTTTAATTTTTTTCGATTAGTGCAAAGTATATGTTGTTACCTGTAACGCAGGTCCATTTCCATCAACTCTCTATTTTTGAAAGTGCAAGATCACATTGAAAGCTACAACACTGACAATAGAGAATTTTTTCCATAAAAAATCTGTTCAAAATATTTAGACCATAGTTAAGATCACAATTTACTGAAGACATGAGCAGATTATCTTTAAACTGGGACGATCTCTACTGGTAATTTATTGTCAGATACATATAAATTCCTTAGACTGTAACCACATACTCTGGAAAAAGTAATTTTCGTAGATTTTATAAAGCAGCCGCGTTGTTCCATCCACCACAAAAATTCCCCAAGATATTCATCTGCAAGGGGCTGGTGCAATTCTCGTGGAGCCAAGAAAGAAGAAAATCCGCGAGGGGCGGATATATGGAGGTAGAGATTTCATCGACGATCGGAAATGAACCTGGATCGGATTTGGCGTCGGTTGCGTCTGAAACGTGTGTTCCTTTAGAAGTCAGACTTTTCTTATTAGGGAAGCAAAAGGAAGCAGCGCAGACGCGATGGGAGCGGCTGCGTCACACGCGCAATCTGTCCGTCTTCCGGCTCCCCAACGGGAGAACAGAAACAGCTTCCGCGCTACCTCCCTCGTCCGCTTTCCCTCCGTCTCTCTCTGCCCCTGCCGTGCCTCCCGCGTCCTCCCCTTCGCGTCACTTCCCGCCAGCCCCGCCCCCTTTACTAAATAGTAAATTAAGGCTAATATAATTGAAAGTACATTTTTTAATTCAAATCATAATTACCATAACTTATATATTTTCGATTATCAAGAGACGACTTTAGTCTTATCTTTGCCTTCTATAGAATTGCGTAGTTCTTATATTATTTTATTATTATTATTATTATATTAATTATATTATTTTTATTATTATTATTTTTTGTTATCTTACATTATCAGTAATCTACTGGTGTTCTTGGTTATCACCACCATAGCATGATTGAGCTCAGGGTGTGTGGTTGTGTCAGTCACACAATGAGACCAGGGTTGTGGTTTGCTTTAACTGGAAGTTCAGATGGCTTTTGGACAATGACGTGCAAGTAGTTAAAATTACGATCTCGTTTGCATATTAATACATTCCTATGGATCGCAAGTGGACAGCCCCAGTTTCCGGAGTGTCATTTTCGGGATCACTCTCTGTAGCTGCATAATTATTATAGCACAGTCGTACTTTTATGAAAGTTCATCTGAGTTGCGACTTCATGGGCGAAGATTCAGTATACTCTGGATCTTTCCTTGATATTTCCCATAGTTGGTGGTATTGGGTATTGATTTATATCGATAAGGAAAAACGTGCTAGATCGGTTCTATTCAATGTAGCGTTATATCGGTCTTTCTTTTTTTCTTGTCTG
>BOPP01000043.1:2056960-2070062 GCA_017312745.1 Gryllus bimaculatus
CCTCGCCCCGCTGCCCCGTTCGTCGCGTTCCGTCCTACCCGCGCAGTAGCCCCGCCATCAGCGCCCCTTGCCAATAACCGGACTGCGATCCCAATACGTGAAATTGGCAATCTTCACAGTTGTCGCTCAGAACCTAGATGAATTGAGCGACGGGACAGAACTATTGCTAACCACGTAGAACCATCCCGCCATTTAGGGAAAGCGATAAATGACACTACTGCTCAGAAAATATCAGTCCGGGGGAGGGCGACTCCGGCGGGATCGAGCGATGGCTTGGGGGGGGGCCCGGAGTTTTTTTGGGGGCCGTGGAAGTGAGGAGTGGGACGTGGGGGGAAGCGCTTGGGAGGTGAGACGGGGCGGGGCACGGATGGCGTGACCCTTGGCGCTTTGGGCCGGGGTGAGGGGTGCGAGGAGTGGGTGCGTGCCCGGGCGGGAAAGGCAGAGCGTTGTTTGCTGGAGACGTTGAGGGCGTGGGCGTTGGGCGTGGCGCATGTGTTGTGTCGAAGCGAAGGAGTGTGGGTGGGAGGGGCGGTGGGAGCGCGAAGGGGACGGTAGGGCGGCAGCCCTTTCCACCTCGGAACCTGTTAACCAGTCCGTTTTAGCGCCTCCCTTGATCCTTCCAACGGGGGCTGGAGAAGCTTTCAGGAAACATTTAGATTTTTCATTACTATAAGAGTCGAACGAAGCACCCATCCAGCACGAAATGTTCATTTTAAGGACGCGTCGCTTAAGTCAGAATGGACGTTTCCAGCGGCTACGCTGCCTCACGCTATTTGATTTCTTTCGGGGCGCTGGAAAGGCGAGTTTTGTCTTAGGCTTCGCTTCTCGTTCATACTTGTTATGTGAAAGATTTACGATTTCGATCTCCGAAGAGACGTACTACAAAAAATTTGGATGCTACTAAAATTTATTTTCTTTAGTTCATTTCAATTCTGTCTAAAAAAATTTGATTAAGCCAATTGCCTTCCATGAAAGTAATGTTTTATTCCTTTTAAATTAATTTGAAAACTTTCCTTCATTGATGAAAAAAAATGAAAAACTTAATACAGCAGATGGGCTGATAGTGTCAAGAGTATTCATTATTTCCTTATCATATATATTTATAAGTAATATAATATGTTAACACATTCGATGCTATAGTAAATTAAGGCTAAATATATAATTTTGAAAAATACATTTTTTAATTAATCATAAATACAAACTTATTATTTACATTATCGAAAGACGACCTTTAGTCTTAATTTTGCTTCGATAGATTGCTGTAGGTTGCATTATATTATTTTATTATTATTATTATTATTATTATTATTTATTTTTTATTAATTTATTGATTATTATTTTTATATTTGTTATTTACATTATCAGTGATTATGGTTCTTGGTCTATCACCACATAGCATGATGAGTCAGGTGTGTGGTTGTGTCAATACACAATGATGACCAGGGTTGTGGTTTGCTTTACTGAAGTTCAGATGGCTTTTGAAATGACGTGCAAGTATTAAATTACGACGTTTGCATATTACATACATTCCTGGCGATCCAAGTGGACCAGACCCCAGTTTCCGGAAGTGTCATTTTCGGGATCAGCCTCCTGTAGCTGCATAATTATTATAGCACAGTCGTATTTTTGAAAGTTCACGCTGAGTTGCGACTCGTCATGGGCGAAGATCAGTATTACTCTGGATCTTCTCTTGGATATTTCCATATGTTGGTGGTATTGGGTATTGATTATATCGATAAGGAAAACCGTTGCTAGACTGGTTCTATTCAATGTAGCGTTATATCGGTCTTCTTTTTTTCTTGTCTGTCTTCTGCTGCTTCTTCTTCTCTTCTCTTATTATTAGATTATTCGATTATTATTATTATTATTAAATTAACGGGATGTGGTATTTTGTAGTGTAGCAAACAAAACACATTACGAAGGGAAAATGGTTTTGGGCATCGGGAATGCAATTTTTGAAATTAGTATGTCAATTCATATATGACTTGGATGTTTAAGAAATGCGTTATATCATTTTAGCGAAAGCGGCAAATATATTGATACCTCCTGCTCTAAATACGTTTCTGACCTTTTAAGATATATTTATGAGTATTGGTTAATATTATTTACAATCTGTGTACTTAATTCACACCATGACTATAAATAGAAAAAAATTCCGATTTTTGAAAGACGATTTAGTTTTGACAGATGTTCAGGAATTCTGAATGTTTTGCCGTTTTCGAAGAGAATGATTTTTGATTATCCCTGGTAGTAGCAATGTTTTTAATGTATATGGTTACTCTTGTTATTTGGCAGAATTAAGTACAGACTTTTTTTGTCAAAAAACTTCTTTTTATTGTAAGTACATGGCGGTGCGGTGATATTTTTATTTGGTTATACTCGAGCAGTGGACCTTGTCCTTTTATGAAAAACAAGTTAGTGTTTCTTGTTCGAGACATTCTGCTGTTGCTCATCAGCCACTCGTTATGTTCGAACTTATATTCGATACATTTTTATTTTCCAATTTGTATGCGATTTAATAAGAGGATCCCATACCTTCATATGTATCTTTGTTTTATTTCTTGAAACAATGTAACTTCAGTCATTTCATAAAATGCCTTGCCATATATTTTTGCAAAGAATGCGTCTAATCTCCATTCCATACTCAAAGATAGATTTGGTTCTCTTCTTTCTATTCAGTGCGCGTACGATTTCAAATACTAATTTAATATATTTTGTGTAGAGGCCTTCTAAAATTGCTTGTATAACGGAATAATGTAAACTCTATTATCAACATCCCGACTTTTGTCAAGCAAAATGTGTAACGCTGTGATATTAGGGGAGAGCAAAGCATATTACACTCGTAGATGACCTAATGTAATTTCACCGGCCGCAGTTTCCGCCGTCAAGGACACGTGGCCAGGTGATGATCGTATGCATTAAATTCAATTAGTACTGTACAATGTCAATATGCCGGATGAACTTCGACTTGTTTTGCGCACGAATCGACTGTTTATTACCACTATGCTTATTGCGGTAACTTAGTAAAATAAAGATTGTCACCAGTGGCGGCAATAATTTTGTGAGTTTTCGAAACAGAAAGACTTACTCATCAAGAATATCCACGTAACTTCTGCCGTTTTATGTGTAAGAGTCAAAATCGCATTTGAGGCGGTCTTGAATATTCGCAAAGAAGATTGGCGTGCATACGCCCGTCGTCTGTGATCTACGTGGAGCATAAACGTATCTGACAATTTTTTCTCCAAAAGATCATATTCGCCTATCGATCTATCTCTCTCCTTCTTCTTCTTCTTCTTCTTCTTATTATTATTATTATTATTATTATTATTATTATTATTATTAAATTAACGGATCGTGGTATTTTGTGTGTGCAAACAAACAACATTACGAGGGAAATGTTTTTGGGCATCGGAATGACAATTTTGAAATTAGTATCACTTCATATTACTTGATGTTTAAGTGCCTGTTCATAATCATATTTAGGAAAAGCGCAAATATATTGATACCTCCTGCTCTCACATACGATTTCTGACCTTTTAAGATATATTTATGACTATTGTTAATATTATTACAATCTGTGTTACTTATTTCACACATGCTCATTAATAGAAAAAATTCCGATCTTTTGAGAGACGATTATGGTTTTGACAGATGTTCAGGAATTCTGGAATGTTTTGCGTTATTGAAGAGAAATATTTTTGATATCCTTGGTAGTAGCAATGTTTTTATGTATATGTACTACACTATGTTATTGCAGAATTAATAAAGACTTTTTTTGTCAAAAATACTCTTTTTATTGTAGTACTGCGCGTGAGTATTTTATTGGTTATACTCGAGCAGTGACCTTGCTCCTTTTATGAAAAACAATTTAAGTGTTTTTGTTCAGCATTTGTGTTGCATCAGCCACTCGTTATTAACTTTATTCGAACATTTTATTTCCCAATTGTATGCGATTTAAAAGAGACACATACTTCATATGTAATTTTGTTATTTTCTGAACAATGTAATTCAGTCATAAAATGCCTGCCATATTTTTGCAAAGAATGCGTCTAATCTCCATCCATACTCAAAGATAGATTTCGTCTCTTCTTTCTATTCAGTGCCGCTACGATTTGAAATACCAATTTTAATTAATTTTGTTCGTAGAGGCCTCATAAATGCTTGTATAACGGAATAATGTAAATCTATTATACAACATCCCGAACTTTGTCAAGCAAATTGTAACGTGTGATATTAGGGAGAGCAAAGCATATTACACTCGTAGATGACCTAATGTAATTTCACGGCCGCAGTTTCCGCGTTCAGCTACGTGCCAGTGCATATGATGCATTAAATTCAATATACTGTAAACTGATATCGCACAAAGGATTGAACTTTTGATTGTTCTGCGCACACATCGACTTTTATTACACTATCGCCTTATTGCGTAACTAGTAAAAATAAAGTATTGTCACCGTGCGGCAAAATTTGTGAGTTTTCAAAAGAAAGACTCTCATCAAAAATATCACGTAACTTCCTCCGTTTTATCGTGTAGTCAAAATCCGCAATTTGAGGGTCCTTGATATCGCAAAAGGATTGGCGGCATAGCCGCCCGTCCGTCTGTGATCTACGATGGAGCGTAAACCGTATCTGACAATTTTCTCCAAAAGTCATATTCGCCTATCGATCTGAACGACCTTGAGGTCCCGTGAGTTTGAAACGGATATTTCGAGTTTTTTGGATACTTTATATGAAGCCTTAAAAATGTTCAAAATTTTCTCAAAAAATGGTTACAAATTGATTGATCTATGCCATCGGATAGCAAAAAGAACGATTAAAAATGGCGCAGGCGTCATTTTCGTTGAAATCTCTGAAAGTTTTAGTATTGCAAAGTTGAACATTTTTCAGCGTTTTCTTGCAACTACAATACGGAAGATAGAGGTTATTTTTTTAATTTCTCAATGATATCTGTTGTTCAAAGAAATATTTTGAATTAAGTATACTTACAGTACGAAAATATCAGAAGATTCTGCGTAGGGTTGCTTGAAAATTGACAATTTTTAATCAATCAAAACCGGATGAATATTTTTTGTTGACATTTTTTCATTGCAAAATCTATTGCAACACGATCTATGATAAAGATTTTTAAAGAAAATCTGTCCTAAAAATAGTTATTTAAATTAGCCGAAGTACACGTTTTCGAAGAACTAGTAGTTTTTATGTAAATTCTAGTGGAAGTTAAAAGGCAATTTATGAAAAATTCCAAATTTCTTCTTTCAATTTTTCCTCGTATAGAGTAAACGGGCAACGTGAACAAACGTGGTGGAAACAGGGCAATGTCATAAGCATAACCATAAAAATATGGAGACGGAATATACGTCCTAAGACCTCCGAAAAGGAGGCGCTGCCTGGGGATCGTGAGGAGCCACCGCTGGAGGAGACAGCATGCGATTCGGGTGTGATCAGGAGCTGAACAGGCGGGCCCTGATCGGGCATAACCCCGAATATCTCACAGACAGAGACAACAGCGCTCTTTATCTCCACTCACAGCTGCACCTGTAAGTGCTTCACAGAGAAACAAACTGTTGTTTCTAGAGACCACTGCGGCAGGAAGTCCACCCACTAGGATGAAACGGACTACAAAAGTAAAATACCTTCATCATGTACGAATACTACGCCAGTAGCAAAATGGAGACTGACGCAATGGCACAAATTACAAAATTTCCTTCCCTAAATCTGAAATTAGTGAGCAAAAATAGCGGACCAGCGTCGAGCAGTTGTTCGGAAGAATTTATATTTTGTGACTTTTTCAAAATTATTAAAGATACTTTTTTACATACGATTGGAAACCTTTCTAAGTGAACATGACGTGTTTTCAGATTGTCAATATGGATTTTGAAAATCAAAATCTACGTAATCAATCATATTATTTCAAAATTTTGCTTTATTATTGGATCAAAACAGCAACCGCACACCTGAAAAAATAGAGAATAAATAATAATAATAATAATAATAATAATAATAATAATAATAATAATAATAACCCATATTACCAATGCCATCTTTCTACAGTCTTGGAAAATGAAGAATGGAAGCTATACTGGGAGAGAATCTTTATTACAGAAACTACAATTTCCAACAATATGCTAGATTTAATAGCTCCAAACAAGCTCAAGAAAACCGTGAAAGCCGTGAAAACCATGATCATCGATTTTGAAGTTGTCAACATTAGCAACCTAGAATCTGCTTATGACTTGAAAATTCAGAAATATGTACCGCTGTCTCATGAGCTTATCCATCAATGGAGACTTCAGAATGTCGCCATATGATTAACACCAAAACACAGTGCATGCAACTCAAGTGTTGGAATTACCATTTTAATGCGTAGAGAAAATGCAAAACGCAGTAGTACTGGAGAGCTGCAGAATAGTGAGATAATTCCTGAGATGAGCTGCTTATTCGGGAACGATTGACTGAAATGTCTAGAGCAGCATTCGCTCGTGTCTTGTCTCAGCAAGGTCTCAGCCTAGGCCAGCTAAGTTCGGTGAATGATCCTGCATATAGTACTGAGTGGAAAATTCGGACAGTAATAATAATAATAATAATAATAATAATAATAATAATAATAATAATAATAATAATAATAATAATAATAATAATTGCCCGAACCTTGCATTAGCCAGCGAAGGAGGAGGCCTTCAGTGCTAACCCCGTAGGGTTTCGTAATGCCGACTGGCGATCGGCGGGATGCGGGGGGATGTCCCGAGGACACTGTGGATCGCATAAGCGTGTAACAGGAAATAACCCCGGGGCAAGTGGGATCTGTGAACTAGAACTTGCTTCCTGCAAAACGTCACGCAAATCCAATTAGCAAAATAGATAGTACAATAAAATTTTTGTTTGAATGAATACTTGACTTGCTCTACAAATGATCCATATGTGTTAAGAAACCGAGCTAATATCACCTGTTAATGTATTGCCAACGTCTGGCAATCTCACGTATTCCAGGGATCCAGAGCCGGCAGTAACTTGAAGCTATCGTCAGAAATGGTCACGGGATGAATTAAAAGTGAAGATGTAGTGATTTTGGTACACAAAGGAGAAAAACGGGGACTCAGAAATAGAAGTTTCGACGCGAGAAAGAACAAGTTCAAGTTTCTTCGAATTTCATTCGAATCTCGTGCACCGCTGAGGAGATTATACGAAAATTCTGAAGCCAAGAGAGTGACACAGACAGCAAATGCTGTGTGCCTGGTATTATATTTAATTTTAGGGCCAGCCAGATCACCGACGGCCAGCAGCCAGGCAGAGTAAGCAGCGATGGCCGAAAAGAATTAGGAACAGGATAGCCGCCACTCGGCGTCAAATATCAGTCTCTGCCGAGGTATCCTCTAAACCAACACACACCTTTAAAGTTCAACAAAAAATACTCCATGTTGAAGACAAATACCAAATTCAAAACGACATGGGCAAATCAAAGGCAAATGATAGCTGAGAAGTTAAAAAATTAAGCATGGGCTCAACGAATTCGAAGTTACAAACGTAGAAAGATTTCGTGCACAGAATCAATTGTTTGAAAAGAACACGAAGAGATTCTATCGCAATCTGGTTCAAAAACCAAATGATAATGCTGCCCCTCCTTCAAAAGATGACGTTCAAACATTTTCGACAGGAATCTTGGAAGAAAGATGAACCTACAACAAAGACGCAACTTGGCTCCAATCGGAAGTTGATGCTGCCGAAGGACTCGCGGGAACAGTGGAACATGTTCACGAATTCTCCGAAGAAGACTTCTTCCAATCATTTAATAATATGGGAAACCGGAATCCCTCGAGTTGATGATATCCGTATTTATTTATTAAGAATTAAGAAATTCGCAGCATTACATTCTCATCTAGAAAATGCTGTTAATCAAATTTTAGAAAACCCAAAGGAATTCCCGCAATGGTTCTCACGTGGCATCATTTATTTGTACCCAAAGAGGTAGACAGTTATTTGGGGAAGAACTACAGGCCAATCATATGACTGACAGTATTGTACAAAATTATAACTGCAGCCATGGGTAATACAATGTACAAACACCTGGAGAAGAACAACCTGTTGCCATGTGAACAGAAAAAAAATCGAAGGTTCCTATGGCTTAAATATTGTAGCGTCAGCAAATTTTATTATATTAAATAAATAATAAGATTGTTTTCTCTGCGGAAAGAAAGTAGGTCGCAAGACTGGGCTGTCACAAAGCGTTCTTTTCACCGCCCCACCGCCGCCGTCGCCTGCTGCCCCGCCCCCGCCAAATAGGGTGCCGTCCGCAGCAGACACATTTACGAAAAGCCGCCCGCCCGTCGCTCGCCCACAACACCCCTTCGGCAGGTGCCGATGCCCACCCCCTTCGGGGAGCCCCCGCGCACTTAGCCATACAATGACCGCCCGCGTCTTGGCCCGGAGACAGACCCCGCCTGCCCGCCATTCGTCACGCGCTCGTGCAAGGAATCTCCCTACAACACTTCCAGAAATCCCAGAGGTATTGTATATACCTTGCCCGTCGCTGGCTGCCGATCACGGCGCCGAAGAATTATGTTTCCGAAAACAAAGCCGCCTGAACACGTGTTCAGGCAGCTGCAAGAGATGCTTCTAGAATTAGAGAGAGAGAGAGAGATCGCCCTGGAAAATTCCAGGAACAGTGCGTCCCGATTGGGTGACAAAAAGTTGCGACGCATATAGTTTTGGCCTATGAGACATCTCCCCGTGAGCGAAGGGGCAAAGCTACGGTCCCAGAGACGTTTTCGGAAGGGGGAAACGGAGGCGAGCTCGGCCGCGAGCTCAGCAGAGAAAAAACATTATTAGGGAGAAATTGGAGGAGAAAAGGCATGGGTCTTAGATAAGACTCGTTGGAGTGAGGAACATCATTAATTTCGGCTCGTAGGGCTGAACTTTGCCACCGAGTGAGTTTTCTAACCGAACCAAAGACCCGCGCAGACTACGCGTCAATTTGCGTTTGCCGCATAGTGCCGCCTCGGAACCATTCTGATCCCGCATTACGCCCGCCCAGCGCCCATGTGTCCTTGAGCTGACTCTGAGCCCGCCCGCCTTTGACGATTTCCATGCCGCCAACTGAAAAGAACCGAATGGGGAGTCGGTGAGCTGACCATCGCCCCGCTGTCGCCGCACCACGCCGCCAGCCCTCTCCAGAGCGAAGGTGAATCACGAGACGAGGACAGCCATCCAGACGGTCGGCGGAGGCGCCGACAAACAGCAGGGATAATCCGGTATTTAACCGAAGATGAACTCTCTACCCCTGATTACGACACGGGGTTACGACACGTTCCTTCGCTGGGTATTCCGGTAAAAGTTTCAGCGTTGCCGCGCTCAGGCAGTTTTTTTAAGCATTGTAGACAAAATCCCAATGTTAGTGTTAAGATGTTTCTTCCCAGCTATTAGAACCATGAGTTCATTGCGTAAAGTTGGTAGGCAGTCTTTGTCGCTCTCTTGCGGCGAGTAACTTCCCTGGCAACTAATGTTGTCAGGAATAAATTAATTTTTGCCCAATTAATGAAATGATTTAATCGATATTTTTACAACCTCCCTTATCTTCCATCCATTATTTCTAGGAATGAACCAGTCACCCGACTGAGCCAAAAGTTACAATATTGAATGATGAATGATGAAATCGATGAAGCAAATCTTACTGCTAAATAAAGTCATCTTTAATGATTGAAGGAAACAAAAACGTAATTTAAGCACGGCTTGTTTTGACCTTTGACAGTTTACCACACAATTGGACATAGAGGAACCTGAAGATCTATTTCATCCTAGATATATTTGAGTTTTGCGAGGCTATTATGGAGTCGTGGTCTACTAGGTTACTAATACACATCAAAAAGAAAGTAAAACAAAACAAGAAGTAATCAGATTAACAGGGGAATTCTCCTCTGAGATTCGCTATCTTCTTTGCTGTTGAGCATTATTTTAATCCCACAATCTAGACAGCACATTGACTTTGTTTACAAGATCTATGGATGAAAGATTAGTATCACGTTTCATGTACATGAATGATCTTAAGATGTTTGCTAAGAATGAAGTCATTCTGTCCGAAATGCAGTCATCGATGATTTTAGCAATGACATCTGAATGAAGTTTGATGTTGAAAAAGTGTACAAAAATCAACTTAAAGAGAAGATCTCTGCCAACCACAGAGGACATTGACGTTGGTAAGCACACTGTGGTTAAAGATCTTGAGTCAGGTAAACGTTACAAATATCTCGGTACTTATTAGTGTGAGAACGACACAATGAAAGACAAAAATCGCAGGGAATTTTAAGACGAATGAGACTTGTCCTACAGTCCACATTGAACTTCAGAAACGAAATATCTGCAATAGGTAGTTTGGCGGTGTCTGTAACCGAATATATTGGACTAGTGGACTTGACTGAGCAGGAAATTCGAATCAACGAGCGAAAAAACAGAAAACTGCTTACAATACATCATGTTGCCCACGTTCGAGGTGAAGAACATAGATAGTTTATCACGTAAAGAAGGAGGAAGAGACTTCAGACCAATTAAAACCTCCTGGCACAATGAAATAGTCTGTATGAAAAAGGATGTAGTCAGCCATCAAGATGGCCAAATGCTGAGGCAGGTCATGAAATCTGACCGAAGAATGGGAAACAGGCATTGTAAGTGTAAACAGGCAAGAAGCACTTTGAGCACGACTATGTAAGACACATAGAATAACAAAGACACTGAATGTGTGAAGGTACTTAATATGGAATATGAAACAAAAAATGTTAAAGAAACCGTGAAGAGACAAACCACCCCTTGGACAATATGTAAAAAGAATGGGTAAGGTGAAGATCAATAAAAGATAAAACACTTATGTGGTTTAAAAGGGAAAGAATAAATACAGAATCGGAAGCACTAGCTCCCTAAGTTCAAGCGTTCAAAACACGATATTGTGATAAAACAGTTGACAAAATTGCTCATTCCGCATTTGCCAGGAACGAGTAGAAACCATTGATCCAATCGTCTCAGCTCGTTAGGAAGGACATTTGAAAAGACACGACAAGGTGTGTTCTTACCTCCACTCGCACATCTGTGCCGGCTTCGAAGATCGAAACATATGCGCCAAACGGTACGAACACACCACCACCGATGACATCTCTTGGACTGTGAACAATATTGTTCGACCAAAAAATTCAATTTGATCGCACGATAGGGACAAACTAGATATTATCCGGCATTTGGAGAAATATTCGTGTCTATCTGTAAATATTTGATGTGCAATGCAATCAAAACACCGTAACCAAGGAGACAGAGAAACTTAAATACAATAGTATGGAAATCGAGATCAGCCCAATGTGGAACGTAAAACCACAGACTGTTCCGATAGTTATCAGAGCTCTGGAATTTATTCCGTAAAATGTGGTTCGCATAACGTGGCTAAACTCTGAGGTGATTCAAAAGACTGGAAAGTGCAAGAAATTGCTTTTTTTGGAAGAGCCCACGTTTTGCGAAAAGTATTGTAGAGGCACCGATTGTTCCTAGATCTGCCACTTAGGAAGCTTGATGCATCCTAGAGTAGACTTTATAATCGACCGACTCATGATATCTTTATTCGTGAATGTGGTGATAATAATACTAATAATAATAATAATAATAATAATAATAATAATAATAATAACAATAAATTCTGAGTGTGAGTGGTGTGACATCACAATTTAAAACATCATATACCATTTGTCGAATAGGTAGATGACGTAACGTCTCTAAATTTTTATTAATTTATTTTGGCCTTGAATGAGGGTGAGATAAGATTTAGTGATCCTTGTACAATTATGCGCGTGTAAATGCCAGCAAGAAGTACAACTTCAGGAATGCTGAATAAACTGATGTCAACAGAAGCTCCGAAATGTTGAGGGGATGAAGGCTTCGGCAGGGGATGAAGGTGCACTTGTGCAGGGCAGCTTCCTCGCCTCCCTCTCTCTTTGTCACTAATCAAGATAGCTCGCGAGGGAAGTCCTAGTTCCTCTTTTCTTTTCCTCCTTCCTGCCGTTGGCAAAGGGCGCGCCGATTAACTTGATCCCGGTTAATTGGTGATTCCTTGAAGATGCGAGGACCTTATCGCTGCGTTGCAACATTTGACGTCGCCGTAAGTACAAGAAGCTTGATGTCACTATTAAACCAAATACCTCTATTATCACTATGTGTTTACAATTAGACAGTCTGTTGTTTTCCTTTTGTTTGACAAATTAATAACGAGTAAATATGACGTAAGGCGTATTCCTTTCTATCTTTAGGTACGTATTTTTATGTATGTTCGTTGTATTTTTGCTCAGAATTAGAGCACATCGGAATCATATTGTTGTCATGAACAAGCATAAGCTCTTTAATCAAGTACGAGTATGATATGGCCTGTGATACAGTAAATCCACAATAACACTGTACTAATACTGTTTGAGAAATTATTGAAAATCGGGACGAAAATTATTTCTGCAAAACGATTTATTGCTTTACATTAAGAGGTTCAGTAAGCAGAAAAAAGATAAATAAGTTCTACATTTCTTTTATTTCGCTTATATTAAAAATAAATGAAGGTATGTGGTTCTCGTTTAAGTAAGCTCTTAGTATTCAAAACTTTTTTCTTGTATACATCGAAAATAGCCACAAATGTTGTTGATGTTAAAACTTCTTTAAAATTGGTATTTTAGAAGCTCATGGGAAAGTTAATGAAAAAATGTTTTCGTTTCCGAAAATACTTTACTGCTAGTGGCTTGAAGCTACAAAAAAGCTGAGGAACAAAACCGCTATTTGCGAATCTATTAGGTGTGAATAATAGGATATATATCGCGGCCTGGGGGAATTTGTCGGTGGGCCGTTACTTCCCCTCTCTTAACCCTTCACAAGAAAACATTGCTTGCAAGTTCGCATTCGCTTAGTACGAGCAACGGATACCAGGCCGCGCGTTTAAGTACCTCTTGCCTTACACCGCCTGTTATCCTCGCTGCTTCCGTAGTGTTCACACATGAGACGGTGGTGTTAATGGTTCACGTATCCATAACGCCACAAAATATATATATAATATATATATATATATAATATATATATATATATATATATATATATATAT
>BOPP01000043.1:2080154-2107526 GCA_017312745.1 Gryllus bimaculatus
CAACACATGACAAACACAGGGGAAAAGGAGAAAATTTTTTTTTTTTTTGGGGTAAAAAATTTGTTCCCATTTTTCCCCCCACTTCACATAATTTTTGGGGAAAAGTTTGGAAATAGAAACCATAGGATCGCCCACGATAAAAACATGAAAGATAATAAAATATTCGTTTTTATTTTCCGCTGCGCCAAACGCAGAAAGGGGCCCCTGCGGCGCTTCCCCTTTGGCAAGATATAATTGCCAGGTTCCCGCGCAGACACTGGCGCCCGTAGGGCTAGCGGTAAAACCCTATGTGGATGTTAGGAACTGAAACATCGCAAATGGAAAATGAATACCTGCTGCGCCCTCCTCTGCGGTCCTCCCCACCGGCTTAATGCCAACTGGGGCAAGTCTCTGCGATTTTAGGCGTCGGGAGCGGAGTGGCGGGCCTGCCCACGGCAGCCGTCAACGGCTGCCGGCCCCGCCGCTCCAGGCACCCTTGCTTCTAGTTGCCTTCAATTGGGGAGTCTTCCCGAGATCGGGGACGAGCAGCGGGGTTCAACTAGAATATTCTCAACTCTTCATTTGCGGCCCGTCTTCGCTGCCTCCTCCTTCTCCAATCTGCGTTCTTCTCAGTTATTATTATTTTTATTATTATTATCTATTTTATTTATTAATTATTATTAGTATTAGTAATTAGTAATTATCTTACATTATTGTCACTAGTAATCTGACTGGTCGGTATGTCAACCACAAACAGGTATTGATGACGCAGGTTTGTGGTGGGTTGCTTTACTGGGGAAGGTTCAGATGGCTTCTGGACAATACGGCATGTAATTCAATTTACTGTCTTTTGCATATTATATAACATTCCTGGTAATTCAAGTGAAGACACACAGAGTGCCCGAGTGTCATTTTCGGAATCACTCCCGTAGCTTGGGATTTATTAATTATAGGGCCAGTCGGTCACTTTTACTGGGAAATTCCCACCTGGGAGTTTTGGCGACTTCATAAGGGAGATTGGTATACTTCTGGATCTTCTCTTGAATATTTTCCCGATATGTTGGGGTATTGGTAATTGATATGATGCGATAAGGAAAACCTGCTGTTGGTTTCTATCAATGTACGTTAATCTGGTCTATTGCCCTTGACATGTCTGTCCAGTGATATATGGAAGAGTCCCAGTAGAGTGTGGGTGGCTCACTACTTTCAAGCACAGTTCTGAGGCTCATGATTTATAATACGGCACGGGGAAGTGGCGGGAGTAAGCCCGTTCTCCCAACGCGCAATAATTGGGGTGTAACCTGCTTCGCCACTTCATCATGCCGTCTTTTTGTATTCCACCTGTGGCGCTGGCTGCTACATCCACTTGTCACGTGTTGCGATAGTATTTTCGGCTGCAGCCTCAACGAATCTTCTAACACGAGGTCGGAATGAAATGGTAGAAGATCTCTCATGAATGGGTGGTTTTTCTTGGGTTAGTTCAATTTTTTGGTTTGGGGTACCACTGGGTCTGGGGGAGTTAGGCTATGCATGAAGGGCTTCTGTCCTCCGAAAGAGGATCCCCGTGCTGGAGCCATCGCGTGCGACGCAGAGATGTAGGACTTCTTGGTTTACTCAGCTCTGTGAGGGTAACCTTCCATGCAGTGGCCTTTTGCTTTCGGCATAAGGGTTATCTCTCTTGCGTTCAATGATTGGTTGAGACAGGCGGATCAATGCTTTTCAAGTTCTAGTGGACTATAGTTATCGAACTGCGCTCACTGCTTGCTGGAAACGTCTCCGCACAATGTTTCCAGAGAAGTTATCTTTCTGGAGTGACAGGCAATGTTAAGAGGCTTGCTGTAGATATTTATGAGATCTACAATACCTCGCCGCTCTCTTGCGACGCTTGGAGAGGGTGATTATTATTATTATTTATTATTATTATTTTATTATTATTATTAGTTATATATTATTTTACGTACTTTACTTGGAAGGGTATTATTATTATTATTATTATTATTATTATTATTATTATTATTATTATTATTATTATTAATTATTACCTAGGCTGCTTACGAGAAATGAGACAAATATTTCAAATTTGTCATCTCATACACTTGAGTTAATCGGTACATGTACTTTCATTATCGATTATAGACATCTAGTTTGGTTTCTTCAAATACATGCTATTGAATACACATCTTACCTTTTGTTTATTCACAACGTGTCGGAGTTTGATTCACTCCATCTTTAGGCTCTTGTAAAACTTGTAAAGTGGAAACTATTCAACATTTAGAATCCACATTCTTCATATTGTAAAAGCTCTAGCCATACATCAGTACAATGGTCAATGGAAATTTGATATAATAGTATTGCTCGCCCGAGCAGTATTGAGATACATTCAGTTCATACGCACCAATATCATTCGTATTCACATAAACATCTAAACTACCTTGCCATTCTGTGTGATGTGAGAGCTTCAGCCCGAGTAAGCTCAAAGACCACAAAGTCCCAGGAACAACACCAACATTGGACAGTTCGCGGCCGACATCATTATATACGGGCCTAGGTATTCATACTACATTATAATAAATAAGATACAAAGGTGCCTTGAGAAAAGTGATAAATGTCCATAAAATAGAAACAATGTCAATGCCCAAAAATCTAATGCACAAATCTGTACATTCAGAATTTTTTTTTTCAGTTCTCCCCTCCAAATCAATAATTCACTAATTCCTTGGACGATACCCAATCAAAATATGAACTATCTAGGACTATATCTTGATACGAAACTATAATGGAAAGAGCATATAAATGCAAAACGCATCAAGCAAATATAAAGATCCTCGAACTAAAGCCACTCATTGATTACAAAAGTAAAATCTCCTTAAACAATACAATAGCCCTACACAAACATTTTATCCGACCTATTATGACCTATGCGCGGCGCATCTGGTTAAATGCCTACAGAATCAATTTAAACAAAATCGAAATCGTTGAAAATAAATACCTCAGAATAAGTACTTAATCCTTATGGTTTGTTTCAAATATCCAGTTGCACAAAGACTTAAATATCCCATACATAATTCAATAAATCACCAAGATCTCCAGCAAATAACATTTGAACCTCGCTCAAATCCCAGATTCCCCTACAAGAATTAAAAACAGGTTCTCAATTCAAGCTTTTGTGAACATACAGATCGAGTTGGAGAGTAAGGCACTTCCTGAGGTCTCTTACCATGAGTAGTTAGTTTTAGAATTAAGTTCGTTTTTAGGCTAATTTAAAAAGAAGAACAAAAAAATGAAAAAAAGAAAAAACGCAACGTGTTAAAGCAAGTACTTTACTATATAGGAACAATATGCATCCACTTTTTAGATTTTAGGAATCCACAATACACATTTTGTCGAAAAATCGCTGCTTTCCTCTGTGACATTACAATACCTTCTCTACATTTTTACGTCATGTGAGTAAGACACCATGAACATCGTACTGTGAATGCAGTAAAGCGTTGTTTCTGGACTGCCGTTTTGGAAGAGGGTTGTATAGTACAAGGGTGGGATAGGGATTTTGAAGCTCAAGAAAACTTGCGCAGATTATGCTATTCCCCCATACCCTACATACAGATTTTGCTATTTTTAATGAAAATGAATAAATAAAATAAATTTTAGAACAACTTTCTGACCTATCTTTTAGATTGTAATAAGAGCAACAAACTATTTTCATGCGGAGGAATCTGGGCAGTCGGTGTCTGGCGTGGTTGTTTATACAGCAAATAAAGTAACATTAACTCCACCTCCCTTCCCCGCTAGACCCGTTTTTCGTGCGCAGCCGCACCACTCGACGAAGCAACATCCAACTGGCAGATGTACTCCCCTCAGCGCCCCTTCAGCGAGCTGGAAGCTTCCGCATTGTATTATTGAAAAGAACACACAGGAGGTTTTAAAACCCTCCCCCGCTCACGCGAAGCACCGAACATACACAAGCGGACGAGCGGAAAATTCGCCTCGTATTCCAGCGGCCGCGTTCTCTCATTTACAAGAAAATTAGGCTCGATGGAACCCGATGCGAAACATTCAGAACGAAGCCCTTTTGGATTTCGTTAATGATGTAAGTTAATGAACCCCACGCTTAGCGCCGAATCTTCTGAGTCGCCTCACGCAAAGGCCGCGCCAACTTGTTGCTTGCGCGATGCGAATCAGCACCGCCGCCGTCGATGGCAGGGCAGCCTCCCTCGCCGCCTGCGAACGGAGGTAATTGCGTTAAGCCGCGGCGGAGCGGGAGGTAGAGAAGGGGTGGGCCGGACGTCCGGGGATTGAATAGTTTTTGGTGACAGAGCTGTCATTGATGGCGGCGAATTGCGTCTGCGTCTGTATCTGAGCGCGATGAAATCGGCTGCCGACCGACGCAATTATTAATTACGCTTATTAATTGGCTGAGACTCATTTCTAGTAAGCAGCCTAGGTAAGAGTGCGCAAAGAGATATCTCAATTGATGCCTGATAACTATTATAAGAGTAATGCAAAAATAGGAGAAAATACCAATAAACAAATTTATGGTATTTTGGTATATTCTTCAACTCACACTTCTACTGTTCCTACCTGTCTTTGGCTGTTCTACACAAAAATTCGATCACTTTTATTTCCTTGCTTTGCAAATATTTTTTCTGCTATCAATTCAGTATTTACGTGTTATTGAAGTCCTGACGGAATTTTGTTCTGGAAAAAGAACTTCTATAATGATTTTTGGCCTCATTTGGAGACTTTTTTGACTTTTAAATAGCTGCGTCTTATAGCTTGTAAGTCGAGACAAGATTATTACAATGATATAATATTTTTTTCGAAACTACGATATTTGCAGAGAACATCGTGATCTAATTTTTAAAATTTCATTTATTCATGTTACTTTTTAATTTAATTTGCTCTCTTCGGTTTTACTGCAAAAACTATATTTGGGGGAGTAAATTCAGAATTTTGTAATGTATTATTCAGCCCTAAGGTCATGTGATTTATTCTCAAATGTATACTTGCACATACATAAAACACATAATTACATTCTGTTGTCTCGTGTAAAACATGTTGAGTTAAATTCGGACTCATCATCACACTATCAAAGACCAAGTGTAGAATATACAGTGTATTATACAGTATATTTTTATACAAACATACATAGGAAGGCATATTGAAGGCTCTTAAAGAGTGTTTCATGGACGTCCGTTGCCTTTCAAAAAAATTTTTTTTGATCTTGAATAAATTCTATATCACATTCATGCATAAAAATGCGAAACTCCGTCCTTATAAAATTTAATATTCACTTCTTCTTCGGATAGACCTAGAATTTGTACCATAAGTTTCAGTTATGCATTAAGTGTAACAGAGGACAGTTTGAACTTCTTTTGTAAACGGCATGGAACTAATTACTTGCCGCTCTGTTCACAACTAATAAACTTTTGATCCTCAATTACGTTGTGTGTGTACTTTCCTCCCTTGGCCTCCTGTTATTCTCCCCTAACGAAGTGCTTGCGGCCATATGTTTACGTTAACTTTTTTTGGCTGTGCGTACATGCAGATGCATTGTTTATTTGAATGAAAGTAAATTATTATCTTTATTATTTTCCGGAATGTTGGAAAATCAAAAACAAAATAAAACATTTTAGCACAGTATAAATGAAGGGTTCGGGTGTACATAACAGATAACGCTCATTTCTTACGAAATTGAGTTAAGTGGATTTCTGCACTCAAATGTGCTTCTGCTACACCATTTCTATAATTATTTTTCGGAACTTATAAACAGATGGTGCATTCGTGTATTTTGATATTGCTGCAATTGAACAAGTTAATATGTTTTACACGTTGTTTGTGCTTGAACAGAACTCAGCAAATTCATAAGAATAAGTAAGTGATGATTACTCTTGTGTTGCTCCAATTATTATTTAAAACGTTCCCTAGTTATATTTCATATACGTTGATGTCATCGTCCTAAGAACTCAATATCTCTTGATTGATAGGTTTCTGCACTTAAGATAAAAATTAGAAGAGTTTCTCTGGCGAAACTTGGCCCCTTTCCGGCACACGGTTACGTAACTTTCTCTTTTTACAAAGAATTGGTAATGCGTGGAAGTAAAAATTATACCCTCTTACTGACATTTTTCATATGTTGCTACAGAACCAACGTATTGAGTTGTCAATATCCTCTACAACGGCTAGATTCCTCCCTCCATCTCAACAGAAAATAACTCAGAGAAGAAATCAGACAGAAATAAAATAAAGGACGAGAAACAAAGAACGAAAGAATTAAGGTAGAGATTACAAATAATGTTAAAATATTAATCCTGTCCGCATTATTGGTAAATTATGCAATACGTATAAATTCCATTCTAAATTCTCAGAAATCTTTGTATTCAGATTCTAAAAAACACTCTAGCTATGTTTGTAGAACATACTGTACATCAAGAATGTGTTTCAATTACTCACCGGGCGACAGAATGAAGTAATAAAAGTAGGCAAGTATGAGAAACTTCAAAAATAAATACACTTACAAACGGGCCACGGACCGTGCGCAATCTTTGCTTCGTGTTCCTTCCGAAGTCCTCACCCCCTACCTACATGCACTACTCTACCGCACATTTTGGGTGCGCAGTCGGAAGCTTCGAGCTTATCCTGGCTAGGGCGGTGCCCAGCAGCTGGGAGATACCTGAATGGGAACCCCGAATGTCTGCGTGTAAGTTGGCGCCGGATTTTGCCGTGGGAAGAACACTGCCTCTTCCCGTGATAAAAACGTGCACTACACTTGCGAGTCTAATGATCATACTAGTTGACGCGCCGGGAAACATGCAATCAATCACAACAACACAAACAATAAATCAATCCAACAGAAATGGGATGTGAGCTCACGTAGTAATATTTGTCGGCGCTATTTGTTAGCAATGCAACTTTTTTTTAATATTACTATGTCGGCCCATGATTGATTTAGATTTAGATTTATTTAGTCAAAAAAACAGTAAAAACTGTATGTAACGTATAGGGGAGAAGATTATCTGCGCACGTTTTCTTGAGTTCACGTTCTCTTCCCATCATTTTAACTATAAATTGTTGGAAGATGAGTAAATGTTAAAGATAAATGTATAAAAATGAAATTAAAAAACGTGAGATTAGCGACATTTGAAAAACGACATTTTTCGTTTCAGAGTTATACGAAACTTATTTGCAACGTTAAACGAACAGCATATTTTTTCTGCATAGCCAACAAAAACTCGCCCTTTCCTCTATTCTTACCACTACAAGCAAAATGAGAATTCAACAATACGTGCGTATAGTGAAGCTACATTTACATCCAGAAGCAAAACGAGGTGGAAAATTCTCAGCATTTGCTCAATGTATCAAGGAAACTGAACAAAAACCAGATCGAGATTGTCTATGAAACCAAAACTTAAACCATAATTATGAAAGTAATAATGATTTTATTATGTGAACCCTTTTTGTCTTGTTTCTGTGTCGGTTGCTACATATACGAGGTAAATTCATGTATGATAGAAAATGTGGGATGGTAATGTCATTATTGTTAAGTTCTTCTCAGCAAATTCAAGCATACGCCTGAAGATGTTACATTAAAACGCGAAACTCCTTGCTGCTTTCTATTATTGAGCATAAGTTTTTCATGTACTGAACATTTTTTTGTTTTTATTGATGGTTTATAATTTATTTGGAAACCTTCGTTCTTTATTCTTTGCGTTGCTTGTCTACACACACATCACATTGTTCTATTTTTTTCTCAAACAACTACAAGTTATACTTCTCCAATTACAATTGTGATGATAACAGACTTATTACAAATACCGTAATATCCGTTATTGTATATTCGGTTAGTCGGTGTAAACGGAAACCTCGCAGTGTCCTTAAGACGACAGGAACAGAATAACCCTGGTACTATGCTGAAGTACTTCTCTACGCCAACGGCATTGTCAGCTGTTAAACACAGCCTCCGTTGTCCCAACGCGGCTTTGAGGATAGGGCTGAGGCCGCTCTGCTCGCGCTCTCCAGCGCTCGTGCACAGTGGCAAACCTTCCCGATGCCAGCAGACAAACCACCACAACTTACGTGACAGCGCGACATTCAGCGCATCGCGAAGCCCGAAGAAAATGAATGAGTTTCTGCAATTGTCGGCGTTTTGTTAGTATTTTGCCGACGGTTCATTCGGTACATTAACACCATGACTTGCAGTATAATACGTAAAATGCGTTAATAGATTTATCAAGCAATCTATTTCTTTGTACGAATTTCTCGAATACTTTTAGATTGACACTGTTACAAATATATCCTAATCGTAGATAAACTATTTTTATTATGAATGCGGGGCACGATTCGAAACGGAAGAACACTTGCGGATGATAAGAATATTATTCGTAATAAATAAACCGTAAATAATTGAACATTATTAGATCTATGAATTGATTCCGTAATGTCGAATTAATAATAAATTAAATGGAAACTGTTTCAATGCAGTTTTGAATTTCAAATAAAATATTCTGTACTTCATTGATAATGTACGGTGTGCCATTAACTGATGTTAAGGTATCAAAATACTTAGGTCTCTCAAAACAGACAAACCTCAAATGGAGCGTCCGTATAAATGAATTGAACACTAAATTAAGTCCATCATGCTACGCGTTCAGAATTCATTGAATTTCACTTAGCCTTCATACTTCTCGTTGTATATATTACCCGAATGGTCATTCCCGCCTGAGATATGGCATAATATTCTGGGAGAATACATTTTAAAGCTCCGAGACTTTTAGATTACAAAAAAAATGACTAATGATCAGCAAATCTGAGCCATGTGATTCTTCATTAATCTAGGAATTTTACCATTACCTTGTCTTTTGATTTACGAATCAGTGGTCTTTTTCAAACATGACTGACTCAAAGGCGGGAATACATTTTCTGCCAACGCCGATAATACTAACACTCGACGTAGCAATCATATTCATCAGGTGACAGTATCAACATCTCTACAAAAAATTCACATACAATACATGTACGTTATAATCTTTGGGATGACGTAAAATCTTTTCTGCTACATAAATGTTTCTGTACTATTAGAGACTATGCCTATCATCAAAAAAGAAATTAATATTAATTTTATTATTTATATATAATATATTATTTACCCTTTGGATTGTATAATTCTAAACAACCTGTAACAAATATTGTATCTCACTTCTGTGTCAATGACTGCCAATGAGGTCTCGATCAGTTTTTTTGTCCAGTTTCCCGGATTCCTTGAGCAAGTGCTGTGGTGGCCCCTTGTTGTGCATCTGGGCAAAAATGTATTTTCATTATCAGTGCACGACTTCAAGAGTTCATGAAAAATATATTTATTCAAATAATCGTTCTCCATGTTGTCGCAGCAGATGTATATATTCCCTAACAAAGGACAAGATTAAAAATAAGCCAAATCTATAGCTGATTTGGCTTTCAAAATAGATTTTATTTTATCGAAGTGAATATTTTGTTAACAATTCTTGCCATATACGTTGATTTATTTCTGAAGATGTCGTAATGTATATGGTTTAGGATAGGGATTCCAGAATGAAGAAAATGTGCACAGAATACACATCTCCACGTAGCACGCCACACACAGATTTTGACCCCTCCCTCAAGACAGGTTTTTACTTAGTTTCCTGTCTCATCCACACTGATTTATTGCATTAATCTCATTTTCAATCACCCTACTATATTTGATGATCGGCATGGTGAAAGTCTTATCTTACTACAAATAAACAGGTCCGAAACTGGCAAATTTTACACTAAGACGACTTTATGAATTATTGGTAAATTCTTAAAATACGAGCGTATCGAGGTTAGAACGTCAAATTTTTAAATTGCATCATCATTTGGTATGTTCATTAGGATTACTACATGATTGAAAATAACAAGTACCTGAGGACTATTATTTTATCAATAATCTACAGACTATTATAAGATGAACTCAGTTATAAGATGCATCTTGAGACTTATTAGAATTTCTTTCCTTGTAAGAATTCATACATTAAAAAAATTCCTCATAAGTACATACAGAACTTCTTATATTTCTGTAGGCATGTCTGCTATGTTTCATTTGACGTACGATGGGGTATTTCTGAATATTGCGTTTTGGGAACATGACAATTGGTACTTTCCCCCCAAAAATCTCAAAATTAGTCGTCAACATTCGCGCAATACGCGCAACTTCGAGCAAATAGGAAATTCGCACAAATAGGAAATTCTTCAGCAATACGTGCAACTTCGCTCAGAGTTTCTATTACTATTAATTGGCTTCTGTGATGCAGGACATCAATTATTGTCTCTGTCCGATAGGTCCTAGAGTACGAGTCTCGACAGAGGTAGAATTTTTCACACCAGCTACATAGCTAGGCCAAATTCAGCCACTGTGTGGTGGAGAATTGTACAAGTCAGCTACTCTGATCGATAGTTTTCTGTTGTTTTTTCTACGATCAACACGAGGCAAATACAGAAGAAATATCCTACCAAACAGGACGCGCGCTATCTTTCCTTCTTCTTCCTTGTCCTAACCTCACCTCTCACTTAAACACACACTTACGTGTACTACACTACCACACATGTCTTGAGACCAGTCGGGATCTAGGAACTAGTCCCGGGTAGATAAATAAAGTTATATTTATTTGAACAGCAAATGGGCATAACTCTGTTGCAGCTAATTACATATATAAGATAATAGAGCTAACATGCAAATTATATAATAATAATAATAATAATAATAATAATAATAATAATAATAATAATAATAATAATAATAAATAACATTTGTAATAAAAAATAATGATATAAAAACTGTCTAATTCATAAAACATTAAATTACCTTAAGAAAAAGAAACTTCTATAATCTAATTCCGCACTGAATGTTTGTTCAAATAACACCTCACTGCACTGCACTTCACTTCACTTTACTTCACTATGATCCTTTAATTACTTCCTTCATTATTTCTGTGCTCTACACTGCACGACACCTCACTTCAGTGAGGCGGTGGAGCCATGGAGCAGTGCTTCGCTGATGGAAGGCACATGGTTGGGGAAAACCCCGCGTGTTGGGGAAAAGCCGGCGTGTAGGTTGGCGCCAGACCTCGCCATCACTATTGGGGGAAGATCACCGTGCCCTTCTGCGATAAGACATGCACTACACTTACGACACTAATGACCTTCGCAATTGACCCGCGCGAAACGACTAATCAAACAAAATCGACGTTATATAAGTCCCTAAACTTCTGTGCGAAAACCAATCGTTTCTCTGCAAAGAGACGTAGGAAACATGGTTTTCTAACCGATGAAAATACGGTGACCTATTTTTTACAACGTGAAGTGACTCGTCCTGTGCGCGCTTTTCGTCCGTGCAGATTAGTGACCATTCGCACTGTGTCGCGCCGCCGCCGCCGCCGCCCCCCCCCCCCCTGCGCGGAGGCGCCGCGTGGCGAAGGGAGAGGCTACGGCGCCGCTTGCGCCTTGTTGCCGTTGTTTTCGCTGGTTTCCATTTGCATACGCAGGGAATTCTATGAGGGACGTGCATATTCAAAACGCGGCGCACTACCTGTGTAGGCAGCGTGACGCGAGAAAGCGCGCCGTAAAAGACCTTGTGTGTCGACACGTGATTTTTTGTAAATCGACTGCGAAGGCGATGGAGGGACGTGTCGAGATTTACCCCGGCGGAAGAGAAAAGGGAGAAATGTGCTGGATTCGATTATACTCAGAAAGCTGCATTCGACGGTTACAATTTTTATGATATATAAGTATTCAAAGTTTGCCAAAAGTTTTACTCAATTAAATCGATTGCGCTTTCGTGAATGAACACATTTTCAATTTTAGTGCTTCTTGAACTCTTTGATAGTATTTTCAACAAAGTCTCGTGTGAACAACTACAAAACGGGGAATCGCATTATCACGTGTATTCTATTTCGTTTTAGAAGCTTGAATTTTAATCACATTTTCATGACATCTCATATTCGGCTGCCGAACACAAATGCTGTGATAAAAATAATGTCTATTCGTTTCAGCGTATTTCTCCACCCTCTTGTCGCCTTATCTAATTTATTTTTGGATGAGGACTGTCTCCAATTAGAATGTTGAAAATCTGATTTCGAGATACAGATTTACATTAGGTATTGTATATGTTCTCACAGTGGGCGTAGATACCGACAAAACATGCGGCACAGCTTTTGAAAAAATGGAATTTTAATATTTTTCACTGATAAAGTTATATGGCTGATGAGTTCCCTAAGTACAAAAAATATGACGAGATTGCAAGTGCCTTCGACAAATATCCGTCACATTGACAACTCGTAAAAAACAGTAGGACACAATTTCACATGAATTATTTTCTTTCCAATTTTAAATATGACTACAACCGTATCGCTTCATAAAACACATTGGCTGTTTTTTTCTTATTTTGTACGCAGAATATTTTCACATATTTGCATCTACTTTGTGGTGGAAAAGCCGATGTGCGATGAAGATCGTCGACTGTGGAGGAAAACTTGTTTTTTCTTCTTCTCGGTTTTGAAGATTGAAATTGGGCTTGTGCGGTAGAAACTCTTGTACCGTTGCAATAAATTCAGAAAGAAATGAAATAACAATAATTAAAATCAAGTTATTTGAAGAACTTTCATCAATCCAATTAATTCGTGATTTAATCGAAACAATGCTGCTGAATAAAATCACAAAAATGTTTTTAAAAAGCGTTGCTTGCACACTGCTCAAGAATACGAAATAAAATACTATCTTATAACAACGCAATAAATAAAATTTTAATAAAAACAGTTTTCACCGACACTGCATTAACATAGTTCCTTATGCATACAGTACAACATATCTTTAAGTACCAAGAATGTAAAAAAGTTGCTCTACTGCGCGCGATCTTTCCTATCCTCACTCCTTACTTACACACACACTTACACGCACTACACTACACACATGCTAGGACACTGGTCGGGAGTTTTGAGTTTGTCCCAAATGGGGCGTTGCCTCGCTGGCAGGAGACAGCTGTTTGGAGCCCCGCTTGCATCAGGTAAGTCGGCGCCAGATCTCACCAGCCACCGGCCACTTCCCGACGAAATAACATGCACTACACTCACGGAACTAATAACCTAAGCATTTGACTTACCCGGAATCATCAATCAATTAAAAAATTCAAATTGGTTTTACGTTTTATATTTATTTTTTTTACTTTCTCATTTTACTTCGTCAGAAGTATAATGGGCGATGTTTCCAAAATCGGCGTTTTTCACCAAAAAAACTTAACTTAGTTTAAAAAATGAAATAAATCTTGACCTTATGTGAAGTAAATTATTATTATTATTATTATTATTATTGTTATTATTATTATCATTATTATTACGTTGTGTATTTAGAATGCATGTTTTGTGAGTCTTCGATACCAAAAAATTGATTGACGTCGAAGCAACTGTCCGTCCTTCAGTGGCCGTTCGTTCCTCCGCAGTCAAGGCTAGTGCTCCTATCTAAAGCGTTTGGTCGATTTTGTCCAAAATGATTTTCCCCAAACGATCAGAACGAACTCGAGACCCTAAGAATTTGAAATGGATGATCTGATTTTTGAGTGTATTTCCATTAAGCCTCATGAAAATGTATTTTTTTTCATTTTAAAGTTCACGTAATGATGTTCCAAATTCAAATGCCCGTAAAACAATGCTATCAAATGAAACATCGGACTATTAGACCATTTGTGCGTCGCATCAAATAACAGAAGACGGAAATAAAACTTACCATTAACCCAGTAATAGAAAAATTATCAATTTCTTATTGGTTCTTATTATTTAGAACGTTTATATTAATTTATTTCAGCATCCTCTAATAACACTGTTTTTTTCGCATAGTATCATGACATTTGGAACGAAATTTCGTTAAGTTTTAATTATGTTCGACTTCTTTTACTCAGCGTCTACCTCTCGGAACAACAGTAGATTGTGATGTTTCGAAGAAAATGTAAGTAATGTTAATGGAGTGACATTATTTATCCATCACTCGTGCCTTCCCTGTACAGTCAATTACTTATAAAAGAATTTAGTTGGTCCCGAAACACCCAGCAACTTTTTATTATGAATCACTAATTTACTAAGAATCACTATGAAAATGTCAATAGCATTTAAAGTTTCACGTAAATACTAGAAAAGACACTTTTTGCGGAAGTAATGTCGAGGTAAAATATTTCTCAAATATTATAAAAAACGTGTTTATCTAGTAAATTAATCAACTTGCGACAAACCATTAGGATACGAAATATTAGCGTTGCTTCTCCGAGTATTTTTCCAGGTTTTTTCCACCTGGTATATATACTTGGATCTGGCCTCCTGTATAGCTGAGATCAAATTTTAGCTGCTTCGGATCATGCATTGGGGATGGATATTAGTGTGTCTAGTATCTAGAGTGTGTGATGCGACACTAGTTTGAACATAGCGATGGCAATCCGCCATATTCAAAATTTAAGATCTAAAAATCAACATGGGGAAGACATTATTATCGTGGAGTAAGGTTCAAAGAAGGCCTAATATGAATAAAGGTTGTCTTAAGATATGAGGTGAAAAAACCCGTTATCATTCTATTTTAATATAAGTATATTAATCTTATTTGCACTGTAGCTAAACCATCAACATCAGGTTTTGTGTACTTGATGGAAAAAAAACGTTTTTGCTGCCATTTACTGATGTTTTACCATTATCATTCATAAAAAATGATCATCTCTTAAGTATTACCATTATCACTACGATTTCAAGGGAAATACAATTACCTGAACGGAATAATAAACCACAAATGTGATATTGATTTTGCCAGTATCAGATTTAATCAGCATTGTATATCCCTAACTTCATGTTTCCATTAACGTCCGGCAGCCCAAAGTTTTAGTATTACGTTGGGAGTGGAACATTCTGAAAATCACTGTCTATTATTGAGATTCAGAAAACTCCATCAAGATATTTCACCTTTTAATGACATCTCTGTATCCACTGTTTGAGAAAGCAATAATGAAGAAAATTAAGAGACACAACGTATGTATATATTTCGATGATACCTTCTAATACACCTATATATTATGCCAACCACAAAGAGAGAATGAGATACATTCTCGTTTTCATTGCTTGGAATATACTCCTCTCTGAATACTTGGAGTGTCACAACTCCATTAATTATGTTTCATCGTGGTAATATTCAAGAAATATGATTTGAAAAATCGCGCAATGTAGGTATCCCTTCATATTAATATTTTAATTACTTCATTACGGTGACATTGACTAGAATGCCATGCTCTCTAAAAAGACTTCCAATTTCGATCATTTTCCACCAATGGAAAGAAGCTTTTCGGAATATACTAGTATTGTACAAAAATGTTCAGCGTATAAAATTTAACCTCCAAAGTAATACTACTACATAACATTTGCACATGTGGGTACTTTTTATAACGATGTATTAATGATTTTTCGCATTCATTTTAGTTCAAATCATTATAACAAATTTTCAGCACCTACTTTAAAATTAAAATTGTTGATGATATGTTAACGAGTATGTGCTAGAGGAGTTCAATAGCTCTCAAATCTGCCAGAGTAGTTTAAAAACAGAATATTACAATTATTTTCAGATAGATACTAATTTCTGATTTATTTTGTCGGTTCATATAGGAAGGCAAGGTAGTTGTGCATGTGATTGTGATCAACACTTGCCAGATTATCTCAATAATGATGTTGAAGAATAATATTTGGGGAAGAGAAGGATGGTGAGAATTCAGATGAAGCAGGTGGCAGGAGCCTGAAGCGGGAGGCCGCTATTCATGTGCATGCTCATGCACTTTGAGGTGTAGCCATCCGCAGAACACCTCCCCCCCATCCCCATCCCCATTATTTAACTGCCATTTCCACCAGAAGTGTTTAGATTACCACATCACATGGGAGAGGGACTATCAACAGCACTACTTGGGATGAGGTCACCTACTAGTAACATGCGCATACTTAGAAATGTGAATGTAAAAAAGTGTGGAAGCTATTAATTCTGTTGTCTGATTATAGACCTTCAAAATTTTGGTTTAACACTATATGGCTGATAGATCTTTACATTTCTGCAAAGTAACTTAATTTAACACACTAAAATTTTAAAGTACAGATTTATTTAAGAAAATATATCCATATCCAATAATTTTGTTGAAGAGGGGTTCAAAAAGTTTGTGCATTTTTTGTGTAATTTTTAGCTGTTTATTATTTCGTGTTTCTGGGCACGTCTATGACATGGCCATTACTCTCGTTTGTGTAGAACATGATATATCTCTGAAGATGGTGATGCTCTTTCTATATCCATCAGCGACCTACACGTCGACTTGCAGGGTTTTCCCCTCTCCAATACCTCCCGCAGTGGGGAACTTCCCACACTGGAACGAACTTTAATCTCGCGGTGTGTGTGTGTGTGTGTGTGTGTGTGTGTGTGATGCGAGATGAAGGGACAAAGATATGGAAGCGTGCGGTTCTTGGTTCTTTTAATAAAACACAGCATTTGCCTAGTATTAATCGAAGAAGTCCCGGACAACTGCCATCGAGAGCAGTCGGTCGCTAAAGTGCTTGTCTAGACTGAGAATTGCAGAATTTCAGCAAGCTCCCGAGTTAGATCGAACGTGCCGCAAATCCACCACCGTTGGGAGGTGCTCCTGATCAAAGACAATGCACTGGCAACAGCTGTTGCCGTGCGCTATCACATCCCGTAGAAAATTTCGAAAGTGCCCTAAAAGTTCCTTTTCCAATTCGCAGGTGTTTTAGAGCGGCCAGGTTGACCGAGAATATCCATTTTTGGGGCAGATACACATTAAAACTTTAAAAAATTAAAATTTTGAAAATAAATTTTTTCAAGGCATTAATTAGGAAAGTTTTGGTGAAAATAATTATTTCTTCATCTGCAACAGTTTTCGAGTTATGATTTACAAGATATGTCGCTGCATAATGCTTCTATTGGAGTGGTAAAGAATGCAAAACTCTTGAATCAAACTTCGTCGCCTGTTCTTCAGAATTGCAGTTTTTTATGAAACCTTACAACTAAAGTTTCCTTTATAACTAAAAAACTAATATTATGGCTATGAAATTTTTACGCTGCATGTAACTATTATCTACAAAACTATTACTCATACTAACTCGTCCCTTTAAGTTTAATAGTTTTTGTGCTAAAATATCATAAAATTGAATAAATTATTAAAAGTAATTTCATTAATTTTGGATTCAAATTAAAAAATATTATTTATTTACAGATCTAAATGAAAGAGCACGATTTTGTACCTGTTAGTACTTCCAACAAATCAAAAGAAGAAATTGGTAAAATCTTCCAGATTCTTTGAGTTCTCAGGGAAAACCTAAGTCACTGCTTTAAAAACTGATTGAATTTTTGTTTTAAAATATTGTTAAAAAATGTTTAAAAATAAAAGCAAAATTTTCCTTGCAGAATAAACATATTTCTGTGAGCCACATCATTATTATTACTGTGGAGTATGATTCTAATGGAGAAAAAGTGGAAAAGTAGTAAAAATTTAACTGGTGTAAGCTGTATCTACCCCCTATAGAGACAATTATGTGAAGGGTTTTGGTTAGTACAGTCCACAGACCGACAGACGTACAGTCGGAGAAACAAAGACATTTAAAGAACAATCACTTTCCCTGTATCAAGGATCTCCAAAACGAGGAAGCTGACAACACGTATTTGAGGAAGTAATTTATTGCACGCCCTCATAAATCGTCTTTTTTTGCGAAAAAACTGTCATTACATTAGTTTTTACCCAGTATTCGGTAAGTAAAATGGCCGACCGGGACGACTGAAGAGGTTAAGAGTGTGTACCGATTCGAGTCCCACCTTGGACAAGTTTGTCTGTTTCTTGTCTGTCATGTATGATTTGTCGCGGAGAAACTCTCATTATCCTGCTTCATCAGAGAAGCCCGCGAGTGAGGTGTCTGTAGTTTACATGCGTCCCACCGGACGTAAAGGTTAACCGGCTGTCGGCTGGAAAAAGCCCCAGGGAAAGAATCGAGAAAAAGAGAATGAACAAGCGTCACAGATTTATTCGATAATTATTTTAGAACAGTACAAGCGCCATTCCGGGATGAGTGTACGCGCCGGCTACACTTGCAGCAATAGGTAATCCTGAAACACCAAACCAGGCATTGCCTAATGCTGGCAAGAGAATTGCGTAATCAACGCAAGAAATGAGACGACTGGCGATTATTCCTGACCTCTGCTTTCTTTATATCCGCAATATATGTACGTAAGAATGAGGATGAATTCATAGCAGCGTTGCACAAGACTGTGGACGTAACGTAGTACATCATTTTTCCACGGGGCGGCCTGGGTTCGATTACCGACCGGGGCAAAATAATAACTCAGCGCTTTCCTTACAAATGTCCCAGTATATATTGCTGTGTGACGATGAGAAATTCTACCCTAAGGTTATGAAGAGCAGAATAAACAGTGAAGGGATGTGTTCGTGCTAACCGAACACACGAACCGTGCAGACGACCCCCTTCTGCCATGGCTGAGATGCTGGGTCACCGCTGGTCGGCAAAGGTCCGTAGCGGGTTGTCGAGCATTTTATGTAGGTGACATTTATAAAAATATAGAAGTGTTAAAACGTATGATTCGCTTTGAAAAACGTTTATGATTTGATAGTTACGAATTAAGAAAAAATCCGAATAATTCCTTTCACTTAGTTTTATAATTACAATAACAAATGTATACCCTTATTGTTCATTTTCTGGAAACAATTTTGTCAGACGTCGATACCAACGAAACAACCTCATCAATGCGCTATGCTTTCCATGCAGACATTCAATATTTATTTCCTAACAGTAAAATTTTGTCCACTGTTGCACCCCATTAAATATATGAGAACTGTATAATTATAATAATCACGCCTGCGACACAAAAAATTGCATACACAAAGCAGAAAGACGATGCAAAGCTGGTGCTCGGCAGAATGGCATGCAGTGCGTAAGGTAGTCGCTCGGCAACATTCCAATAGGGCACCTGCACGCGCTAACCCTCGAGAGGGAAGCTGAAACTCCACCTGCACCAATGTTTTCCACGCAGAACACTGCCATTTCCAAAACGTTGAAATTCCCGCCTCGCACCCGTGAGCTCCCCCAAGACGGAGGTAGCTCCTCACCAATACACTCATCACACCCACGTGTCGAACGAGCAAACTTTCCATTTGCGTAGTCGCGACAGCGCTCAGCTGCGGCCACGCACCACATCCACACATCGAACACAACAGCGTACACGGTCGCCGGCGCGCATTGCTTTTCGCACATGCTGCCGGCGCGGCGGAGCGGGGCGGGGCGGGGCCGGGCGGGCGTTGGGGGCGCGGGCTCCGAGGCCGTCGATGGCAATATCGGTGAGCTCTGCATTTGCGCGGGAAGCTCTCGAGTTTTCCTTGCGGTTAAACGGCCGCGCGCGCAGGCCGAGGGCGGTGGCCGCGGCGACAGGGCCGGGCCGGGGACGTGGGCGGGGAAGGCGGGGGCGGAGGGTCGGACGTGGATCTCTTGCAGTCGCTATCTGGCTTAATTGTGTTACCACGACAAAGGCGAGCGCGGGCGGGTGGACCAGAGCAGGCGCAGGCGCCCAACTCCAAAGTCGATTAGACGCGCGAAACTTTGCTACCCGACGTCATGATAAAATATTTTATATAAAAATTGGATTCTTCGCCTGATTACTGGGAAGGAGGCGGCAAGCAAAAGAGGAACGAAGGAGAGGAGCGGAGATCCCGCGAAGCCCCAGGTTGAGGAAGAAAGGGGAGAAGAAAAGTGGATGGAAGAAGGAGGGACGGCGATTTCGGTCTATCGGGTCCGAGTACGGGGACAGCGGCTTCTTGTGCTCTGCTGGTTGGAGCACCCACCAGTTCCGTCTGATTGCCGGTTTACGGCGTGGTCACTTCTCGCGGAATTTAGAAGGGGAGAAGAGGTTTTAGAGCTGGCAGGTTTCTTCCAGAGTGTTTATCTTTCCTTTCACCACAAGTCGGGATGAAGCGTGTTCACCGCATTGTAAACAGAAGAGTCGTTCCACTCCCATCAACTCTTCACAAATGGACTTTTAACTCTGTGACAAAGCCAGCTCTTGATAGTTGTTGTCCAAAATAAACTCTACTAAATATGCATATGTAATATAAGTTGTAATACAATTGTAATACTATTTCCAAAGCACGAGTGGAATTTAGTAGGATTATTTCAGCCGATTAATTCGTAAAAGTCAGAGATTCAAATGGGGCCAGCGCAGGTAATATGGCCAAGTAGCGGCTATGTTGTTCGCTGAAACTGTACCATAGGCAGTAGTTGCGTGCGGTCTGAATGAGCGTCAGAAGTGCATCAGCCACCTCCAGGCTTGTTGCCTGGCGCACTCGCACTCGGGAGCCTCTGTTGTCAAGAACGAGCCGAAGCCGCTGTCCTTATGCCTTGTTTCAGGTATTTTTATTATTAGTGACACTTGAAAGAGGGATTAGTATGCATCAACGTTTAGCGCATTTAATGAACAACAGATTAATGCCGATAAATTTGCACAACAAACAAATTTACCACCGTGGGAGAGACATTATAACCTGTTATTTTTGCTGTGAATATGGCCAATGGTGAAGAACGAACTATTAAAGTCAATGAAACTTTCAATTCTCCTCATTGTAAAAATGTTTAAACTATTTTTTGTAAATTTTCAACCAATTACTGATGTTTTCAACTTTGTATATTAAAGTCTCATTGTAGACAATACTGAATTTGTTATGAGTAACCAAGCAACCTTGCGTTACTGAAATAATGTCAGGCCATATTTTTGTAAAATTAGACTCTGATTAATTCAAATGATATATTAGTATAACTAACCCTAATTCCACGGTCATGCTACAAGAAACCAGTTGATCTGACAATGGCCATAAAACCTGCATGTGGGTATATTACCATCACATGTATTTGTTAAACAACCACAAAATATTCCTAAATTACTTTTTTGTGATATAGCTATTTCGAATTGAAGCAAAAGTGTTAAATTGCATCATGGTGTTGTTAATGTGGCCTAATGTTCAAATAATAAGGAAAATTTGAAGCACTTACCGTGACCATATTACTTTCATATACCTTAAATGATGTAAGATAATTGATTAATTTACAAATTCTCGATGATTTAAATTCACCAAGTGCTCTTCTGAAGCCTGTGATCTCCGTTTATATCAGAAACGAATCAAAAGTCCACTAGAACATTCTCGTCTTTCAAAAGACCCCAGTAATACAATTGTATATCTCCAAAAGGCAAAACCAGAACAAACTGTAAGTGCCCGGCGTGTGCGGTTGAGTAATGCATGCAAGTGAGAGGCGAGGAGAGGACAAAGAAGAGGAAGGGCACTCGCAGGTTGTTAATCGGAGAAACAATAGGCGAGCGTTCAGCGCAGCCGGTGGCTCAACTCGACCGAGCTAATGGCGAAAATACGCCGCCCTTCCTACCGAACCGAACACTAGATTCTCCCAGTCTGAGGCACTGTAGTGACATAAGTCAATACCCTGAGCCACCTCAGACTATGATAATTGGTAAGGTACATTACATTCTACATTCATAGAAGTGGGTAACTCCACGGGGTGATGTGGAACAACAGAACCTATTGTAAAAAACTTAATATACACCAAGACGGAGGCCATTAATTTTATTTCAACTGATAAGATAGTACTTATTAAACAAGAAATCAGATAAATCAAAGACCTAGGTAGCATCAACAATTAAATAAAATGTGTGAAATTAAATATGACCATGTGGAATTGCGTCATTAAGCACGTACACTGTATTCTGCTCTGTAATTGTGGACAAGTTTATTTATGTCATCAATTATTTTCATAATTAATAATTCTGTAATTTAAGCATTACAACGCAAGTTCAATATCTGGCAGTTCGCATCGCAGTACGTTGATGGAGATGGTAATTAAGGTGGGGCTAGGTCAATTACTATTTGCGCCGCCCACGAAATGCATGAAATCTCGCCAGAACTGATAAAGCCCACATTTTTAAATGTTAGAAATAGCGCTTAAAAAACGTATTTCGCCAAGAATTCACATGAGCTCTACGTCTCCTGCACCGTGCAAACCGTTACTTTGGCAGCGCAATGAATATTATGCGACGTCTATAAACAAGTGTGAGATATCGTAGCGTGTTCGTTTGTTCAAGACAGATAGACAAGTTCATGCCGCCTGTGAATTTTGATTTTGAAGGACACAGTGACGCACGTTCTTAATAATTCTATATAAATCTCTTTAAGGATCTTATATTACATAATGCTATTTTGAAGAAAACAGGAAATATGATAAACTGAATGCTTTCACACTATACGTTAATGATATACGTGTATTCTAAGTTTGGTCCCAACACCTTTTTTAAGAATTTTGACATTTTTGGCAGTATTTATGTGATTAATGGTGTTGACTAGCGTTGGCGTACATAGTATAAATATTGACTTCAGAGAGACTAATAGTGTGGTAAGCTGTATTTGCGCTGAGCGGTTATTCAAAGCAGGAAGGGAACGAAGTGGAATGCTAACAATTGAAAAAAAACAACCAAAAGTATTAAAAATTGAAGACGCTGAGGCTGTGAAGGAAGAAGGTGAAGACGAAAGAGAAGAATTAAAAAGAAGAATGTAATTATAATAATATTTATTGAATCACATATAAAATTTCAATCGTGTATGACGAGTGAATGTGATGTCTTGGTGGAGAGAGTGAAGTTACACTGATTATTAATTATTTAAATCCACTATTGATATACGTTTGTCCGTTTATGACGGGCCTGCTCAACTGTGTCAATGAGTCACGGAGCGGCCGTGAGCCGGCTCTAGAGCCCGAAAATTCGCCCACGAGCTGCATTCTATTGCCCGGGAATGGGCGTCGCTCAGCGGCAGGGGAAGGGAGTGGCCTTGGGAGGGGCCTGCAGAGCTTTCGGAAGCCACGCCAACTATCTTTCGATTTCTGGAATTCTTATAGGGCAGGTGTGTAAAGTAGAAAGTCGGCACGAATAGAATTACAAGCAATGTATTCAATTTAATGATTTGTACGATTAAGGATAGTGATATTAAACTTCTGCAAAATCCTTTTTTTCGTGGACATAAAAGTCATACAGAGTTAAGTTGAATATTTGGAGGCTGACACGCCCCTAAAAACAATAGACAAAGACCTGATTGGTACTTCAAGAATTTAGAAAACTTGTCAAAAATATTATGAAGGATTTTTATTTTTGTAGACATCTTAGGCCTATGTAATAGATTAAGGAGAATGTAAATCTTTATTTTCTTATGGTGGGGTGGGTTAGAAATTAGTTTTACGTACATTTATTTTTCAAAATCATTGTTGTCATGAGTCAATTATGTCTCAAAATAATTATTAAAACTTAAACTATGTATTTTTCTTTTTTTACAGTCTTAACCGGTTGGACCCTTTTCTTGCAACGATTACAATATAAAATTTGCACTTTTTGTGTGCATGTAAGGTGATAATAAAAGTATATTACTTAATAAATGACTACGAATTTCACACACGTGTTGTTAATAAATGTCTACGAATTGCCCCCAATTTTGGGGCGTGCGTTGCAGAGGACGGACGAATGGCCCCGACGTCACCCTCGGTCTCACTTGGATGACTTGGAGACTTATAATGCCTTAATATTAAGGGGAATTAGATTATTCTAAGAACAAATTGAAAGAGATAATTAATTGCTATACATGAATAGTTTGATATTGATAAACTAACATAGTTTGCATTGAAGCATGTAATTTTAAATAGGATTTATTAGTTAGAATGCCTTTTGTTTAGCTTAGTTTTGTATTGTTGACATTAAAATTGTTAATTAGATTAAAGTTCTAATGTTCATTTCGCATAGAAGATACAATGACATTTACACTAATTTTTAATATGGATATAACTTTAGATTTAACTTTTGATAACCAAATGTTGCTGTGAACTGGCTAGACATATTTGACATTAGTTGAATCAGTAGTTTGGATGGATTTGATGCGGCGATCATGTACTTACTTCTGGAAGCGAGAGTTGAGGGCCGGCTTGCAGCTGCATGAAGATGGGCAATGAGACGGAACGGCTGGGGCGTGGGAACCGCATTTGCCATCGGCAAAAGTTTGGCAAAAGGTGGCAAGATGGCGGCGCCTCGCAGTAAGACACGATGTTTCGACAAGATTCCAATAGCAGTTTCTTGATTAGTAGTTCACCTTTTTCACATTAGTATAGTTTCGTGGGATATTAGGTCCGTGAATGCTGCCGTTCATTCGCGACTGCTTACTGGCAATGATTTTGAACCTCGGTGTCGCAGGCAATATAGAGTTCACTTGTGAGTGTACAAATCCGCAGTAGTTTTGAGCTGCCGCGTGTTGCGGGCAACGTAATAACTTTCATTTGCAAATACACAAACCAGCAATAGTTTGAACTGCTGCTTGTTGCGGGCAACGTGATTTGCATGAAGTTTTTGTCGCGAAAACTCGACCGTGTAGCTCGCCAGCAATGCTCCGCTGTCGACCATTGCGAGTAGCAAACTGACTTCGAGCAGGCTCGCACTTGCTCTCCTGGGGGTGAGTTGGAAGGGTTCGAAAAAGTGTTGCCAATAAACTTTAAATTGTGGAATGTCGAGTTCAGAGGTATTAGGAAAATAATTTATCACGTGAATGTCTAATTATTATGTATTAAATAATAAGAGAATAAACTTTTTATGTAATTAGTCATCATCATCATATTCAGCAAGAATTAGGTCTTTAGGCCTGTTCCGACTTCAGGATTTTCATTTGGTCATTCCATCCAGTCGTGGACGTCGTACATTTCTTCTGCTTTGTGGTGTGTAGCAAAGGCTTGAAGAGGAATGCGCGAACTATCCATTCTCTGAAGGTGGTCATACCATTGAGATCCAAATGCTTGGAATATGGCCTATATTGGGCACTTGAGGTTCTTACCTCATGTCTTAATTTTTCTTGTGGTCCCTAAAAAAGTATCTCGCTTGTGGCCTCAGCAACCTCATTTCTGCTGCTTCAATCATTTTTCTCTGTTAGCTTGTTATCGTCCACGCTTCTACAGCATACAAGAGAACTAGAGCCTCTATTGTTCTATAGAATTTAAGTACAGTGTTTTTTCGTACTTTCTTCATCAGTAGTGGTTCATTGTACCACGTAGCTGCAGGAATTTAGAGGGTTTTTGTTCTAGGTCTTCAACATGATCATAGGCTATATTGTATCCAAGATAATTAAAATTTGAAACTTGTTCAATTACATTTTTTATTTATTTCAATCTTTGCTCGAAGAGGAAAGATTCCTTTAAAACCAATGACTTTGTTTTTCGATGTAGATAATTTTTAATTAAAATCTTTAGCGATGTTAAAAAAAACTAAAGAGGACTTTTTGTAGATGTTCTTCTGTCTGCTACGATAACCTGGTTATCTGCTAATAGTAATATATTCAATTGCAATTTTTCCAGTAAAATTTGTTTTCAATTGGCTTCCCCATCGGTTAATTACATTATCAAAGTATAAACTAAAAATAATGGATGCCGTGGGACACCCCTGTTAAGACAGTCTTGATATATTATTCTGTATTCATCACTCGGCCCATCTCCCGTAATCACATTTATAGTAGTATCCACATACATCCTACGAATGGCTCTTACGAGATATAGTGAAATCCTTCATCTTAGCAGCACCTCCCACTCTTTTTCTCGATTAACGGAGTCGAATGCCTTTTCTGAATCTACAATCATGGGAACTTTCTAAGCTTCTTTATTATCTGTGAGACAGTAAATATACAGTCCATACAAGACCTGGATTTCCTAAACCCATTTTGCTCGTCTATTAAGAGTACCTCTGAAATAGGATCTAGCCTTTCATTTATAACTTTTGTATCCAGAATTTAAAAGGCTTATCCCTCTGTAATTAGGGCAGTTCTTCCTATCTCCCTTTTTATATAAGGGGATGGCCACAGCTGTTCTCCAAGCTTCTGGGATGTGACTATATATTCAGCAAGTATTAAGAAAGACCTGCAGCTCTATGAAACATCTTTCCGATGCATGTTTGAAGAGTTCATTATTGATGTTGTGTGACCCAGGCGCTTTTCTATTTTTAATGCGTTTAAGAACCCTCGTCAACCCCCTCCAAACCTAAAATGGAACATCTATTTAAATGAATTGAACACTAAATTAAGTTCTTTATGCTACGCTTTCAGAACTCTAGCCTCCTCACTGCTCGTAGTGTAGCGAATGTTCATTCCCGCCTCAGATATGGCATAATATTCTGAGGAAATACATCTTAGAGCTCCCAGACTTTTAGATTACAAGATTATAGACAACAAATTTTGCCTGAATGTTGCCTGTCATAAAAAATCAGCTCTTTAGTAAAGGTCGTGTACATTTTTTAGCAGAAATAAGTAGTTTTAGCATAATTTGTACTAGAAATTAATACACTTAATACACAGAAATGTAATGCTGTTAACGCAATAATAAATTAGGGGTGAGTATTTTCTCGCCTGTACTTTCACGCAAAATTACGCGAAGCGTACTCACATTTTCAAAAAAAAATGTACATGATCTTACTGCAAAATATATCTTGAAGGACCCGATTTCATTAAGGGAAAATGTCTATCTTTATAATTATAGTTGTAGAAAGATGTCAAAAAAATTACAATTGTTGTTATTTTCAAAAAATCAGTTTTCAACGAAAATGAGATCTACGCGATTCTCTTAAACGTTCTTCACTCTATCCAACAACAACATCGGAAACAAGGAAGTCGTTGTTTGAAAATTTTGAAAAAAACTCAAATCCAATGGGTTAGGTTTTACTCAAAACGTCAGTTACCCTTCATATTATGGTCTTATATTTACTTGCTTAATATTTAATGTATGTATAAAATAAAAAATCAAATGAACCCTGTTGAAGATCATATACTACGTGTTAACATTTTCTCGAAAAAATATTTCCATGTAATAGCAATGTAACGGCAAAAGAAATAAGTCCATATTTCTTTAGTCTAATGGTGCATTCTGAAAGTCTGAGACACATTGTACACTTCTAAACACGTTTAAAGCTTTGTGTCAACAAGGCGTGCCATGGATGGCGTAATTCTGATCTACGGACCTACTGTTTCAAACAAGTGCTTGCGAAGGCGGCAACTCGACGAACGTCCTAGAATCCTTGATCTGAAATCCGAAACAATCGCAGCTCCCGAGAGGCTGAATGAATCGTTCCAGTCCTAGGGCGTCTCGGGCATTGCCAGCGGGCGATAGTGGGAACGAAGAGAATAAGCGGCTCTCAAGCCTTCTTATGCCACCGCATCCAATGCAGCTAGCCTTCCACTAATCGTCTTAATTTCATGGGCGG